>CM031390.1:10250537-10834814 GCA_018350135.1 Citrus trifoliata
TATTTAAAATAACAGTCTCTAATAAGTAAGTATCTCAAATAACAGTCTCTAATAAGAATCTCAAATAACAATCTCTAATAAGTATATATCTTAAATAATAATCAACAAGAGAATAAAATAAAAATTAAAATTAGTAAAATTATATAAAGCGATGCTATCAACTTATCTTCTAAATTTAAGAAAAATAATTAAATTCACTTTTTCGATTGTCGACTAAAGATGGAAACCCTTGCCCCAAAACCGAAGGAATCACCGTTGTGATCTCTCTCTCTCCATCTCTCTCCCTCTCCATCTCTCCATCTCTCTCTCTCTCTCGTTCTTTTCTTCTATTTTTCTTAATGTTAGCCGCCACTTGCTTTTATTCTTTATAGCATTTAAAAAGCTACTTTTAATGGTAAATTTCATCAAAGTCTGAAACTTAGTGATAATTGCACACCAAACAATCCTTACATAGTGTTTTAGGCCTTCAAATGAGATGAATACAACAAATCTCCCCCTTTAGATCATGTGGGGGGCACCGCAAGCCCGCTCTCTGCATATAGCTTTTCAGCTTCTCCTTGAATAATGATTTTGTCATCATACATAACTCATTCTCTGTTGTGTAAATCTTCTCAAGCTGTAATTGTTCCTTCTCAAGCACGTCTCGTATCTAATGATACCTCACATCAATATGCTTAGATTTCGAATAGTATATCAAATTCTTTGAATGGCACTCTGATTGTCATAGTACATAACATAGCTGTCTTGTTTTACACCCAGTTCTTGTAGGAAATTCTTCGTCCACAATATTTTTTTGCAACCTTCAATAATTGTAATATCATTTGCTTTAGTGGTAGAAAAGGCAACTTATTACTAAAGTTTAGATTGCGATGAGACTGTTCCCTACAAAAGTGAGCAAACATCCTAGTAGGAATTTTTCGGAATCAACAGCTCCTGCCATATCTACACACTTGTAACACAGGTTTGTCACCACCAAAATATAAACATGCTCTGGAAATGCATCTAAGATATCTGAGAATTTTTCACTGTTGTCCAGTGCTCTTTACCGAGGTTGAAGAGAAACCACTGACTACAATAACTGTATAGGCAATATTTGGTCTTGTACAAATTATGGCGTACACCAAACTGCCAACTGCTGAAGTATAAAGAACTCCTCTCATGGAGAAATGGGTTTTACTCTTGAGATTTTTGGGACCATGAAGAATAAAGATGTAATTTCTTAGACTGCCATTGTTTCGGGATATATAAATAGAGAACAAGTCGATATAGCTCGACAATGTTTTGATCAGATGCCAGAACGAGATTATGTCTTATGGACTACCATGGTTGATGGGTACCTTCGAGTGAATAGGTTCAGAGAGGCTTTGACACTTTTTCAGGAGATACAAACTTCAAATATAATGGGAGACGAGTTTACCATTGTTAGCATTCTTACAGCTCGTGCGAATCTGGGGGCACTAGAACTGGGAGAATGGATAAAGACTTATATTGACAAAAAAAAGTCAAGAATGATATATTTGCGGGGAATGCTTTGATAGACATGTACTGTAAATGTACTGTAAATGCGGAGATGTTGAGAAAGCTCAAAAGGTATTCAGGAAGATGGTCTGAAATGTCAAATTCACATGGATGACCATGATTGTTGGCCTTGCCATCAGTGGAAATGGTGATAAAGCTCTTGATATGTTTTCCCAAATGCTTAGGGCTTCGATCAAACCGGATGAGGTAGCTTATGTTGGTGTTCTGTCTACCCGTACTCACAATGGTAACGAAACTTTTGTGATAAATAGTTGCAACTTAAGGTGAGAACTGGAGGAAGGGAAATAGATTGAAGTTGTTCAATCATTAGTAGTTGCTACTAGGTTTTAAGTTGTTCAATCATCGGTCGTCTCTATTTGGTTTTCTCCAATATCTCATCTTCAATTTTGACTCAAATTCTATCTTACCACTAGTAATTACATAGACTTGCTGTCAAAGGTAAGAATGGGAATAAATTAAATAGATTATGTCGAAAACGAAATAAATTTACTATTGTTATGTTCATTCTATTTGTTTCCTACAAAATATTTCTCCTGCCTAATATTTTTTGAATCAGTAAATTTTTACCTTATGCAAGAATTGTGCTGAGAGTAATTCCATTTCTCAGTCTCTTTATGTTTCAATGAAGACGTAAAACTTGTGGTTCTAGTGCACCAACGTTTATGCTTCTACAATTTGACTTTAATTTACTTTGTAAAACTTTTGTCAAAAAGTACTAAAAAGTATTGCACCAAACACCAACTTTATTACAGAGAGGAATTTAGTAAATTTTAAGAAAACACTCAAAAGAAAGAGTTATAAATTATTATAAAAATATTTCACATAAATAAAAGCCATCCCATGCTGCAAAGATCTTGCTATAATCACCAAAAACTATCGGGAGCTTTTAGGGTTTCCATAAAAATGTCATTTCGTTCCAAAAGTCAATGGTGGGTAGAAAGTGGTGCAAATGAGACTCATTGTTAATGGTATAAGTTTTTGCTTAATTATGTCTTCCCCAAGATGATGATTTAATTTCCATTCTCAATTAATTTTCAAGTTTCAACACTTTTCTATGTAGCATGACATTGGAAAGATCTTGTACAGTTGTACTACTAAAAGCTAGCACCACACGTTAGTTATTGTTAAGTTCTTTTTCAACGTGAAATAAAGGAAGTAGTCCTTCGTTAAAACCATTATAGCCAAATTTCACGTAATTGGACACTTACAGACTTTCATTTCAAGTTGGATTTTGGTCCAACGTTTCAAAGTTGACCCAATTATTTTTGTCTTGTCAAGTCCTACGCAGCTAAGTGTCACGGGACGAGAGGTTTCGATCCCGTGCGGCACTCCCGCATCCCATACTACGAGAGTAAGCCTGGAGGAAGTGGCACAATGTCGACTGGTTTCGCCCTGCCTTGGGCTCGTCAGGAGAACGGCCTCAGTTCCCAACCAGTGTGCGTCAGGATATTCCTAGACCCCTCTTCAGCGTTAAGTCCTCGACTAGCGACAAGCTCCCCAAACTCAACCGGGTCGGCCTGCCTGAACTCCAAAGAGTCTAGGGCATTGTCTCGCCACGCACACATTCCTGAAGCACGTCTCCAACAATCAGCACAACCAGCAACGACACTAGCGTACGGGCGCATATCTTGGGTGTCACGATTGCGGTCCGTAACATAAGCCCCTCAATGAATGAGGGTGAGATTGCTAAAAATTACGACAGGTGATATTTTATTATTATTATTATTATTATTATTTTTTGGGGGATAAATCCTCACCAAAGTGAGGAGATTTTATCAAAATCAAAATAAAAATATAACAAGAACTGAAAGTCGGGCAGCCTAAAAGCTAGATGAACTAAAAGTCGGGCGCCTAAAAACAACCTTATGCAAAAGAGAAGCAACATGAGGCCGATCAAGTAAAAGAATCCACCGCAACACCTAAATTGGCCAAATTATCTGTTGGTATTACAAGTTTCTTGTTATAAAAGTGTAGAATGAAGTAGGTGACGTAGTTTTAAGTTACAGCTGCATGCCCAATCGCAATAACAAATAATGCTTAAATATCAAATAATGCTTAAAGTAGTTGCCTAGGCCCGCCACAATTTATATTAACTCTTAAATTTATAAATAATTAAATTTTTAAAAGTTTGGATTTATATTAAAAAATCTTCATATAAACAAATAATATATGCACTTTTACAACACAGTCTTTAAATTTAAATTTTTTTAGAAAAATCTTCTGTATATCTTTTCTATTAAAAAATTTACATATAAATAAATAATATACCTAATTTAATTGGACCCAGCACAACGCATATGCATAGAACACATTCCGAAAAGCCATGATATTCGGAAATTGACGAATGAAAAGTGAGGAGGCAGCAGTCAATGCTATTTCGGCTTGGCCCAAAATTGATTTATCAGTTTGACGTGTGCCAGGAATGAAGAACTGGAATATCACCGTCAAGCAAGCAACCTGTGGAGCAATACCATAGAATGCACAATCCGGCTTTGCAAGGTGACACTGGAGGCTTTTTTGAAAAGTGCTTCACGCTCACTTGCACAGATTGAGCATCCCCTCTGGATACTGCCCTCTCTGATCGAGTCTGAGCACTCAAATTTCGGTCCTCAGATGGAGCTACAGCTTTCTCTCCAATAACCAACAATTTTCTAAACTCAGAACCTAGTGTGATCAGAGTTGTTGATATTTGTAAATGGAGATCCCCATATTTGCAAATGTAGACATTTAACAAATCACCAACATGCTTCATTCGGTCTACGAAATTCTGCAGCTGATTCAAATCCGGAACCTGAACCAGAGTCGGAGGTAAATCTTGAGCCATATCTAAAGCAGTCTGGAGTTCAAGTACTTGAGCCCTTGACAATGGATTTGAAATTGGAACATCTTGGATTACTGCAGACTTGTACCCCTTGGTTTCAAAGGTAAGGAAAGGCATTGCTTGAGTACAATTTGGAGGCAGCTTCTTCACCAATTTTATTTGGAGGCGATTGGCAGCGGATCCAGCTGCACCAATTTCAGAGCAAATACTGACACTACTTCGACACTACTTCGAACAGCATGCTGAAGAAGAGATATGTCTATGGCAAAGGCAATGCAGTCCTCATTTTGACTTGAGATGCGGTAATCATCAAAGAGAGTTTCCTTGTGAAACTGGGCAACACATTGAATCCCTTCACCACTGAGAAGGTTGTGGAGGAAGTAAGCTTTCTCTCTAGTAAGGAAGAGGTGGCATACCTTCCCCATTTTGTCTAGGGTAGGTAGGAATCTTTTTTCTAAGAGATTTACTCTCTGTGAGAAATGCTTTGAACTTCATCCCTCTGTCTCTATCCTCACTTATCAGTAAAATAGTTGAAAGCGCTACAAGGAGAGAAAAGAAGAGTATTAAGATATATACAGACAAGAAAAACATTAGATGTCGATCTTACAAGCTAATACTTCAAACAGTATCCTAGAAAGCTAAAAACTGCAAAATGGCTTGAAATTTGAAAAGAACACATGCTTTTCCTCCTTAACTTGAGAAAATGTTTAATATAGTGCACCTTACAGAAACATTTAAGCAATTAGAACTTTGCACAAAAACAGTCAAGAAGACTAAACAAATCAGATGCAGTGTATTTCTCCAAGCACAAATGGCGTTGCATTTTTTCCTCAACTGTAATATTTATTGATGAAAATCAGTACAGGTCCCTCATTTGTTATGGAAAGCTTTCTTGTAGTCTGACCGGTTAATTCACGGATCTATAATTATCTTGCAAAGTTACAGGCATTTCTTTCGATTTAAAGTCTTTGCATCACCGCCTCATCACACACCAAGCCAATATTCCGTCTACTTCTACAACAAAAAGTTTTAAGTAAACGATCCTAATGCATGCAGCCAAATAAAATGCAGTAAGAATATTCAACTTAAAACTCTGAAAGCCATCTTGGTGAATTGCCTCCTTAGGGGAAGTTCCATGATTTACTATACTTGACAGGACTGAGCAAAAGCTTACATACAACAGATTTTGAAAATGATGATGCCAATAGATACTCATACAATCCATTGAAACTCCTAAGGTCCATTGTTCACAGAGGTTTACAGAGTTTTGGTCATCAAATAGATCAGACCTTAATCCCAAACAAAAAACGAGTGAAAATTAGATCACCAGCAGCAAATTGTAAATTCTAACTTAACTCTTCATCTCCTTTGTAAACAGGAGACAAAATGGAGACACGCAAAATGAATAAGGAGAACATTTGAACTCAAATGAAATGAGGGCACGAAAGCAAACAAATGGCATGCGCAAACAAACCAAGCCTCAATAAAAAACTAATTAACCATTAAAAAAAAAACTGGTCAGTGAATGAACTCCAAATTCGGGAGTGAAGCAAGAAGCTTTCATTATTTCAGAAGCTCCTGTACAAATTAATAAGTTATGCTCTTTGGAAACAAACCTAAATTCCAAGAGAAACAGAACTCAAAAAATTTGCAATTATACGCAAAGGAAGTGAAGCACAGCATTCTATCACACGTACAAATTGTATAACAAGAGATCGACACATCGAGAGGAACAAGCGACAGGTCAGATGCAAAATTTTCAGCCATAAAATACCACAATTAACGGTTTATTTCCATGGATTTAGAGAGCTGACCTATCGCTTTTGGAATTGAGAAGATCGCGCGCCAAAATGGAAGAGGGAAAGCGAAAGTGCGGGTTTTAATAGGGTATTGGATTAGCAAATTTTATTAGTTTGCGAGGGTAAAATAGGAAAGAGATATCACTACTAACTTTTTTTATAAGAAAAAAGAATAATAAAGAATATTTTATTGGCATTTGCAGCATTTAAACACTAAAGAAATGCTTTTTTTTTTTTTCTCGAAGGTAAAATCAATTATTTAGCTCCTTATATGTAATCAAACTCTATTTCTTACTTTAAGTCATATCTAACGGACCAACAAAGTAATTATTTTTTTTTTCATTCATTTTTGCAGAAAATTAATAACTTAAAAATATTGAAAGCTATTGTAAAATTTTTTATTATCAACCTCATAGTTTAATTTTTTGGGGAAGAATTGAATTTTTTTTTAATTTCCAAGAATTTCATTCTCTAGTTTTTCCATTAATATTACTTATCTTGATACCCATCATAATTAAAATCTGTAGTTTTATTCAAGAGTCATGCTATTCATTCACTCACAGACCAAAGGCTTTCCGCAGCAATATTATTATTTAAATTACAACAAAGGGGAAATCAAATACGTCATACAGAAGCTTGTAAAGTAACCTTGTAACGATCTTGAGATTGCCTGCCTTCCTCGACAACCTGCACGATGCGTTTGTACAAATCATCATACCTGTGCACCGGATTTTTGATTTCAATGCCACTGCAGCCGTGATCAAGAACATAAGAGCGATTAACATCTTTTCTCCATCAAGAAAGAATGTAGTGAGATGGGATCTCCTGCATGCCACTCTGGTTTAGAACACAAAGAATGTGTCTGCATAAATATCCTCTGAAATTGAACAATCCACAAACACAAAGCACCTCCAAGTCGGAGGCATTGTACAAAACATCGAAAGCCTTTGAATCTTTCTCGTTGCTACCAACCACAAATTCTTCCTTCACTACGTATGTTATTGGTCCATCAGCACTCGGTTTCATTTGTGTACAGTTTTGAGAGTTGAAATTCAAAACTTCCTTAACATTTCATTTGTGTACAGTTTTGAGAGTTGAAATTCATAGTAACATCTCGGTTTCTGGATACAACTTGAATTTCTTGAATCCATATCTGCCAAGGCTTCCAGTTGATAATTCGCCTGCAGTGCTTGATCATACTTGTCTAAGAATTCTTTCAAAGGAGTATTCTTATCAAGATATCCTTCAAAGTATGAAGTAGAAACCTCATTCCGCAGGAATGAAAACACTCCTGATAAAAATGCTTCCTTCAAATAAACAGGAGCCCACCTTTTACGATCTTCATATAAAGTTTGAATCCATCCGTGATCCTTTATTCCATGACGTTGAATCATGTCCTCCCAAGCTGTCTCAAATTCCTCAGGCCTAAGAGAGTGATAAATTGCTCTATGCAATGCAGCTCTAATAGCTTCATATTCAAACAATCCTTGGAGTTTCTCTGGAATTTTTTGCATGACGCATGACAATGAAAAGCAATGATACGCTCTTGGGAAAACATCGCCGACAGTAGTTTGCAAGATTCTACATTGGTCAGTGATGATTGTTTGTGGACAGCGTCCTAACTCCTAACATACATGTAAGCCACGCCCTAAACAACCATGTATACGATTCTATAGTCTCACTGGCAAGTAAACCACAGCCCAACAGCACTGATTGTCCATGACGATTCACCCCAATGAACGAAACCAGTGGTACATCATATCTTTCTGTCAAGCATGTAGTATCAATTAAGACTACATCACCAAAGTACCTATATGCAACTCTTGACCTGGTATCAGTCCAGAAGAGGTTTCTCAGGCATCCCTTTTCATTTAGATCCACCACATTAAAAAAGTTTGGATCTGTCAACTGCAAACGACAAAAGAGACTCTGGACAGCTTGTGCATCTCGTGGTTTAAGCTTCAATTGATTTGAGCTATTAACATCATTTCCAAATACTCCATTAACATCTACATTACCATTTCCCTCGGTATCAATGATAAGAGTTCGAAACAGTCGAATTTTTTGAACTTCTTCAGCACCATCTAAGAGCAATGTTCTTTTGGTTCCAATACCCATGTGCTTATGAGACTTGTAAAACTTTCCGCTTCTTGGGCTTAACAAATGGTTATGCTCAAGCTCGACTTCAATAATTCTCCACCTTTTGGTTTCCATCAACCTAAACTTTATCATTGCTGGACAGCCAGTTCTTGTTTCTGGTCTTGGGCGGTTTGCCTCGCTTTTCTTCTTGAAGCCTGCACTACTACAGCTCAGCTTTCCTCTATACTTTTCTCTACTCTTTCGGTACCATGTATTGCTAACTCTAATACCAAAACCCTGTTCCTTGGCATAGCAATTATAAAAGTAATATACGTCATCATACGTCTCAAACTCCATCCCAATAGTAGGAGGCAATGGATTTTGGATTATCCCAGTTTGTCCAACATATTCAGTCATCGCACAATCTCCTACAACCTCAAAATCATCAGCGTCATCATCACCTACTGTTTCAGTATTCAGAGAAACTTCATCCATCTACAATAGATGTTTAATGAAGTGAGCTTTAAGGAGAAAAAGCAAAATCAGTTCAAAGAATGATAATAAAACCATACAGTTACTTTCACAAAGCTTCGTATTATATCACTACTTTAACAACATGCAACTGCCTGAGAACATACAGACATGTCATAGATGCTTGAATTAAGTATTGGTACAAATTAGCACACGTCATGTGGGACACAATTTCAGTCACTAAACCCAATACCTTTTTTTTACATCATACTAAGAAACAGATTAAACCCAATACCTTCTTTTATGCCATACCAAAGAACAGATTAAATCATCAATGAAAAATTAATCACATAATAATTTAAGTAGACAAATGAAGAGCTCGAAACAGCACAATACTTGAATCTGATTATGATAATTGTTGAGTCCTTGTATCGACAGCTTTCCTTCAATGAGAAGATTATGAACATAAACTACACACAAAAAAAAAATATTTAAACTGAGCCCATGATATAAATCAAACAAAATTAACTCCTTTTACAAATCACATCTCGTATTCATTTACATCGAAACATAAAAAGGAAGCAGGAGCCAAAAAAAACAACAGCACATAAACTTCTTTCCATAAGGTTTACGAAATAAGGAATTTATTAAGACACAAAATTTGAGGTCACCTATAAGAATTGGTTCTCATTCTCTTTTTCTTCATTTTTCACTTATTGATGGAGTTAGCATACAATCCTAAATGATAAAACCCCATCTCCATTTTTGAACTAGAGCAAAAGCAAAGCATTTTAGGATTCATCATTCTTTTTTCCTAAAAGACTCAATAGTACAATGTTTTTCAATATTAAATACACAACTCAATCTTCTCCTAATTTACTCTAATAATCTCTTAACTAAGGAAGATTAAGCTCCACTTGTAAGCCAAAACAAGTTTCTTAAATCAAGCCCCAATGCTCTATACTATTCAACAAGGCCTCATAAATGATAAAACTACCTCTACAAAGATACCCATTTTAATTTCGCAAACTAAAATCAAACTCCTGAAACGTAACGAGCATTAAAAGAAACAAGTCCGAACAAGAACTGAAAAATGATACATAAACCCGTTTACACGTTTCGACAAACAGTTTCCAATCAATGAGCAAAAAGGTTAATGGAAAACATGAAATTCAAACGAAACATACCTTAGGGTGATAAATTAGTAGGGCAAAAGAAATTTTAGCGAGATATGGGATCAGGGATTTTGCACGGTGATGTTAATTGCGACATTCGGGTGACTCAGCAGCCTTCGAGGCTGAAACTTTGATTGACCAAAAGCTTCCCGTTCGTTGATTCTCTAATTGCAGAAACGAAAGTGGCAGTGCACAGAAAAAGTACGCTGATTTGATAATTCTGTGAAAAGTGAGTGCATCCAGCTAAAATTTGTAAAAAGAAAATAACAATAACATGTTAAAAATGTGATTATTATGAAGAAATTTTAATTTAGTTAAATAGGTGACGATGGATAGGTATAAAATCTGAGATCTTTTATGAGATTAATAAATATGTTGTGTTTGGATTAGTTCAATTTTGACGTAATACAGCATAAACACAACCTGCTAATCTAAGTTACCATCTTTTCCCGTCATCAGGTACCTGTTTGAAAAATAATTATATACAATTTTATTTGCGTTGTCTCTCTAAAAATTTGGGACTCAAATGTTATTTCTAATTGCTAAAAGTACGAAAATGCCCCATTTCTCTTCAGCTAAAGGAGTGCAAAGTCATCTGTATAATTGAATCTGCATCATCAGTTTCTATTGCTGGCTGGTGTTACTGCATGCTTACAGTTGCTTGACAAAGTGAGCCAGTTTTTTGTTTATTAATTTTTTTTTCTTGTCGAGACAGTCACAAAGTATTACTTGTTCTATATGAGAATGATGTGAATCAATTTTTCAATTATGCATTCTGTGGTAATTATTGTGAATTTAGTTTCATTTGTCTTGTCTCCTGCAAATTATGAAGAAAATGCAGACATACAAACTTACAATATGTATTTGCGTTAGTATAAAAACAATTGTTAGATGATTAAAGCGATTTTTTTTTTACAGCATTTGATTGTATTAGTTAAAATCATTTTTTAAGGATAAAAATAAATAGAAAATTATTCTCATGTAGTGTGGAAATCTTTTCTAATTTCTTGTTGACTTGTACATTTATTTCAGAATTTCCATTCATTAATTCTACTGTTTTAATCTTTGACTTAGCTACCGTAGTTGACTCTTTATATCAAAGGCTTAAACTGCATTTTTGAATTGACTGAGAATAATTTGGTTGACAAATTACTAGTAAAGGACTTTAAATGGTTGAATTGACTGTGGGTTTTTCATGAAACAAAGTGCCCGGTGCAAATGGTGTGATGTAAAATACCTTTTTAAATTGTCATTTTTTTCCTTTGTTTTTGCTTTAATTTTCTAAATGCTCAACGCCATAAATCCATGCATTCTTAATTTTCGTTTGCTGTATTGATTCCCAATCCTCTATGTCACAAGGTTTTGAATGCCAGTAATTTAAATTAAACATATTTTAAGTCGTATTTTAAATTATTGAAAAATGTATAATGGTTGAACTGAATTTTAACTAAAAAATATATACAAAATAAAAGATTAATCATATCTTTTTATGAGGAAGGTCAGTCATCATTCTGACCACAGCCACTTAAAATTATTTGAGTGGAATATTGCAAAATATATATAAACCATGCCAAAACTAGATGTTTGAGTAATGAAAACGAGAATTCATATGACACAGAAATATGGTTGCATTCCTTTTTCTGAAAGGAAAAAAAAAAAAGGGGACCAAAAAGGACCAAAATAAACAAAAATGGAAGGCGAAGGTAAGCAGACATGTTATTTGTTTTACCTAAGATGCCAAATGCAACTCCCCATTGATGGTGATCGAACATTATGGCCATTTTCTTAGTAAACAAAAAATGAATTTTGAACACTCAACAACGAAATTTGAGCAGAAGATCAAGCAAGGGCCTCGATCTCAAAGAAGATACTATGAAACCCTACTTAATGGTTAAATAACTTTCATTCAGCTTTGGACCCTATTTCGTGATACGGAAAGACAAACCTTTCTTGGCCAGCAGTGTCCCAGATCTGGGCTTTGATGATCTTGCCGTTGATGGTGACAGTTCTGGTTTGGAACTCGACGCCAATGGTTTATTTCGATTCAAAGCAAAACTCATTCTTGGTGAATCTCGAAAGAATCTGAGACTTGCCCACGGCCGAGTCACGGATCACCACTACCTTGAATACATAGTCTATTTTGTCAGGAATCATATTCTCTCGTTGTTGATGACGATGATCGGTGCCATCACCACTCATTTCTTCGTTCATTCATTCTATGTCCATTGATCTTTTTGAATTATTGAAGACAAGTGGCCCACCGCTTTTAGTATTGGTAAAATTCAGATAATCTCTATTCAGAAATAATAATATTCAAAATATCTCTTAAATCATTATAAACCTCAAATTTATTTTAATTTTATTTAAAAGATAAAAAAATAGGTTATGTTGGTATTTTTTATTATCTTTTTAATAAAAATAGAATAAATTGATGTTTATAATTATTTAAAGTATTTTAAAGATTGCTATTTTATGAGAGAATAATATCATTTTTTTTAGTGTGAAAGACCAAAAAAGGACAAAACAAGTTTCCCTATTTTTTATTTTATTTAAAATTGGTCCTCTCATATACTTCACCCTTCAACACTATAATTTTTTTGGTTATAATTTGATTATTTTTTCTCTTTTACACATGCATGTGAATTACTTTTCTTTAACCTCCTGAATATTTAAGACAAATCATGGAAGAGATGAGAGTATAACAAGATGATAAAAATATGTAACAAAAAAATTTTAGAAGTAAAAAATATGTTAGAGTCAAAGTAAAACTCTGAGGTGATGTTTGATTTGAAGAAAATGGAGGAGAGGAAAAGATAGAAAATGAGAGGAGAGGAGAGTGAAATTTTTTTCTAATGTTTGGTTTGTCACATAATTATACAAAGAAAGGAAATCTCTAATTTTTTATTTAGACAATTTTAACCTTAATAAGTATTAAGCTTTCAATATTTATCATGTGTATAATTTAAAAAAAGTAAATGGTAGAAAGCGGTTTCTGATTCCGGCCACATCGCCGGCAATGAAAGGTACTTATCAGAACATCAAGAGCCGGCCATCACTGCTGTCGGAACACTGCCAGAAAGCTACCGATGAACCGCGAAAAGTGGTGGAAATCGCTGCCTCAAATCGGTGAGTTTCGCCTTTTTCTGGTCACACTGTCGCCTTGGCTTTTTCCATCAAGGCTGCCACTTCCATTTTCAACCATCCATAGCCACTATTAACCACCAAATCGTCGCCGATCAGCGGGATCTGTGGAAGTTAAAAAGTTTCTAAAATTTTTTAACTGGATTTGAACAACATACGACCATTTTTTTTTTATCTCGATAATGACGTAGTAATGTTGATCGTTGGTCGGCAAGTCGAATGGTAGTGGCGGTGAGTAACACGCGCCAATGACATCGGCGGCGGCGACTGTTAAAATTAATATTTTATATTTTTAGATTAAATAAATTTATTTTATTAAACTTTTTAAATCATTATTTAAATTTAATTAATTTAAAATTATCTATAATGTTGAATTGATAAAATAAATTTATAAATAATAAATATGTGATTACATGAAATAAGTTAAAAAGTTGAAGGGTTATTTTTGGAAGATTTAGTTTATAACACAAAGGGAATTTGAATTCTTCACTTCTTAGTGGGGAATTTGAATTTAATGGGTATTAAATTCCAATAGAAATTAAATTCTTATAAGTTATGTCAAACCAAACAACAGAAATAAAAAAATAATTTAAATTACTTTCCTTTACTCCACTCTCTCCTTCCAACCAAATACATCCTGAAAATAGAGATATTAATTAATTTAGAAGAGATGTAAGCAAAAGATATTCCCAAAAAAAAGAAGCAATATGTCCCTTTGGAGGGCAAACTTGTTAGTCCTAAAAAAATACATGCTTTGGATTGATAGTTGTAGGATATTTGTTTTGTCACTATGTATTAGTTGGAGAAGTCAAGCCTTGTGAAGAATGTTATGAAAGAGTAAAGGATATTCCTGATAGCTGATAGAGCTCTATTTGATTATGTATCCAGTGAATGGATGTGTTGTTGGAAGATATCTGAGTGCATTAGTTCATATGTGTCTGTCAATGTGCTTTTAATGATTTTTCCACTTGTTTGTTGTAAACGATTATTGTAAATTGAAATGAACTTGATGTTGTAATATTTTTTCCTTAGTGGAATTTCACCTAGTATATATTCAGTTGTGTTCTCTATAATTTTGCATTCGAATAAGTTTCACCTAAAATATTAGCATGAGTAGTGGCCCTTGAAACTTTGGTCAAAATTATTGTTATTATTTCCGACTAGATGTAAATTTTTTATTAAATCTCGTTAACACAATTCTTAATTAAAAGTATAGGTTAGTGTTGGTGCAAGATTTGCCACACCAAATTCTGCATAGCTGTCAAAAGTGCAAAATAAATGAAGAGAAAGCACAAATACACGACTTGAATAAGGATACAACGAAACTTAAATTCAAGAGAAAATGATAGCTATATCTCAAGATTTGAAAAAATGGTCATGTAGATTTTTAAGATTTCAATAAGCGATTGAGATTCAAATAATATCATTTAATTCTATTAACAAAAAACAAAGACTCAAATATTTTATGATAAATAAAAATATAATATTAAAATATATGTGATAATATACACATTTTAAATACTTTCAATCCAAAAAAATAGTTATGTTTTACAATTTATTAGACATATTTTATTAAATTAATATAAAATTTCTATAAAATAAGAATATAATATTATTTCAATCCAAAAAAATAGTTATGTTTTACAATTTATTAGACATATTTTATTAAATTAATATAAAATTTCTATAAAATAAGAATATAATATTAAAACAAATTCACAGAAATTTAAAAGAATTTTGAATGTAAAATAATTTTAATATATTAATACGTGAGTTTTTTTATTAATATAAAAATTATTTAACTTTAAGATTTTTTAAAATCTTTACAATAAGTATAACTATATTATTTACATTTAAAAATATTTAAGTATTATTAACCTACAATTATATTTGCATTTGTTAGAAATTTTTTAAGTCAAATATTTTGCACTTCTATATTATTAGAATTATTGCACACAAAGAAAGAAACATATACCTTTAGAAACTATTTTCTTTTAAAATAGAGATGATGATTAGTATAAGGATGAAAAAAAGGATAAAGAATATTAATGATAAACGAAAACTCTATACAAATTGATTTTAGTAGGAAAAGAGTGAGATGAATGATTTCTTTTACAGTTAGAAACATAGATGATGATTATTATAACGAAGAAGAAAAGATAAAGAATATTAATTATTAATGGAATCTCTATGCAAATTCATTTTAGTAGGAAAAAAATGAGTTAAATGATTTAGAGTGCGTTTGGAAATGAGATTGGGCAGCCATAGATTTTAAGTTACAACACTGAAGTATTTAGTAAATACTAGCTGCTGCAGATTGAAAGTTATGTTGATATGATTTTTCATATGTATCATAGAAAATATATTACATCTTTAATAATTTTTTAAAAATTTATATTTACTATATATTATTTTTTTTATATAGTTATAACTTTTTTTTCCACAGCAGCTGTAGCTTAAAAGTTACAACACCCCAATCTTAAACAAGTCCTTAGACATTCATAGTGTGTTTATTTTTTGGATTGGTGAATCAAAATTATTGACAACGCTAACTTCATCTTCACTGTTCGCAATCCAACAGCAGCAATTGTCGCCAATAATGATATCTCCAATGATGATGGCAATAATAATAATAATAATAATAATTATTATTATTATAATAATTGAATTAATTAATTAATTAATATATTAATGTTAATAATAATATTATTATTATTAAGATTAGCAATAATTATTAGTAATACAATTTTTTGAATAAAAATAATCACAATAATTAAAATACAAATTAACAATTATGACAATAGTTAATTAATGTCTTTTTAGTAATTTGTAATAATCTAACTCATTTTGATTCTTATATTAACATTTTAAATTAATTTGTAATAATCTAAAGTAATATTTCATACATAGAAAAGTAAAACCTACACCTAAGGTTAAGGGAAAGGACTTCAAAACTCCCTTTTGATCATAATACATTTTGTCCTAATTAACTTAAAGATTTTGAATCTAATTTTTTATAATAAATAAAAATATATTCCTAAAATAAATATAATATCAATATTTAAAATATATTTTAATATTTTACACATTTTATTATATTAAAGTAGATTTTATAATAAATACAAACGTCCTATTAAATCACAATCACAAATCACAATAATTGTACCGATATTCACAAGTTGGTGGCCCCTACTATTCTGTTCAGTTAATTTAACTGTGCAAGTGCTCATTCACAATCTTCCAGGTCATGCTCTTCATAAATGTTTTTTTTTTTTTCTGCATTCTCTTTCATGGTCTTAAATCTTAATACTTTTCAAATGTGGAGCCGCAGCTAATGTTGCTAATTTAATTTGGGATTAAATTTGGGGACCATTATATTGCAGTGTGTACTAATTTTTGTGTTTATCTAAACTCTTTAAATTTAAGACATATTATGACCTAAATAAGAATATAACAATAACAAAAGAGTTCGAAAGTGTAGAGAAGATCTTGCAGAAATATAAATAATATCAATATTTAAAATAATTTTTAATATTTTATGATCCACTAGATATATTTTATTATATTAAAATAAATTTTATAATAAATAAAAAACATACTATATAGAAAATTTAGAGTATTTTAAGTATTATATATAATTTTTAATAAAATATGTGAGATATTCATATTTTATTAATTTAAAATACCATTTAACCTAAAGATTTATTTATGATAAATTAATATTAATAGATTAAATTATATATATTATTTTCTATTTATTAAAAAATTTAAAATTATTTTTAATTACTATTCAAAAAACATAATGATAAAAAAACCACGGTGGACAGAGGTCATTACTAAAATTTTCTCTTCCACAGGCAATTACAGCAGCTCCAGTTTATCAAACTCAACCAATTTTCTTTCTTAACAAAATTCCAAAGATGTGTAGCTTTTTTCAGATCACATGCGATGGTGCTTTTTCCAATCGTTGCTTGGATTGCTTTCTTGGAAAAGCAGCATACATACGTAACCTCCAAGATAATCTTGATGCCTTGGAGACTGAATTGGGAAATCTGATCGCTAAAAAGAACGATGTGATGAGGAGGGTTGTCGATGCTGAACGGCAACAAATGAGAAGGCTGGACGGAGTGCAAGTGTGGGTTTCGAGGGTGGATGCTGTTAAAACTGGAGCCGATGAACTTATCACGGACGGCTCTGAAGAAATTGGCAAATTATGTGTTGGAGGCTACTGTTCCAAGAACTGCAGGTCAAGCTACAAATTCGGAAAACAGGTGGCTAGAAAGCTACGAGATGTGGAGACTTTAATCGCCGAAGGAGTTTTTGAGGCGGTGGCTACTGAGGTGGTGCCTGAGAGAGCTCCAGAGCCTGTAGCAGATGAAAGACCTACCGAGCGAAAAGTAGTAGGCTTGCAATCACAACTTGAACAAGTCTGGACGTGTCTTGTGGAGGAATCAGCGGGAATCATTGGCCTATACGGTATGGGCGGTGTTGGTAAAACCACACTATTGACCCATATCAACAATAAATTTCTCGAGAGTCCAACCAACTTTGATTGTGTGATTTGGGTTGTAGTTTCAAAAGACCTGCGACTTGAAAAAATTCAAGAAGATATTGGGGAAAAGATAGGTTTGGTTGGTGATTCCTGGAAGAGTAGAAGTGCAGAGGAGAAAGCTCTCGACATCTTCCGGAGTCTAAGAGGGAAGAGATTTGTATTGTTGTTAGATGATATATGGGAGCGTGTTGATTTAACAAAAGTGGGCGTTCCACTTCCCGGACCAAAAAATACTACCTCAAAAGTCGTATTCACAACCCGTTTCATCGATGTTTGTGGTAGCATGGAAGCTGACAGGAAGTTCCTAGTGGCGTGCTTATCAGAAAAGGATGCTTGGGAACTGTTTCGAGAAAAAGTTGGGGAAGAAACTCTTCAGAGTGATCATGATATCGCTGAGCTAGCCCAAATTGTGGCCAAAGAGTGTGGTGGTTTGCCACTCGCACTTATTACTATTGGTCGAGCTATGGCCTATAGAAAGAAAGCGGAGCAGTGGAGACGTGCAATTGAAGAGTTAAGAAGATCAGCTTCAGAGTTTGCAGGTTTGGGAAAAGAGGTGTATCCTCTTTTAAAATTCAGCTATGATAGTTTGCAGAATGATACGGTTAGATCTTGTTTCTTGTATTGTTGTTTATATCCTGAAGATTATGGCATTCTTAAACGGGACTTGATTGACTGTTGGATTGGTGAGGGATTTTTGGGGGAATCTGACAGGTTTGGTGCAGAAAACCGAGGATATGACATTTTGGACACTCTTGTTCGTGCATGTTTATTAGAAGAGGTGGAAGATGATGAAGTAAAAATGCATGACGTTGTTCGTGATATGGCTATATGGATTACCAGTGAAATTGAGAAGGAGAAGAGAAACTTTTTGGTTTGTGCAGGTGCTGGATTAGAAGAGGCACCGGATGTTAAAGAATGGGAAAATGTGAGAAGATTGTCATTGATGCAAAACCAAATTAAAACTCTGTCAGAGGTTCCTGCATGCCCTCATCTCCATACTCTACTTCTTGACTTTAATAGGGAGTTGGCGGTGATTGCGGATGGCTTCTTTCAATTTATGCCTTCTCTCAAAGTTTTGAAGATGTCAAACTGCGTGAATTTAAGTTTGAAATTACCTGTTGGGATGTCAGAGTTGGGTTCGTCACTAGAACTTCTTGATATTTCATATACCCGAATACAAGAGTTACCAGAAGAGTTAAAGAAGTTGGTAAATCTGAAATGTTTGAATTTGAGGTGGACAAGGGAGTTAAATAAAATTCCACGGCAACTAATATCAAATTATTCAAGGTTACTTGTGTTGAGAATGTTCGCTACTGGCTTTGCACGTTTTGATGAAGCATCAGAAGACAGCGTTTTATTTGGTGGGGGTGAAGTTTTGATACAGGAATTGCTCGGTTTGAAATATTTAGAGGTATTGGAGTTGACCTTGGGAAGTTATCATGCTCTCCAAATTCTTTTGAGCTCAAATAAGTTAAAAAGATGTATTCGATCTCTTTGCCTCTGGTTGAAAGGAGATACAGCGTCAATTATTGATGCTACGGCTTTCGCAGATCTAAACCACCTCAATGAATTATGGATTGATAATGGTATTGAGTTGGAAGAATTGAAGATTGATTATACGGAGATAGTACGAAAAAGGCGGGAACCTTTTGTTTTCCGCCGCCTTCACCGTGTTATTATACGAAGCTGCCAGAAGTTGAAAGATTCGACATTCCTCGTTTTTGCTCCAAACCTCAAGACTCTTGCGCTACGGTATTGCCATGCTATGGAAGAAATAATCAGCGTCGGAAAATTTGCTGAGACTCCTGAGATGATGGGACATATAAGCCCTTTTGAAAATCTCCAAAGGCTTTATTTAGACGATTTGCCACATTTGAAGAGCATCTACTGGAAGCCATTGCCTTTTACTCATCTGAAAGAAATGGACGTAAGTAGGTGTGATCAGCTTAAAAAGCTTCCACTTGATTCCAACAGTGCAAAAGAGCGTAAATTTTTTATTCGTGGAGAAGCAGACTGGTGGAACCGACTTCAATGGGAGGATGAAGCCACTCAAATTGCTTTTCGTTCCTGTTTCCAACCTTATATATGACGTAAACCAATTGATACTTTATTTATGTGCATTGTATGTAATGAATATTAAGTATACTTTATTTTGCCCTGTTCTCTGTTTTTATTTCACTCTCTCTCTCTCTCTCTCTCTCTCTTTCATGTCTTCTGCAAGTCATAATTAAATGTTGAATTATATGGAATTAATGCTTTATTAATCTGCCTGCGCTGGCTTTTTTTTTTTTTTTTGGTGGGGGGTCGAATTGATGCTCTGGTTTTCGACTTTTTGTTGTCAAAATTTTCTCAGTTTTTTCAAATTGATGCTTTATTTATATCTTATTCGTGAAAAGTGATTTAATTTCCTGCGAAAAGACGAACGAGAAGAACATTAGAGTCAAACTAATGCTCACATAAATTTCCCGTAAGAATATATAATTAGACTGGAATGCACACCTCTAGATTGAACAGAATTAAAGCTGAGAAAATATTGAGTATAGTAGCCCTCTTTACAGAAAATGACGCGAAAGTTAATTTAGAAAGATATATTCTTGATTAATCCATTTTCTGAAGTTTTTATTTTGTATGGTCAATTATACCTTCATCCTAAAAATTTCTGAAGTTATGGGGTTGTTGGATGTGTTTTGGATATTTACAGCTAAGTTTGAGTTTATATCTCAACTTAAAACTTTTTTGTAATTAAAATTTGTAGCTAATCTGATGCACTCAAATTTCAGTCCTCAGATGGAGCTACAGCTTTCTCTCCAATAACCAACAATTTTCTAAACTCAGCTCCTAGTGTGATGAGAGTTGTTGATATTTGTAAATGGAGATCCCCATATTTGCAAATGGAGACATTTAACAAATCACCAACATGCTTCATTCGGTCTACGAAATTCTGCAGCTGATTCAAATCCGGAACCTGAACCAGAGTCGGAGGTAAATCTTGAGCCACATCTAAAGCAGTCTGAAGTTCAAGTACTTGACTTGAGCCCTTGACAATGGTTTTGAAATAGGAACATCTTGGATTACTGCAGACTTGTACCCCTTGGTTTCAAAGGTAAGGAAATGCATTGCCTGAGTACAATTTGGAGGCAGCTTCTTCACCAATTTTATTTGGAGGCGATTGGTGGCGGATCCAGCTGCATCAATTTCAGAGCAAATACTGACACTAATTCGAACAGCACACTGAAGAAGTGATATGTCTACGGCAAAGGCAATGCAGTCCTCATTTTGGCTTGAGATGCAGTAATCATCGAAGAGAGTTTCCTTGTGAAACTGGGCAACACATTGAATCCCTTCGCCACTGAGAAGGTTGGGGAGGAAGTAAGCTTTCTCTCTAGTGAGGAAGAGGTGGCATACCTTCCCCATTTTGTCCAGGGCAGGTAGGAATCATTTTTCTAAGAGATTTACTTCATTGTCTGTGAGAAATGCTTTGAACTTCATCCCTCTGTCTATATCCTCACCTATCAGAAAATAAGTTGAAAGCACTACGGAGAGAGAGAGAGAGAGAGAGAGAATTAAGATATATAGACAAAAAAAATATTAGACGTTGATCTTACAAACTAATACTTCAAGCAGTATCCTAGAAAGCTAAAAACTGCAAGATGGCTTGAAATTTGAAAAGAGCACGTTGTTGCGGACCGCCCAATTCGCTAGCCCAAATGCCCACAATTTCGGGCTAGAGAGCCAACACAAAGCCAAGAGTGCTAGCTTGGCCCAATTCCGGAAGGTTCTAGGAAAATCTAGCACATGTGAACATGTAAATATTCTAGAATGCTTTATACAATTCCAGCACATGTAAATAGCTAGGAAATTGTAGAATACTCTAGAGTTTGGCAAAGTTAGGCCAAGTTAGGCCAAGTTTGACCAAGCCTCCCCTATAAATATGGGATGGCATTAGGCATTTGTATCCAACAAGCATTGTAATCTCTCTTTGTGCAATACAAGTTTCTTTGGCTCAATTGTTCTCTTCTCTTGTTTGAGAATTTCTAGGCTTACTTAGCAACATTCGGCAAAGTTGTTTAAGTGCCGCACGGGTTAGCTGCGCAAAACACTCATCCCGTGACAAGTGGTATCAGAGCTAAGGTTTGCACGCACGCAAATAGCTCACGAAGCAATGGCCAACCCTTCGAACGTAGCACAAGAGGGTGTTGTTGGTGTGGATGTTCCACCAGAACCAAGCCGCGGCCGAGAGGGAGAACGCGCCCAAGGCAAGAATCGTGGCAAGTCCAAGGCCCCATCCGTGGATGCGTTGGAGCCTCGTGTAGGTACTCTCGAAATAGCATTGTCCACCGCTCAAGATAGCCTTGAGGGATTGGAGAAAAGAGTGGACGATCTTAAGGGAGAGTACGGCGAGTTCACGGTGGCCACAAAAGCTCTCATGCATGAGCAAGCGAACACTCTCCGAGGTGAGTTTCGATCTTTCCATGATGAGTTGCTGAAACTGCGTAGTTTTGTTCAAGACGAACTACGTGCTGTCCGTGCGGAAGTGGATGAAGTCCGCTCGGATTGGGCATGGCACAAGCGCACACTCTCCGCAAGTCCAGCTTCCGCAAACTCGAGTGATGCGCGCCGCATTGATGTGCCAAAGCCCGACACCTACGATGGCACACGCAATGCCACAATCGTGGACAACTTCCTGTTCGGACTGGATCAATACTTCGATGCCATGGGTGTACGAGATGAGGCATCGAAAGTGGGCACTGCACCCACCTATCTTAGAGGCGCTGCACAACTATGGTGGCGTCGCAAGCATGGCGAGATGGGCAAGGGCATTTGCACCATCGACACTTGGGCCGACTTTAAGCAAGAACTCCGAAAGCAGTTCGCCCCAAGCAATGCGGAGAAGGAAGCGCGAGCGCGCTTACGTCGCCTCAAGCAATCGGGTAGCATTCGGGACTACATCAACGAGTTCTCTACCCTCATGCTGGAGATAAGCGACATGTCTGACAAAGATTCACTCTTCTACTTCCAAGATGGCCTCAAGGATTGGGCCAAGACCGAGCTTGATAGGCGTGGTGTTCAAACACTTGACGACGCCATAGCCGTTGCGGAATCGCTCACCGAATACTCTGCCCAATCCAAGGACAAGAAGCCTAGCCAAGGCAAAGGTGGGGGAGAGAGTCGCAAGGACAAGGGCAACTACCGCAAAGATTGGGGCCAGAAAAAGCCACCTAGCAACAAGAGTTGGCAAGGAAAATCGGAGGGCAAGAAGGAGGCGCCAAAGCCGCGAAGCCCATGCTTCATATGCAATGGTCCGCATTGGGTACGCGACTTTCCGGAGAAGCGGTCGCTTAATGTTCTTGCTGCCCAACTCAAGAGCAACCCCACAATGTCCACGGAGGAACCCCAACTCAGCATGGGTTCTCTCCAATGCCTCGGCGCACTCAACCGCCAACAGCCCGCACTAGCCAAGAAAGGGCTCATGTATATTAATGCAAAGGTAAACGGCCAGTCCGTTCGCGCGCTGCTAGACACGGGAGCAACCCACAATTTTGTGTCCATAGACGAGGCCAAGCGTTTAGGCCTCAAGGCCACCAAAGAAGGAGGCACAATGAAGGCAGTAAACTCACCCGCCAAGCCAATTGCGGGAATTGCACAAGGTGTGCACATCACACTCGGTACATGGAGCGGAAAGCTTGATTTCTCCATTGTGCCCATGGACGACTTCAAGATGGTCCTCGGCATGGAATTCTTCGACCAAGTCCATGCCTTCCCGCTGCCCGCTACAAACTCCCTAAGCATCCTTGACGGAAGCAAAGCATGCATGGTACCCACGGAGCGAGGCAAGTCCGAGGAGAAGACACTCTCCGCCATGCAATTCAAAAGGGCTTTCAAGAAGGACCCAAGCTTCTTGGTCTCCATTCGGGAACTAAATGAGGAAGGAAATAGCGGAACGTCGCCAAGCCAAGTCCCTCCGCGAATTCAAACCGTCCTCGATGAGTACAAGGATGTGATGCCTCCAGAACTTCCGAAGAAGCTCCCACCTCGACGAGAGGTAGATCATGCGATCGAGATGGAACAAGGCGCGAAGCCACCAGCCTTGGCGCCCTACCGAATGGCGCCACCCGAGTTAGAGGAGTTGCGGAGACAACTCACAGACTTGCTGGACGCAGGCTACATTCGCCCCTCAAAGGCCCCATTCGGTGCACCGGTCCTCTTCCAAAAGAAAAAGGATGGATCGCTGCGGATGTGCATCGACTATAGAGCGCTCAACAAGATCACCATCAAGAACAAGTATCCGATTCCCTTGATTGCGGACTTGTTCGACCAGCTTGGCAAAGCACGGTACTTCACCAAACTTGACTTGCGCTCAGGGTACTACCAAGTGCGCATCTCCAAGGGAGATGAACCGAAGACAGCGTGCACAACAAGGTACGGGTCTTTCGAATTTCTTGTGATGCCTTTTGGCCTTACTAATGCACCCGCCACATTCTGCACACTCATGAACAAGGCACTCCAACCATTCCTCGACCGCTTTGTGGTCGTGTACTTGGACGACATAGTGGTGTATAGCACCACACTCGAGGATCATGTCCAACACTTGCGACAAGTCCTCCAAGTACTTCGAGACAACGAGCTCTTCCTCAAACTAGAGAAGTGTTCGTTTGCCCAACAAGAGGTGGAGTTCCTTGGACACAAGATTGCGGGTGGGAAGATCATGATGGAGAATGACAAAGTAAAGGCCATCCTTGAATGGGAACCTCCCTCGAAAGTGCCCGAGCTTCGCTCATTCCTTGGGCTGGTGAATTACTACCGACGCTTCATTCAGGGCTATTCAGCCAAAGCGGCACCCTTGACGGATATGCTCAAGAAAAACAGAACATGGCATTGGTCCGAAGAGAGCCAACGCGCATTCGAGGAATTGAAGAAGGCAATTTCGGAGGAACCAGTCCTTGCTCTTCCGGACCACACCAAGCCCTTCGAAGTGCAAACGGATGCCTCGGATTTCGCTATAGGAGGAGTCCTCATGCAAGAAGGCCACCCAATAGCGTTCGAGAGTCGAAAGCTAAATGACACGGAACGCCGCTACACGGTGCAAGAGAAGGAGATGACAGCCATCATCCATTGCCTAAGAGTGTGGCGACATTACTTGCTTGGCTCACACTTCACAATTATGACGGACAACGTGGCAACAAGCTACTTTCAGACGCAGAAGAAGTTGAGTCCGAAGCAAGCACGGTGGCAAGATTTCCTTGCGGAATTCGACTATCGGATAGAGTACAAACCGGGGAAAGCCAACGTCGTTGCGGATGCTCTAAGCCGCAAGGCGGAATTGGCAACACTTAGCATGAGCCAACCAAAGTCCGACCTTGTATCACGCATCAAGGAAGGCCTCCAACAAGATCCGCTAGCAAAGGATTTGCTGGAGAAGGTGCTCGAAGGGAAGACAAGGCGATTTTGGCAAGAGGAAGGCATCCTCCTCACCAAGGGAGATCGGCTGTTCGTGCCAAGGTGGGGAAATTTGCGGAAGGAAGTTATCAAGGAGTGCCACGACTCCAAGTGGACTGGTCACCCAGGAATCGAGCGCACCACCGCACTAGTCCAAGCCTCATATTTTTGGCCGCACATGAGGGATGACATCGAGGCATATGTGCGAACTTGCCTTGTGTGCCAACAAGACAAGGTGGATCATCAACTTCCAGCAGGATTGTTGGAACCGCTACCACTAGCAACAAGGCCATGGGAAAGTGTCTCCATGGACTTCATCACATCGCTGCCGAAGTCCGAAGGTTGCGGAAGCATCATGGTCGTTGTAGACCGATACAGCAAGTATGCTACATTCATTGCCGCACCTGTTGATTGCAAAGCGGACGAGGCTGCCCGCCTATTCGTCAAGCACATTGTGAAGCTATGGGGAGTTCCGAAGAGCATTGTGAGCGACCGAGACCCTCGGTTCACTGGGCGGTTTTGGACGGAGCTCTTTAAGATGTTGGGGACCGACCTCAAGTTCTCAACAAGCTTCCACCCCCAAACGGATGGGCAGACCGAGCGCATCAATGACCTCCTTGAGATGTACTTGAGGCATTATGTGAGCGCTCATCAGCGGGGTTGGGCGAAGCTACTCGACATTTCCCAATTTTCTTATAATTTGCAGCGAAGTGAGGCTACGGGCAAGAGTCCGTTCGAGATCATCATGGGATTCCAGCCCATGACCCCCAATGCCATAGCCTCGACTTACGGAGGGAAAAGCCCCGCGGCACACAAGCTCGCCCGTGATTGGCATGAGGAAGCGGACATCACACGAGCCTACCTCGACAAAGCCGCGAGGAAAATGAAGAAATGGGCAGATACAAGGAGACGGCATGTTGAGTACAAGGAAGGTGATCAAGTCATGATCAAGCTCCTACCCCAACAATTCAAGACTTTGCGGAAAGTTCACAAAGGGTTAGTGAGGCGCTACGAGGGACCCTTCCGAGTTGTTCGACGTGTGGGCAACGTCTCGTATCAACTCCAACTTCCGCCAAGACTCAAGATCCATCCGGTCTTCCATGTGAGCCTTCTCAAGCCATATCACGAAGACATGGGAGAACCAAGTCGCGGAGAATCGAGGCGCGCGCCAACTGCCGTTGTCACCGCATTCGACAAAGATGTGGACTACATCATTGTGGACCGCATGGTTTCGAGGAGGGGCGTGCCAGCACATAGCGAGTACTTGGTGAAGTGGAAGAACCTCCCCGAGAGCGAAGCCACTTGGGAACGTGAAGGTGATTTGTGGCAATTCGCTGAACACATCCAGAGGTTCAAGCACGAAAGCGCGACGAGGACGCCGCGAGCTTAAGTGGGGGAGGATGTTGCGGACCGCCCAATTCGCTAGCCCAAATGCCCACAATTTCGGGCTAGAGAGCCAACACAAAGCCAAGAGTGCTAGCTTGGCCCAATTCCGGAAGGTTCTAGGAAAATCTAGCACATGTGAACATGTAAATATTCTAGAATGCTTTATACAATTCCAGCACATGTAAATAGCTAGGAAATTGTAGAATACTCTAGAGTTTGGCAAAGTTAGGCCAAGTTAGGCCAAGTTTGACCAAGCCTCCCCTATAAATATGGGATGGCATTAGGCATTTGTATCCAACAAGCATTGTAATCTCTCTTTGTGCAATACAAGTTTCTTTGGCTCAATTGCTCTCTTCTCTTGTTTGAGAATTTCTAGGCTTACTTAGCAACATTCGGCAAAGTTGTTTAAGTGCCGCACGGGTTAGCTGCGCAAAACACTCATCCCGTGACAACGTGCTTTTCCTCCTTAACTTGAGAAAATGTTTAATATAGTGCACTTACAGAAGCATTTAAGCAATTAGAACTTTGCACAAAAACATCAAGAAGACTAAACAAATCAGATGCAGTGTATTTGTCCAAGCACAAATTGCATTTTGTCCTCAACTTTAATTTTTATTGATGAGAATCAATACAGGTCCCTCATTTGTTATAGAAAGCTTTCTTGTAGTCTCACCAGTTAATTCGCAGGTCTATAATCGTCTTGCAAAGTTAAGGGCATTTCTTTCGATCTAAAGTCTTTGCATCACCACCTCATCACACGCCAAGCCAATATTCCATTTACCTCTACAACAAAAAGGTTTAAGTAAACAATCCTAATGCACGCAGCCAAATAAAATGCAGTAAGAATATTCAACTTAAAAATCTGAAAGCCAACTTGGTGAATTGCCTCCTTAGGTGAAGTTCCATGCTTTACTATAGTTGACACAACTCAGCAAAAGCTTCCATACAACAGATTTTGAAAATGATGATGCCAATAGATACTCATTCAATCCATTGAAAATCCAAAGGTTCATTGTTAATAGAAGTTTACAGAGTTTTGGTCATCAAATAGCTCAGACCTAACCCCAAACAAAAAACGAGTGAAAATTAGATCACTAGCAGCTAATTGTAAATTCTAACTTAACTCTTCATCTCCTTTGTAAACAAGAAGCAAAATGGAGACACGCAAAATGAATATGGAGAAAATTTGAACTCAAATGAAATGAGGGCACGAAAGCAAACAAATGGCATGCACAAAAAAACCAAGCCTCAATCAAAAACTAATTAACCATTAAGAAAAAAATTGGTCAGAGAATGAACTCCAAATCAGGAGTCAAGCAAGAAGCTTTCATTACTTCAGAAGCTCCTGTACAAATTAATAAGTTAAGCTCTTTGGAAGCAAAACTAAATTCCAAGAGAAACAGAACCCAAAAAATTTGCAATTATACGCAAAGGAAGTGAAGCACAGGATTCTATCACACATAGGATTTGTATAACAAGAGATCGATATATCGAATTAGAAAACTCAATTCGAATTTGTGTCAAAAATCAAAATTAGAAGATTTCACATTTCGAGAGGAACAAGCAACAGATGAAGTTCAAAATTTCAGCCATAAAATGCTAAAAATGCTACACTTAACGGTTCATTTTCATGGATTTTCTCGGGAAACAAACAGAAAATTACGGTTTAGAGAGTTGACTGACCTTTTGAAATTGAGAAGATCGCACGCCAAATTGGAAGAGGGAAAGTGAAAGTGCGAGTTTTAATTTGGGTATTAGATAAGGAAATTTTATTAGGTTGCGAGGGTAAAAAAGGAAAGAGATATCATTGTTTTATTATCGATAATTATTAAATTTTTTTCCAAAAAAAAGAACAAGCAAGGATATTTTATTGTCATTTGCAACCTTTAATTTTTTAAGTGCTAGTAGAAACACAAGACAACAACCAAATACTTATTTTTTCCTAAAACTAAAATCAATTGTTTAACTTCTTATTTCATAATCCAACTCCATTACTAAGTTAAAAAAAATTGTTTCAAAATTACTTGAGTCATATCCAATGGACCAACAAAGTACAAATCTGGAAGAATTGAAGATTGATTATACGGAGATAGTACGAAAAAGGCGGGAACCTTTTGTTTTCCGCAGCCTTCACCGTGTTACCATAGAGGAGTGCCTTAAATTGAAAGATTTGACATTCCTCGTTTTTGCTCCAAACCTCAAATCTCTTCGGCTATCCCACTGCGAAGCTATGGAAGAAATAATCAGCGTCGGAAAATTTGCTGAGACTCCTGAGATGATGGGACATATAAGACCTTTTGAAAATCTCCAAATGCTTGATTTGTCACGTTTGCCACATTTGAAGAGCATCTTCTGGAAGCCATTGCCTTTCACTCATCTGAAAGAAATGGAGGTACGTAGGTGCGATCAGCTTGAAAAGCTTCCACTCGATTCCAACAGTGCAAAGGAGCGTAAATTTGTTATTCGTGGATACACAGAGTGGTGGAACCGACTTCAATGGGAGGATGAAGCCACTCAAATTGCTTTTCGTTCCTGTTTCCAACCTCGTCCCTGAGCGGTGGTCGCAAAATTTGATTCTCTATTTTTATTTCAGTTTCTCTCTCTTTTTGTCTTCTGCAAATCACAATTAAATGTTGAATTAATGGAATTAATGCTTCATAAATTTGCCGGCACTGCCATTACTTTTTTTTTAATACAAATTGATACTTTATTTATATCTTCTTAGCGATTTAATTTCCTGTCAATTGACGAACGAGAAGAACATATGACTTAAACCAATGCTCGCATAAACTTGCTGTAAAAAGAAATAATCTCACTGAAATACACACGTCTAGAATGAATAGAATTAAAACAGGGGAAATATTAAGAATATTAGCCCTCTTTACTGAAAATCAAATGACAATAAATTTTTTGAAGTTTTGATTTTCTATGGTCAATTCCACCTTTTGCAATTTCTTCTGTTCTAACAAAAACCAATTTCTTTGTTCAAGTATTTTCGTTTGGGTATTAATAATTCTCCACCGAAAGAGTGAACTCTTGCTCAAGGGTCTCTAATCAATAGCCGGAAGGGCGCTGAGACCTGATCGGACCTAGGCCCAAGTTTGGTCTTAAAGCCTGGGCTTGAGCCTGACAATTATATTAAAACATTAATTGATTTATTGATTGAATTGTCGTGTAATTGATTTATGGGGGATGAAACATCAACACGCTTGAAAATACGCTAATCTTAGCATCATCAGTTAATAATTTTTAGATTTATGGGTAATCAATAGTTAAGATTAGTTGTCATTAATACTAAATATTTTTTACTTTTTTTGTCTCTTCTAGAGAATCTTCTAGAACAATGCATCCACAACAAAATTTAATATTTTATATAATAAACAAAATATAAATGTTAAATTTAAGAAACTGCATTGCATTTCAGCTGAAGCTGACTTTAATATTTAGGGTAGAAAAACAATTAAATCCTTAATGTGTTTAATTTCTATCACTTGTGTCATTAAAATTTTCTAGTCACCCCAACCAATTACATCTCAACCCACTTTTTTTGGATGATTTTATTTTTACACTATTATTTTCAACATATCATGATGTATTCGTCAAAAGCTGGAAATGACTGTTGCCCGTCAAAATTCACATTTATTCCTTAACGATAAAGTTTTAATATAATTTTGAAGTTATAACTCAAAAATATAGTGTAATAATAAGAAAAATGACCTAAATGGTAAAAGTGAGAAATAATAAGATCGAAGTACCATTCTCCATGCAATGTTAAATGGGGCAGTGCCATTCTCTGGTTCTCTTCTTCAAATGCGTGATGTGCGTGCTCTGTTTTATTTTTACACTATTGTAGCACATAAGTTGCAAAATATAACATAAAATTTGAAAAATGTGTAGTTTTTGTCCCTTTTTTTCTTAAAAATGGGAAAAAAGAATGTAATTTTGTTTAAATTACTGTTGTGATAACAATTATTATTTTATTGATTAATTGGTAGAGAATCGTTATGGTTTCGTATGGTTGTTAAAACATTGGAAAGTCCACTTCATCATCCGTTAATAACTTTCAAATTTATGGTTAATCAATAGTTGAGATTTATCATCATTAATGCTAAATATTTTTTAATATTTTTTCTCTCTCCTAGAGGATCATCCACAGCAAAAATTTAATATTGTAAATAGTAAACAAAATATAAACGTGAAATCTAAGAAACTGCATTGCATTTCAGCTGAAGCTAACTTTAATATTTAATTGGGAAAAATAATTAAGTACTTAATGTACTTTATTTACCCATATATATGGCTAATTTTTCAAGATAAAGGGGAAGGATGATGCTTAAAAATATAAATTATAGAATTAATTAAAATCTCAAGTAAGTTTAAAGTTCATTATTTTTAATTACATGTTTATAATTTATTTTTATTTCGTATTAATCTATAAATCTAAATCCCACTTTGGATTCATATACATATATAGATATAATGTGTATGTTAATCTATAGGTCTAAATTCACTTTAGGTCTATATATGTATTTTGACAAATGTACTCCAATCATGCATATTGGCAAGTTCTAACTACTCTATTGATATATCAATATTATCTCTAACTGCCCTATAGGTCCAAAAATAATTTAGAAATACAAATTAACATAAAATAAAAATAATTGATAGAAAATAAAAATTATAAACATGTAATCGAAAACGATAAACTTTAAATTTACTTAAGAGAGTAATTAATTTCATAATTAAAATCTTTAAATTTTACCCCTCATCTTAACTTAAGAAAATTAATCACTTATTTTATTTAACAAAGAAGAGATTTTTTTCCCCTATATTTCCCAATTATTTCTCTCCCTCTCGCTCCCTCAAGTTTTACAACTTGAAGGGAAATATGAATGGTCTGATTCTAGCTTAAATAATTTATTGTGACATGCTATCTAAGGACAATACATTACCTAACTCTACATATTTTATTTAACCTCCGGCTCACCCTGTGCAAACTTACCTTTCCCCTGCAAGACAAGATTAATCAATGTATCAAGTCTCAAATTCAATTTGGAATATGACAATCGTACGCTCTTGTTCTTCCCTCTTTACGAGTGCATTCCCCCCAACCTCAAGCTCCGTCTCTCGTCTTCAATGTCACTGCCTATATCCTTGTGTTGTTCTAGTTTGAAATAGTGGCTTCCACTATTTCAGGGCCCCCAACAATCCAGAAACATACTATTCATCACGATGACAATTTTTTTGGCAGGCAGGTGCTTCCTGACTTTCACACGGTAATTCTCAAATGGGCAATTTTCAGAAAGCTCCCCTGAGGTTTGATATAATTTCACTTAGATGGCGAGTTTGATTGTATTCTCACTTACCTCCCCTGCCGTTAGTATACATACGGTTTGACCGTTAGTTGACTTGTAAAATTACTAAAATATCCAAACCACTTAAAATCAAGCCTAGGATTTGGCGCCAACAACTTCATACGGATTCTTTTACCAATGAGTGCTTTTATGAACAAAAATAGGGTGTTATACATTTATATATTCTCTCTAAATTGAACTTAGATTTTTTCTCCCCATTTTGGCCGAAAGTTGCAGCTCTTGGTACTCTCCTCCATCTATATATTATACACACACTACACAATACTTGCTTCCCCCCATCCTCCATTAATCAATTAATTTATATGTTTTATATTTTATCTTTTAATTTTACAGGAAATGAACAAATATTTTCTCAAGCCCAGCTGGTCTAGAGGTTAATTACTACTGTAAGTACTCAATATTTAGGCGAAAAAGTTAGATTTAACCCATCTCCTTCTTCCTTTTATATAGATCATTTTTCTTTTTCTTTTTCTTTTTTAACCATATTTATTTATATCGAAATGAAATAAAATGATATTGATAGGTAGATGAGTGTAAGATTGACTATAGATGAGTATTAGGATTGATTGTTGTGTAAATATTAAAAACGGTTTAATTAAATTGGTAGAAAAAAATGGCACATGAGGTGTTCGATAAAATGTCTATTACGGTTTGTTTGTCTCATTTTAAGTAAATTAAGTAGAATTGCATATTGATGGGAAGACAAAATTTGTAAACTTATCATGCAGCACAAAAAATCAGCAAAAAAACGAGAAAAAAAAATTTATGAAGTTTGCAGCAATGTCGCGCGCGCGAAAGGGCCCATCGCGCGCGCGACTAGCACAGTAATGCGCGCGTGACGAGTGCTTGTCGCGTGAGCGACAAGCGCAGTAACGCGCGCGCGCGACGAGGGCTTGTCGCGCGCGATTGGGCTTGTTACGCGCGCGATGAGTGCAGTAACGCGCACGCGACAAGCACTCGTCGCACGCGTGACAAGCGTCTATTGGGCGCGCTTTGCTTTGCTGTTCCGCGTGCCCCATTTTATGTTGCTATTGCTCGCGTGACATGCCGGCATTTATTTTTAATTTAAGTTTCTTCTAAAGGAACATGCTACAGTGATGGCTTTTATTGGTGGTATTTTTATTTGTCCCATGAAATTGAACTGTAATATTAAGCGACAAGTTATTGTCTCCCGTGCGACAATCTTGTCTTACAAAATTGTAGAAAGATGTTTATGGGTTTATTTGTAATATTTTGAGCTATGATTTTGATTAATGAATAAAAATTTGGATTTGCAGATATAATGGCCAAGAAGCCGCGGTCTAAACGTAATCCACCCGGTCCAACAAAGGAACCAGGCATGATGAAGATTCCAGCATCAAAACATTTTCCCGGGCGTATTACAAATACCTCTAAATTTGGAAATGTCATGGAAGCTATAAAGATGAAGTTGACGAGACAACAACTAAGATTATTCAAGAAAGACATTTTTGGCCAGTTCGCAAAAATGGATGCCTATGTCTTTAGTGGCGCAATTGTGCACAACGCATTACTTAGGCAAGTAGCACATGATAAGCGTGATGAAGATCAAATGTGGTTTGAATTCTGTGGCCAATTAGCACGATTATCAATCGGTGAGTGGTGTTTAGTTACCGGACTTAAGTATGGTGTATACGACATGCACAGAAAAGCAAAGGTTGAGGTACAACACAAGTTACGTGATTTGTATTTTGATGGGGATCTAGGAGCGACCCTTAAAGAATTTGACGATGTACTTAATGTTCAAGTTACAATTTAATTTTGATAGTTGGCATGGACATTATTTTAGGAGGAAGATTGCTATTGACATATTTAACGGTGATATTATGTTATAAATGATATATTATTCTTTTATATTAATTATTTCAAATCTTGTGTCGACCGAATTGAAAATTCGTATATTTAAGATTGTTATTATATCTGTTTTGATACCTTGTGTTAATGAGTTGATTGTTGAGATGTTGGTTGGTGAGAATCTGTATTGTGTTATAGGTTATACAAAAACAAGAAGCTTGTGTCAAATATAGTTGTTTTTAATTTCACCTCCAAGCAAACATCCTATAATTTAGAAAGACAATGTTTATCTCCCGGGAGACGACCAATCGTCGCTCCAACTTTTAGACGCAAACAATCTGACATTTGGGGAGACAAGCTTGTCGCACGGGCGACAACCTCTCGTCTCCCTAAAGTTCAGAATGCTTGGCTCGAAATTGAAAAAACAAGCAATCTGAAATTTGGGGAGACGAGATGTTGTCTCCCGTGCGACAAGCTCGTCTCCCCAAATATCAGATTGCTTGGCTCGAAATTAAAAAACCAAGCAATCTGAAAATTGGGGAGACAAGATGTTGTCTCCCGTGCGACAAGTTCGTCTCCCTAAATTTCAGAACGCTTGGCTCGAAATTACAAAACCAAGCAATCTGAAATTTGGGGAGACAACCATGTCGTACGGGAGACAACATCTCGTCTCCCCAAAAGGAAGATTGCTTGTTTTTTCAATTTTGAGCCAAGCGTCTGAACTTTAGGGAGACGAGAGGTTGTCGCCCGTGCGACAAGGTTGTCTCCCCAAATGTCAGATTGCTTGTTTTTGGATGAATAAAAACGACAAAAACATAATTTACTTTTCTGAATAATAGACTATACTCTCCATCAAGTTGTTTGTCACCCAACCGATAATACAAATAACAAACATTTTAATTTGGCTCGAAACCAAAAAACAGTAATATCCGATAATTAAATTGGAAAGTAACACTAATAAGAACTGAGACTATCACTTAAATAACAGTCACATGTGCATTTCCGTAACTTACAGTTGATCATAATCACAATTTGACTGAATTTCATCAGCCTATACATGTAGCAGTCACCCATATATACAAAAATAACAAAAATAATAACTACAGTAACAGTGTGCCATGATAGATAGTTGAGATATACTTTAAACATGGCATTGTCACTATATTAGTATAACATTTATACAAAATATACAAAAACTCAATCTTGTGCCTATGACTGAGTACAAAAAGATGATACGACATCTCAATTGCACGGGAGACAACTATTGTCACTCAGAAACTCAATCTGTATTAGTGCGACGATGTCTTGTCGCACGGGAGACAAACTTGTCACCCAGAAATGCAGAAATTGTGTTTTTGCGACGGGTACACACAAACACTGCAAATTCATAATTATATCAACTTAAGCAAACTTTGGCGGGAAAAATAAAAATTGCAGCTAAGACTACTTCTATTTTACACACCAATTTGCATAACAATAACAAATTTTTGGCTTTGTAGCCTTATTACACTATGTATGGTGTAAATCACAAACATAAAATAACTAATAATTAAATTTTTTCAACTCATGGCCTCATATGGCTAAACTCATTTTCCTTTTAATCAATTTTTCCACCACCAACCCATGAACAAGACAAATAAAACACAACCAACAACCACTTATAAAACTCCAAAAACAAGAAAACCAAAGGTATTTATAAATTTTAGACTTTCATCAAGTAACTAACCTCTTACAAACTCCAATAACAGTGGCATCTTCCAGTCGCCGTTGATCGTCACCGGTCGGTGGCCTTCTCCGACCACCTATGTTTTTCTTCTTCATGGGTTCTGTGTGCTCTTGATGTGTATTTCGTTTATTCCAGTAGATGAGAGTAGGTGAGTGGAGTGAAAATGGTGAGAAATTGCCAACCATTGCTTTTTTGTGCTGGGGAAAAAGAAGAGAAAGAGAAAAGCACTCTTTTACACAATGGATATTGTGTCTAATCGGTTAATACAATTGTCCAATAGATTTTAAACCATTTTTTTATTGTTATTTAATTTTTTTATAATTTCACTTTGTCTTTTACATATTTACCCTCGTCAACTAACGGTCAAACCGTATGTATACTAACGGCAGGGGAGATAAGTGAGAATACAATCAAACTCGCCATCTAAGTAAAATTATATCAAACCTCAGGGGAGGTTTCTAAAAATTGCCCATTCTCAAATTCTGATTTCACCATATTTTAATTACTGATTAGCATATATTCAAGTGCTCTCCATTGTAATTGAAGCCGCCGCCTCACTCGTGATTCCAAACTTTATCTTTTTTCCTTTTTTAAATTAATGCAAGTAGCCGCTGTCCTTTTTATTAATTAATTAATTAATTCGGCCGCCCACATTTCTTTTCCTAATGTCTTCTACTGCTGAATTTCTTTTATTTTCTCTTTATTTTTAAAATATATTTATAATAATAAAATATAAAAATAAAAATAAAAATTAACATATCAAAATATAATTTAACAAAAAAGTAAAATAAAAAAATAAATAAATTATGAGCATATCAATCAATAAATGAAAATTAATAATTTTTATTTTTATTAAATATATATATTTTTAGTATTAATCAATTATCTGAATAATTAAAATTATTTAAAAATAAATAAATAAATTATTCTTTTTATAACACTCACTATGCTAAATGTAGGGTAGACGCTTTGGGACTGAAGTTGGTAACTTCTACGAGTAGTATTAAGTTGACTGGCATTTAGATATAATGTACTGCAGCCATATTGGTATGATCAAATGTTCTTACTATTGTATTGGTGTGTCAATATTATCTCTAACTGACTTATGGATAAAAAAAAATATTCTAAATTTATAATTTAACATAAAATAAAATAATTGGTAGAAAAATAATTATGGTTCATTTACTTATCAGTAATCAAAATAGACTGAAATCGAAATAAACTGTATTACCGTTGATGTGTTTATGCTGTCCTCGAATCGAAATGAATTATTTTAAGTTACTAAAATATTCTTGGTTTGTTATTCTAATTATTATTATTTAATATTTATTATAATATTTGTCATATCATTAAAAAGAAATAATAATGATGATAATATTATATTATTGTTTGTTACATTATTATTATTCAAAAAAATATTGTTAATAACAATAATTACTTTATTTCAATAATAATAATGATAAAATTAATAATAACAAACATGACAACAACAATAATTATTTATTATGCCAAAAAATAACAATAATAATAAGAATAATAATAATCATCATCATTTGTTTGCCAAAGAAGCATTATCATCATCATTTCAAAAAAATATATATATCATCATCATCATCATTTTTGTAGTGGCTACCTATCGGCTGCTGCTTTCATGTGAGATTAACTTGCGACGCTTCAACGGCTATTATTTCTGACAATGTCAGGTGTTGCTATTTCAATTTAGGACACGGCTACCATGCAGGGCATAAAATCCCTGTATGGTGCAGGGGCCAAACTTAAACCGTTGGATTCAGCTTGTTTGAATCCAACGGTTGTGGTTTTAATTTAAAAAAAAGAGAAAAAATGAACAAAAACAGGAAAAAAAAATAAGGCAACCGGTTGAATCAAAAGCATTTTCCCCTCCCTTCCTCTCTTTCTCCCTCCCTTTCTCCCTCTCTTTCTCCTTTCTCCCCCTTGAACATTGAGCAGATCTTTGTCATTCCTCACACTGGGACGGTCTCGTTCTTGGTCACTCTCCCACTCCGGCTCACACTCCCGCTCCCACTCAGGCTCCCATTCTCGCCGTTGATGTTTCTGTTGGTCTTGGCTTTTCTTCCAACTCACACTCACGCCCGAACTTGCTCTCACTTTCGCGCTAGGTCCCAGCTCCGACTTTCACTCTTCTTATCAAGGTTACCGAACTTTAAACTTAGCCTTGTATTTGTTAAAGTGATTTAGATCTATAATTTGTTATATTTGGGGAAAATGATTTGTTAATGATAGTGTAGAAATATAATGCTTACATAATATTTGACAAAATGCCAAAAAGAACTATAGAACTATTTGTCATCTTTTAAGATAATAGGTTAATTTTTTTTTTGTTGACAAAATGCTGTAGCCGTGTTTTCAAATTTTTTTATAATAATTCGATGATGAAAAAAATTAGACTTGGCCATTCGAGTGTGGTAGCTTTGTGTGATAGTTTGGCGTATGCATTCGTTTGATGCAAGATGCATTTCGGTTAATGCCCATCGCACGTGTGAGGTGTGATTTGGTGCGATAGGCACCGTCGCACCAACACGTGTGCGAGAGGCAGTAATTATTGTTTATTAACTAGTTTCTTGTAGATTTTACAAGAACACATGGAATCTGTTGATGGTAAGAGGAAAAAATTGAAAGAAAAATCATTATGGCAGGAAAAGCAAGCAGTGAAAAAAAAAGCTTGGATATACTATTTGTAAGTATAATTTATATGCATTTATGTACCCATTATGTTAAAAGATTCAATTTTTTTAATTAATGTAACTTTAAATATTGATCACAGTAAGGCAGAAGCAAAACGACTAAGGCTATTAGGGGTAGAAAAAGTGGATAAAACGGTATGTAGCAAAAAAAATGACCTGCTGGATATTCAATTTTCTCTTGCCTAAAATGATATGCCACTGATCGTATATATATTATCATTGTTGTAGGTTAGAGCTGATATTGCACAAAATTGGAAAAAACTAACCCCCGAGGAGAGGCATCAATGGATGGTTAGTAATATGAATGAGATATCTAGCTCAAATAGTGGTGAAAATAGTGGTACGAGTAAAAATATTAAGGAATCTGATGAGGAGAAGACTGATGGTGGCAACCTTCTATCTCGATGTCGTGTAGCCTCATTCTCCAATGTGGTTTCATCTTTTTCAAGTGACCAACAAGTAGCAGTGAATGAAACCGGCTTAGGAAGTCTACTTGACCTAAAATGTGGACGCTTAAGACAAGAGTTATGTGCAGCACTAATTCAACAATGTGATGTAGGTAGGCAAAGTATAATTCTACATGGGAAAGAATACAATTTAAGCCCTACAGTGTTTGCAACTATAATGGGGGTTAGAGATGGAGGCACACGTGTGGACTTAAATGACCAAGCAGTTGATATAACTGACTTGCGTGTAGTGTATAGTAGTGGACCTAGAGGAATTCATATAGCGGAGGTGAAAAAAAGGCTAATGAATACTTCAACTTGTGATGATGAATTTAAGATACTTTTTAGTCTTTTTGCGTTGGGAACCATATTATGTCCCACAAGTGCAATATACATTAATCCGTTGTATCTTCGTGCACTGAAAGATACAAATTCAATTAAAGAAAAAAATTGGGCTAGTTGGTGCTTTACCTTTTTATGGGAAGGTGTGCAAAAGTTTAAAGAGAATAAAGTTAGCTCTGTTAGCGGCTGTGTTCTTTTCTTAAAGGTTCGTATTTAATTAAGAAAAAATATATTGTTTCTTGTTTCTTGTTTCTTGTATTCTGGTTATTTTAGTGTATAACATACGTACTTTGCCATTGATGGACAGTTGTTCTACTTTTCCTCCGTTGTATATGATCGACCTTCTATTGATAGAACAATGTGTCCTATCAGTGTATAGAATAATGATGAGATTCGACGATTCTTGAAATGGCAAAAAAAGCTTGGTGGCATCAAAAGCAATAAGGTATAGAATACATGCATACTATTTTAATGAAATCAATTACTATATTTTTGGACTAAATTGTTATTATTTTATGAATTACTTTAGGTTTCGATGCGTGACCGTGATCGGCTTCATAAGCCTGAACAAGCAGAACCTCCTGGGTTGAACAATGCGATTACTGATGCTTTTCAGTCACTAATGGAAAGGTTTGGCTCATTCGTCGCACAAAACAAAGAGTCGTTCCAAACCATTGAACGGAGATTGGAAAACATAGAGAAAATATTGGGAGAGTTGACATCAAAGTATCACGGAGGATCAAGCAAACAACCAATTGCTCCTGATCCACCTTCAAATTTGAAAAGTCAAAATCGTACATCTCCGGATGGAAAAACAATGTCAAAAACTGAAGGGAAAATGATTTTGGTCAGTGATGACGACACTGTGGATCGTAGAGTGAAAGCAAGTTTACGAGCCTTTGATGTTATGTTGGGCTGTATTGGGACTACTGCACATACTAGTGAAACTCCGCTCGATTCATTTCAATTTGATAGAGGACAGGATCTCCATTTAACGCCAATACCTCGAGAGGAGGGAGAGGTTTGTCTAAGCGATCTTTAGTTGTAATTTAGTTTTAATGATAATGAATTAATTTTGACTCTGGACATATATAGAATTTAGCTGAACCACTTGACACTAAGCAAGAGTTCCAGACCTCCACTAGCATGAGCGTACCAGCAACACGACCAGCACGGAACAGACGGCCGGGACGATACCAACTCTCTCCTTATGATAAAGTGTCTCGGGGAGCGAAGGCTAAGTTTAAAGCTGGTCCTTTCTATGTAAATAACCCCCTTTCTCTTGACCAATTGAAGCTCATTCAATATGCATTTGATAAAGGTGGTAACGGAAGGTACATATGGTTTATAGGGCTTTGTATTTTTTATTCCCCTGTACATATATATTGATTAGCTAACACTTTATTACTTGTTTATGTTTTCAGCGAAATCGTTGTCTCTACTGATGATCAATTTATCTCCAGGCATAATTTCATGAGCCTTTTGCCTAACACGGCTCTGAGTGGAGAGGTTTGTGGTGCATTGGCACTCACATCATCGTACTATATGTTTGGATGCCTTGTTGCAAAATTGAATACTAAGTTCTCACTTATTGTCCATTGTTTCAGATTCTCACCATGATAGCATATCACCTCACACTGTATGAACAGGCTAAACGCAGTGATGCACTAATAAACTGGTATTTACCGACAATATATGCAGTAAGTATCCACCACTATTATTTTTATGGGAATTGAAGTTGTTGTTTATCTATAATAATTTTCAAACATTGCTCTATACAATAAGATTTTTTTTCAATACTTGTGCATTTTTTGACATATCACTTGTTTACTTATTGTTCTTTTATAGCAATCAGCACTTACCGTTGGAGCCGACGTTGATGGTTTTGCACAAGCAGCAAGTGTCGGAAAACCTTTCATGCTAGACTTTCAAAGGTGCCAAAAGGTTACTTTCTACACTCTCAACTTATTACAATTTTATTTCTTGTAAAACATCTTCTATGAGAAAAATACTTATTTTGTTTGTTAGATCTATGTTCCAATTATCGATGGTGACTGATTTTTTTGTTAGATTTATGTTCCAATTAACGATGGTGCCTTTCATTGGTTCCTGTTCATCGTGAATGTCAAGGAAGGCTATGGTGAGGTTTGAGACCCTCTTCCTGATGGTCGAAGTAATCGAAAACGCGAGCAACAAGCTGAACGCATAGTATGTTACATGTGTATATGTCGTTCCTCAATTCGGTGTAGGTTTTTATTATTCAATAATCTAATTTGCCATTTTGGTTTGAACTTCGCAGTTACATTCTCTTGATTCCATTTTTCATTCTAACTTACCTCCAAATGCCAAGCCATCAACACGATTCATTTGGTTCCCTATTCGGTCTGGTGAGGGGGTTCCGAAACAACCAAATGGATTTGATTGTGGAATCTATGTCATCAAATTCATGGAGACTCCAGGGCTCATTCCTACCAAATCATATATGGTAACAATTAAAAATTTTAATAGAGACATTTTAACTCATTGTCTCCTTATTGTATTGATCAAGTAAAATAACTTATTCCAAAATATTTTTCATGCGTAGCATGATTCCCAAGATGTTCGTGGAAGACTAGCAGTTCAACTTATTGACTCGGCCCTTAATGAAGCACGAACTGGATTGCTTACTCAAGCAAACGTCACATTTGCTGAGCATGCTGCCCAGGCAAGGGCCATACCGTCTACGCTGAAGGCAAACACATATAGAATAGGCGCGAAAGCTCCAGCAAAAAGTCGGAAAAAAAATCCAAAAAGATTACGGTCGTAAATGTTAGGTCTTCTTCTTTGGGTTCGTGTGAAATTCCACATTTTGTTATAGGTTTAACTGTGGAATTATAATTGTTCATTTAGTGCACTGATTTTTGTAGTTTTACCACTACCATTGTTCTAATTAGTGTATTCAAATTAGTAAATGACTCGTTGTCTACTTCGAAGACACGCACTCTATTTGTATAATATATTTTTGAGGATGACATAACACATACTACAATTGTGACGGTTGATTCCCCTCAATATTGCAAGATTTCAAACTAATTGCAAAAATTTAAAAACCTCGCCCTAATATGACATTATAATTGTTTTATATTTAATGGAAAAATGATTTTATTCAATTGATTGCTTTTATTCCTTTTGAATAAATTATTATTTTCACATTATAAATGTTTCATATTTAATGGAAAAATGATTTTATAAAATTGGTTTTTTTCAAAGTTCATGTTTTAATTGTCTCTCACACTTGTACTCTCACAATTTGATGAGAAATAAAAATTACAACAAAAACTCTCTTTAAGAGTGGATTTTCAAATGATAGCTCAATGAAGATTTAATCTATGAAGATGGGTATATTTTTAAAAATCAATCCACATTCATCCAGCATCATTTTAATGTCATTCATATATTAAAAAATAAAAATAAAATTGAGATAACACAAATATTTAAGTCATAAACACTTACTTGAGAAACAACACTGAGATTTTGCAATGGCTGAAATTTGCACCTGTAGTAGCTATGCAGGCGAAAGAAAATGTTGATTCAAGGTGAGTGAGTTATGGTAGGTAGGTGGCATTTAAAATGGAAACATATATATATATATATATATATATATATATATATATATATATATATATATATATATACATAGGTATATTTATGAAGGAAGGAACAATGTCATTAATTGGTTCAATAGTTAGTGAGTTATAAATGCAACAATAAATATACTATAGAGTAGGTGAAAAAAATTAGTACATTTCGAAAATACGTACATGGAACAATAAACAATAAATATGAAACATCTTACTTAAAATATGCAACAACGAACATAAAATATGAGTGCCTCGGTAACAGTGAACATACAACGTCAAACATGAAACGTAGAACAGCAAAACATGAAACGTAGAACAACAAACATGAAACGTGGAACGTAAACATGAAACGGGGGCAAAAAAGAAACAATTTGGGGTATTTGAAAAATTATTACATGAAACATTAAAAAGCAAACATGAAACATCTTACTTAAAATATGCAACAACGAACATAAAATATGAGTACCCTCGATAACAGTGAACATACAATGTCAAACATGAAACGTAGAACAACAAAAATGAAACGTAAAACAACAAACATGAACGTGGAGCGTAAACATGAAACGGGGGCAAAAAAGAAAAATTTGGGGTACTTTAAAAATTATTAAATGAAACATTAAAAAGCAAACATGAAACATCTTACTTAAAATATGCAACAGCGAACATAAAATATGAGTACCTCGGTAACAGTGAACATACAACGTCAAACATGAAACGTAGAACAGCAAACATGAAACGTAGAACAACAAGCATGAAACGTGGAACGTAAACATGAAACGGGGGCAAAAAAGAAAAATTTCGGGGTATTTAAAAAATTAGTACATGAAACATTACACAACTAACATGCAACAGATCACTTAAAATATGCAATAACAAACATAAAATATGAGTACCTCCGTAACATGGAACATGAAACATAAAACATGAAACGTAGAACAACAAACATGAAACAGAGAACGTAAACATGAAACGGGGGCAAAAAAGAAAAATTTCGGGGTATTTAAAAAATCAGTACATGAAACATTGCACAACCAACATGAAACATATTACTTAAAATATACAACAACGAACATAAAATATGAGTCCCTCCGTAACAGTGAAAATGAAACATAAAACATGAAACATAGAACATCAAACATGAAACATAGAACATCAAACATGAAATATAGAACGTAAACATGAAACGGGGGCAAAAAAGAAAAATTTCGGGGTATTTGAAAAATCAGTACCTGAAACATTGCACAACCAACATGAAACATATCACTTAAAATATGCAACAACAAACATAAAATATGAGTCCCTCCGTAACAGTGAACATGAAACATAAAACATGAAACATAGAACATCAAACATGAAACATAGAATGTAAATATGAAACGGGTGCAAAAAAAAAATTTTTGGGTATTTAAAAAATCAGTACATGAAACATAAAACATAAAATATGAAACTTAAAATGTTAAACATGAGATAAATTTCATAGAAAATGAATAAAATTTTTGTCTTTTTGTTAACACACATTTTATTTTATTTTTTAAAATATTTATAATAAAAAATATTTTTTTCATTTTTACTTTACTTGTCATTTTTTACTTCTTATTATTATTATTTTTTAAATATTATTCGTTTTAAATATTTTTTATTTTAATTTATTTAAATAAAAAAATATATTAATGGCAGCAACCGGCTGTAAAACCGGTTGCTGCCAGTCAAAAAAGTTGTTTGGCTGCCAGATGGCAGCCAAACAACAAAGGGGTCAATAAATTGACCCCCTCTATGATACAGGGACTTTGAGTCCCTGTATCATAGCCGTGTCCTTCAATTTAGGAAGAAGCTGTTTCGGTGTGCTAGCGATGGGAGATGTTGTGGCTGCGATTCGGGGAGCAACTAGTTTATTGCACTAATAACGGCAGGTGCTGTTGCTTGATGCGAGGTCCATGGCCAGTTGTCAGCAGTTCGACTTTGGTATGGGTGCTGCTGGTTCGATTTTAGGTGTTGTACAATTTCATTTTCAGGATTTTAATTTTATTTTTCTTTTATATTTTCATTAATTAATCAGGGTAAAATTGGATTTTAGAATTTAGAATGAAGGTAATTTTGTTAATAATGGAAATGAGATTCTGATTGTCGAGAATGAGCTTAACAACAACTACAAATTAAGTGAAAACAAAACACTTTTTCTCTTTGTATGATTAAAACATGATATGTACCATAAATAAATAAGTAAAAAATAAATCAACACAACCCAAAACAGTAAACCAATTACAAGAGGCACAGATTCTTATGTGAAACACCGAAAATGGAAAAAACCACAGTATCTTAGTTTGATATAATCTTCTACTATATTAATGTGATTATAGCACAAATTCTTCCCTATATAACACTAGAGGTTAACAACATCAAGAATCTCAATAATCTTGACTTACAATACAACCTAATATTTGTCTCTCTAATAAGTAGATATTTAAAATAACAGTCTCTAATAAGTATGTATCTCAAATAATAGTCAACAAGAGGATAAAATAAAAATTAAGATTAGTAGGATGTGTATAAGGCGATACTATCAATTTATCTTCTAAATTTGAGAAAAATAGTTAAATTCACTTTTTCGATTGTCCGACCAAAAATGGAAACCCTTGCCCCAAAACCAAAGGAATCACCATTGTGTTTTTTTCTCTCTCTCTCTCTCGTTCTTTTCTTTCTTCTTTTCTTAATGTTAGCCATCAAATGGTAAATTTCATCTAAGTCTGAAACTTAGTGATAATTGCACACCAAACAATCCTTACATAGTGTTTTGGGCCTTCAAATGAGATGAATACAACAAATCACCCCCTTTAGATCATGTGGGGGGGCACCGCAAGCCCGCTCTCTGCATATAGCTTTTCAGCTTCTCCTTAAATAATGACTTTGTCATCATACATAACCCATTCTCCGTTGTGTAAATCTTCTCAAGCTGTAACTGTTCCTTTTCAAGCTGTAATTGTTCCTTCTCAAGCACATCTCGTATCTAATGATACCTCACATCAATATGCTTAGATTTCAAATAGTATATCAAATTCTTTGAACGACACTCTGACTGTCGTAGTACATAACATAGCTGTCTTGTTTTACACCCAGCTCTTGTAGGAAATTCTTCGTCCACAATATTTTTTTGCAACCTTCAATAATTGTAATATCATTTGCTTTAGTGGTAGAAAAGGCAACTTATTACTAAAGTTTAGATTGCGATGAGACTGTTCCCCTGCAAAAGTGGCAAACATCCTAGTAGGAATTTTTCGGAATCAACAGCTCCTGCCATATCTACACACTTGTAACACAAGTTTGTCACCACCAAAATATAAACATGCTCTGGAAATGCATCTAAGATATCTGAGAATTTTTCACTGTTGTCCAGCGCTCTTTACTGAGGTTGAAGAGAAACCACTGACTACACTAACTGTATAGGCAATATTTGGTCTTGTACAAATTATGGCGTACACCAAACTGCCAACTGCTGAAGCATAAGGAACTCCTCTCATGGAGAAATGGGTTTTACTCTTGAGATTTTTGGGACCATGAAGAATAAAGATGTAATTTCTTAGACTGCCATTGTTTCGGGATATATAAATAGAGAACAAGTCGATATAGCTCGACAGTGTTTTGATCAGATGCCAGAACGAGATTATGTCTTATGAACTACCATGATTGATGGGTACCTTCGAGTGAATAGGTTCAGAGAGGCTTTGACACTTTTTCAGGAGATACAAACTTCAAATATAATGGGAGACGAGTTTACCATTGTTAGCATTCTTACAGCTCGTGCGAATCTGGGGGCACTAGAACTGGGAGAATGGATAAAGACTTATATTGACAAAAACAAAGTCAAGAATGATATATTTGCGGGGAATGCTTTGATAGAAATGTACTGTAAATGTACTGTAAATGCGGAGATGTTGAGAAAGCTCAAAAGGTATTCAGGAAGATGCTTTGAAAGGTCAAATTCACATGGACGACCATGATTGTTGGCCTTGCCATCAGTGGAAATGGTGATAAAGCTCTTGATATGTTTTCCCAAATGCTTAGGGCTTCGATCAAACCGGATGAGGTAGCTTATGTTGGTGTCCTGTCTGCCCGTACTCACAATGGTAACGAAACTTTTGTGATAAATAGTTGCAACTTAAGGTGAGAACTGGAGGAAGGGAAATAGATTGAAGTTGTTCAATCATCAGTAGTTGCTACTTGGTTTTAAGTTGTTCAATCATCGGTCGTCTCTATTTGGTTTTCTCCAATATCTCATCTTCAATTTTGACTCAGATTCTATCTTACCACTAGTAATTACATAGACTTGCTGCCAAAGGTAAGAATGGGAATAAATTAAATAGATTATGTCGAAAACGAAATAAATTTCTATTGTTCTGTTCATTCTATTTGTTTCCTACAAAATATTTCTCCTGCCTAAAATTTTTTGAATCAGTAAGTTTTTACCTTATACAAGAATTGTGCTGAGAGTAATTCCATTTCTCAGTCTCTTTATGTTTCAATGAAGACGTAAAACTTGTGTTCTAGTGCACCAACGTTTATGCTTCTTACAATTTGACTTTAATTTACTTTGTAAAACTTTTGTCAAAAAGTACTAAAAAGTAGTGCACCAAACACCAACTTTATTACAGAGAGGACTTTAGTTAAATTTTAAGAAAACACTCAAAAGAAAGAGTTATAAATTATTATAAAAATATTTCACATAAATAAAAGCCATCCCATGCTGCAAAGATCTTGCTATAATCACCAAAAACTATCGGGAGCTTTTAGGGTTTCCATAAAAATGCCATTTCGTTCCAAAAGTCAATGGTGGGTAGAAAGTGTTGCAAATGAGACTCATTGTTAATGGTATAAGTTTTTGCTTAATTATGTCTTCCCCAAGATGATGATTTAATTTCCATTCTCAATTAATTTTCAAGTTTCAACACTTTTCTATGTAGCATGACGTTGGAAAGATCTTGTACAGTTGTACTACTAAAAGCTAGCACCACACATTAGTTATTGTTAAGTTCTTTTTCAACGTGAAATAAAGGAAGTAGTCCTTCGTTAAAACCATTATAGCCAAATTTCACCTAATTGGACACTTACAGACTTTCATTTCAAGTTGGATTTTGGTCCAACGTTTCAAAGTTGACCCAATTATTTTTGTCTGGTCAAGTCCTACGCAGCTAAGCCCCTCAATGAATGAGGAGGGTGAGATTGCTAAAAATTACGACAGGTGATATTTTATTTTTTATTATTATTTTTGGGGGAGAAATCCTCACCAAAGTGAGGAGATTTTATCAAAATCAAAATAAAAATATAACAAGAACTGAAAGTCGGGCAGCCTAAAAGCTAGATGAACTAAAAGTCAGGCGCCTAAAAACAACCTTACGCAAAAGAGAAGCAACATGAGACCGATCAAGTAAAAGAATCCACCGCAACACCTAAATTGGCCAAATTATCTGTTGGTATTACAAGTTTCTTGTTATAAAAGTGCAGAATGAAGTAGGTGACCTAGTTTTAAGTTACAGCTGCATGCCCAATCGCAATATCAAATAATGCTTAAAGTAGTTGCCTAGGCCCGCCACAATTTATATTAACTCTTAAATTTATAAAAATTAAATTTTTAAAAGTTTGGATTTCTATTGAAAAATCTTCATATAAATAAATAATGTATGCACTTTTACAACACAGTCTTTAAATTTAAATTTTTCTAGAAAAATCTTCTGTATATCTTTTCTATTAAAAAATTTCCATATAAATAAATAATATACCTAATTTAATTGGACCCAGCACAACGTACATGCATAGAACACATTCCGAAAAGCCATGCTATTCGGAAATTGACGAATGAAAAGTGAGGAGGCAGCAGTCAATGCTATTTCGGCTTGGCCCAAAATTGATTTATCAGTTTCATGTGTGCCAGGAATGAAGAACTGGAATATCCCCGTCAAGCAAGCAACCTGTGGAGCAATACCATAGAATGCACAATCCGGCTTTGCAAAGTAACACTGGAGGCTTTTTGAAAAGTGCTTCACACTCACTTGCACATATTGAGCATCCCCTCTGGATATTGCCCTCTCTGATCGAGTCTGAGCACTCAAATTTTGGTCCTCAGATGGAGCTACAGCTTTCTCTCCAATAACCAACAATTTTCTAAGCTCAGCACCTAGTGTGATCAGAGTTGTTGATATTTGTAAATGGAGATCCCCATATTTGCAAATGGAGACATTTAACAAATCACCAACATGTTTCATTCAGTCTACGAAATTCTGCAGCTTATTCAAATCCGGAACCTGAACCAGAGTCGTAGGTAAATCTTGAGCCATATCTAAAGCAGTCTGAAGTTCAAGTACTTGAGCCCTTGACAATGGTTTTGAAATTGGAACATCTTGGATTACTGCAGATTTGTACCCCTTGGTTTCAAAAGTGAGGAAAGGCATTGCTCGAGTACAATTTGGAGGCAGCTTCTTCATCAATTTATTTGGAGGCGATTGGCAGCGGATCCAGCTGCACCAATTTCAGAGCAAATACTGACACTACTTCGAACAGCACGCTGAAGAAGAGATATGTCTATGGCAAAGGCAATGCAGTCCTCATTTTGACTTGAGATGCAGTAATCATCAAAGAGAGTTTCCTTGTGAAACTGGGCAACGCATTGAATCCCTTCACCACTGAGAAGGTTGTGCAGGAAGTAAGCTTTCTCTCTAGTGAGGAAGAGGTGGCGTACCTTCCCCATTTTGTCTAGGGCAGGTATAAATCTCTTTTCTAAGAGATTTACTCCATTCTCTGTGAGAAATGCTTTGAACTTCATCCCTCTGTCTCTATCCTCACTTATCAGGAAAATAGTTGAAAGCGCTACAAGGAGAGAGAAGGAAAGTATTAAGATAAATAGACAAGAAAAATATTAGATGCCGATCTTACAAACTAATACTCCAAACACTATCCTAGAAAGCTAAAAACTGAAGGATGGCTTGAAATTTGAAAAGAACACATGCTTTTCCTCCTTAACTTGGGAAAATGTTTAATATAGTGCACCTTACAGAAGCATTTAAGCAATTAGAAATTTGCACAAAAACATCAAGAAGACTAAACAAATCAGATGCAGTGTATTTGTCCAAGCACAAATTGCATTTTGTCCTCAACTTTAATATTTATTGATGAGAATCAATACAGGTCCCTCATTTGTTATAGAAAGCTTTCTTGTAGCCTCACCAGTTAATTCACAGGTCTATAATCATCTTGCAAAGTTAAGGGCATTTCTTTCGATCTAAAGTCTTTGCATCACCACCTCATCACACGCCAAGCCAATATTCCATTTACCTCCACAACAAAAGTTTTAAGTAAACAATCCTAATGCACGCAGCCAAATAAAATGCAGTAAGAATATTCAACTTAAAAATCCGAAAGCCATCCCGGTGAATTGCCATCTTAGGCGAAGTTCCATGCTTTACTACGCTTGACAGAACCGAGTAAAAGCTTCCATACAACAGATTTTGAAAATGATGATGCCAATAGATACTCATTCAATCCATTGAAAATCCAAAGGTTCATTGTTCATAGAATTTTACAGAGTTTTGGTCATCAATTAGCTCAGACCTAATCCCAAACAAAATACGAGTGAAAATTAGATCACGAGCAGCTAATTGTAAATTCCAACTTAACTCTTCATCTCCTTTGTAAACAAGAAACAAAATGGAGAACTCAAATGAAATGAGGGTACGAAAGCAAACAAATGGCATGCACAAAAAAACCAAGCCTCAATCAAAACTAATTAACCATTAAGAAAAAAATTGGTCAGAGAATGAACTCCAAATTCAGGAGTCAAGCAAGAAACTTTCATTATTTCAGAAGCTCCTGTACAAATTAATAAGTTATGCTCTTTGGAAACAAACCTAAATTCCAAGAGAAACAGAACTCAAAAAATTTGCAATTATACGCAAAGGAAGTGAAGCACAGCATTCTATCACACAAACGAATTGTATAACAAGAGATCGACACATCGAATCAGAAGAACTCAATTCAAATTTGTCTCAAAAATCAAAATTAGAAGATTTCACATTTCGAGAGGAACAAGCGACAGGTCAGATGAAAAATTTTCAGCCACAACATGACACAATTAACGGTTTATTTCCATGGATTTAGAGAACTGACTGACCTTTTGGCTTTTGGAATTGAGAAGGTCGCGCGGCAAAATGGAAGAGGGAAAGCGAAAGTGCGGGTTTTAATAGGGTATTGGATTAGCAAATTTAATTAGTTTGCGTGGGTAAAATAGGAAAGAAATATCACTATTAACCTTTTTTTTCAAAGAAAAAAGAATAATCAAGACTATTTTATTCTCATTTGCAACCTTTATTTCTTTTAAATGCTATTAGAAAAATACAACGACAAAGAAATACTCTTTTTTATTAGGTAAAATCAATTATTTAACTTATGTAATCAAACTCCATTTTTTATTTTAAGTCATATCCAACGGACCAACAAAATAATTATTTTTTTTCATTCATTTTTGTAGAAAATTATTAACTTAAAAACATTGAAAGCTATTGTAAAATTTTTTATTATCAACCTCATAATTTAATTTTTTTGGGGAAGAATTGAATTTTTTTTTTAATTTCCAAGAATTTCATTCTCTAGTTTTCCATTAATATTACTTATCTTCATACCCATCTTAATTAAAATCTGTAGTTTTATTCAAGAGTCATGCTATTCATTCAATCGGACCAAAGGCTTTCCGCAGCAATATTATTATTTAAATTACAACAAAGCGGAAATCAAATACGTCATACAGAGGCCTAAAGCTCAATCTACAAAATCTAGAGCTCTGAACTACATAAATTACACTTGATGATCCTCTACAAGATGAAGCTTGTTCAATATCTCATCCAAAGCTTGTAAAGTAACCTTGTAACGATCTTGAGATTGCCTGCCTTCCTCGACGACCTGCACCATGCGTTTGTACAAATCATCATACCTGTGCACCGGATTTTTAATATCAACGCCACTGCAGCTGTGATCAAGAACATAAGAGCGTTTAACATCTTTTCTCCATCGAGAAAGAATGTACTGAGATGGGATCTCCTCCATACCACTCTGGTTTAGAACACAAAGAATGTGTCTGCATAAATATCCTCTGAAATTGAACAACCCACAAACAGAAAGCACCTCCAAGTCGGAGGCATTGTACAAAACATCGAAAGCCCTTGAATCTTTCTCGTTGCTACCAACCTCAAATTCTTCCTTCACTATGTATGTTATAGGTCCATCAGCACTGACATGTTTTATGCTATAGCAAGAGTACATAGCCTCCACCTCCGTCTGAAACTTCCTTAACATTTCATTTGTGTACAGTTTTGAGAGTTGAAATTCATAGTAACATCTTGGTTTCTGGATACAACTTGACTTTCTTGAATCCATATCTGCCAAGGCTTCCAGTTGATAATTCGCCTGCAGTGCTTGATCATATTTGTCTAAGTATTCTTTCAAAGGAGTATTCTTATCAAGATATCCTTCAAAGTATGAAGTAGAAACCTCACTCTGCAGGAATGAAAACACTCATGATAAAAATGTTTCCTTCAAATAAACAGGAGCCCAACTTTTACGATCCTCATATAAAGTTTGAATTCATCCATGATCCCTTATTCCATGACGTTGAATCGTGTCCTCCCAAGCTGTCTCAAATTCCTCAGGCCTAAGAGAGTGACAAATTGCTCTATGCAATCCAGCTCTAATAGCTTCATATTCAAAATATCCTTGGAGATTCTCTGGAATTTTTTGCATGACGCATGACAATGAAAAACAATGATGAGCTCTTGGGAAAACATCGCCGACAGCAGTTTGCAAGATCTACATTGGTCAGTGATGATTGTTTGTGGAGAGCGTCCTAACATACATGTAAGCCACACCCTAAACAACCATGTATATGATTCTATAGTCTCACTGGCAAGTAAACCACAGCCCAACAGCACTGATTGCCCATGATGATTCACCCCAATGAACGAAACCAGCGTTGCATCATATCTTTCTGTCAAGCATGTAGTATCAATTGATTTGAGCTATTAACATCATTTCCAAATACTCCATTGGCATCTACATTACCATTTCCCTCGGCATCAATGATAAGAGTTCGAAACAGTCTAATCTTTTGAACTTCTTCAGCACCATCTAAGAGGAATGTTCTTTTGGTTCCAATACCCATGTGCTTATGAGATTTGTAAAACTTCCCGCTTCTTGGGCTTAACAAGTGGTTATGCTCAAGCTTGACTTCAATGATTCTCCACCTTTTGGTTTCCATCAACCTAAACTTTATCATTGCTGGACAGCCCGTTCTTGTTTCTGGTCTTGGGCGGTTTGCTTCGCTTTTCTTCTTGAAGCCTGCATTACTACAGCTGAGCTTTCCTTTATACTTTTCTCTACTCTTTCGGTACCATGTATTGCTAACTCTGACACCAAAACCCTGTTCCTTGGCATAGCAATTATAAAAGTAATATACGTCATCATACGTCTCAAACTCCATTCCAACAGCAGGAGGCAATGGATTTTGGATTATCCCAGTTTGTCCAACATATTCAGTCATCGCACAATCTCCTACGACCTCAAAATCATCAGCTTCATCATCACCTACTGGTTCAGTATTCAGAGAAACTTCATCCATCTACAATAGATGTTTAATGAAGTGAGCTTTAAGGAGAAAAAGCAAAATCAGTTCAAGGAAAGATAATATAACCATACAGTTACTTCCACAAAGCTGCGTATTTCATCAATACTTTAACAACATACAACTGCCTGAGAACATATAGACATGTCATAGACGTTTGAATTAAGTATTGGTACAAATTAGCACACATCATGTGGGACACAATTTCAGTCACTAAACCCAATGCCTTTTTTTTTCACATCATACCAAGGAACGGATTAAACCCAATACCTTCTTTTACGCCATACCAAAGAACAGATTAAATCATCAATGAAAATTTAATCAAATAATAATTTAACTAGACAATTGAAGAGCTTGAAACAGCACAAAACTTGAATCTGATTATGATAATTGTTGAGTCCTTGTATCCACAGCTTTCCTTCAATGAGCAGATTATGAACATAAACTACACATAAAAAAATTATTTAAACTGACAGCCCATGATATAAATCAAACAAAATTAACTCCTTTTACAAATCACATCTCGTATTCAGTTACATTGAAACACAAAAAAGGAAGCAGGAGCCGGAGAAAAACAACAACAGAGAAACTTATTTCCAGAAGGTTTACGAAATAAGGAATTTATTAAGACACAAAATTTGAGGTCAACAATAAGAATTTGGTTCTCATTCTCTTTTTCTTCATTTTTCACTTATTGATGGAGTTAGCGTACAATCCTATATGATAAAACCCCATCTCCATCTTTTTGAACTAGAGCTAAAGCAAAGCTTTTTAAGATGTTTTTCCCTAAAAAACTTAATCGTACAATGTTTTTCAATGTTAAATACACAACTCAATCTTCTCCTAGCTAACTCTAATAATCTCTTAACTAAGGAAGATTAAGCTCCACTTGTAAGCTAAAACAAGTTTCTTAAATCAAGCCCCAATGCTCTATACTATTCAACAAGGCCTCATAAATGATAAAACTACCTCTGCAAAGATACCCATTTTAATTTTGCAAACTAAAATCAAACTTCTGAAACGTAACGAGCATTAAAACAAACAAGTCCGAACAAGAACTGAAAAATGATACGTAAACCCGTTTACACGTTTCGACAAACACTTTCCAATCAATGAGCAAAAAGGTTAATGGAAAACATGAAATTCAAACAAAACATACCCTAGGTTGATAAATTATTAGGGCAAAAGAAATTTTAGCGAGATATGGGATCAGGGATTTTGCCACGGTGATGTTAATTGGGACATTCGGGTGACTCAGCAGCCTTCGAGGCTGAAACTTTGATTGGCCAAAAGCTTCCCGTTCGTTGATTATCTAATTGCTGAAACGAAACTAGCAGTGTACAGAAGAAGTACGCTGATTTGATAATTCTGTGAAAATCATTGTTTTTTTCAGATTTTTAATGTGTTCGATAAAATATCAAAATTTCAAAAACTTTTGTCTTTCATTTTGGGGGGCAAAAACCCATTGAGATCCTTATGTTTTTTCTTATATAATCTGGCTTCATAATTTGCAAAGTCTATCACTTACCACCCATGCATGCTGCGTTCCAATTTACAAAATTGTACGTGAGTGCATCCAGCTAAATTTGTAAAAAGAAAATAACAATAACATGTTAAAAATGTGATTATTATGAAGAAATTTTAATTTAGTTAAATAGGTGACGATGGATAGGTATAAAATCTGAGATCTTTTATGCGATTAATAAATATGTTGTGTTTGGATTAGTTCAATTTTGACATAATACGGAATAAACACAACCTGCTAATCTAAGTTACCATCTTTTCTCGTCATCAGGTACCTGTTTGAAAAATAATTATATACAATTTTATTTGCATTGTCTCTCTAAACATTTGGGACTCAAATGTTATTTCTAATTGCTAAAAGTACGAAAATGCCCCATTTCTCTTCAGCTAAAGGAGTGCAAAGTCATCTGTATAATTGAATCTGCATCATCAGTTTCTATTGCTGGCTGGTGTTACTGCATGCTTACAGTTGCTTGACAAAGTGAGCCAGTTTTTTGTTTATTAATTTTTTTTTCTTGTCGAGACAGTCACAAAGTATTACTTGTTCTATATGAGAATGATGTGAATCAATTTTTCAATTATGCATTCTGTGGTAATTATTGTGAATTTAGTTTCATTTGTCTTGTCTCCTGCAAATTATGAAGAAAATGCAGAGATACAAACTTACAATATGGAAGAGTTCACTGGCAAAAACTTTGTGAAAGCTTCCAAGTGAAACAGGGAATGCGCTTACTAGTAAAGGACAAATTGGTGGCCAGCTAATGCATTCATTCTATGTCCATTGATCTTTTTGAATTATTGAAGACAAGTGGCTCACCAGTCACCGCTTTTAGTATTGGTAAAATTCAGATAATCTCTATTCCGAAATAATAATATTCAAAATATCTCTTAAATTATTATAAACCTCAAATCTGTTTTAATTTTATTTAAAAGATAAAAGAAAAATAGGTTATGTTGGTGATTTTTTATTATCTTTTTAATAAAAATGAAATAAATTGATGTTTATAATTGTTTAAAGTACTTTAAAGATTGTAATTTTATGAGAGAGTAATATTTCACTTTTTAATGTGAAAGAATGAAAAAGGACAAAGCAAGTTTCTCTGATTTTTATTTTATTTGAAATTAGTCATCTCATATACTTCACCCTTCAACACTATAATTTTTTGGTTATATTTTCATTTTTTTTCCCTTTTTACACAAGTACGTGAATTTCTTTTCTTTAAGCTCCTGAATATTTAAGACAAGTCATGGAAGAAATGAAAGTATAACAAGATGATCAAAATATGTAACAAAAATTTTTAGAAGTGAAACATACGTTAGAGTCGAAGCAAAACTCCAACAATAGAGATACTGATTAATTTAGAAGAGATGCGAGCAAAAGATATTCCCAAACAAAAAGGGCAATTTGTCCTTTTGGAGGGCAAACTTGTCAGTTTTAAAAAAGTACATGCTTTGGATTGATAGTTGCAGGATATTTGTTTTGTCACTGTGTATTAGTTGGAGAAGTCAAGCCTTGTGAAGAATGTTATGAAAGAGCAAAGGATATTCCTGATAGAGTTCTATTTGATTATGTATTCAGTGAATGGATGTGTTGTTGGAAGATAAGTGAGTGCATTAGTTCATTTGTGTCTGTCAATGTGCTTTTAATGATTTTTCCACTTGTTTTGTTGTAAAAGATGATTGTAAATTGAAATGAACTTGATGTTGTAAAATATTTTGCTTAGTGTAATTTCACCTAAGTATTCATTTTTTATTAAACTTCATTAATACAATTCTTAATTAATAGTGTGTTTACTTAATGAAATAGAGAATGGGAATGGAGGAATGAGAATGAAACTCATGTTTACTTGGCAAAATATAATTTAAAAATGTAAATAAAATGTATGAGTCCTATACAATTTGGGAATAAGGAATGAGAATCTCATTCCCATGGGGCGTTGGGAATGAAAATGAGAGAATGAGAATGGAATATATATTTACTTTTGTATCCCTCTACTTTTTTCATTTTTCCCAAATTACCCTCATTCAAATCACAATTAATTTATTATTTTAAATGTCATTAATAATTATTATTTTAAATTTTATTAACTTTATTATTTTAGTTATTATTAATTATTTTTATTAATATGATCATTATTAACAATAAAAATAATTATAAAAAATAATAATTAATAAAATAATTAATTTATCATTATTAACAATATTATCATTATTGTTGTTGTTGTTGTTGTTATTATTATTATAAAAATATAATAACATAATTAACAATAACTAAAATAATAAAGTTAATAAAATTTAATAAATAATAATACTAAAAATGTAATTTTCATTATCTAGAAACAGTATAAATAATTATAAAAATGATATTAATTAAAATAATAATAATAATAATAAATGTTAATAATGATAATATTAATAAATATATTAATATAATAATAATAACTAAAATATAAAGCTAATAAATATTATAATAATAATATATAATAATAATAATAATAATGAATGTTAATAATGAAATATATAAAATAATAATAATAATAATAAATAATAAGCTAATATAATAATAATAATAATAATAATAATAAAATATAATATATATTAATAAAAACTAATAATAATAAAAAATAAAGTTAATAAAATAATAATAAATTTAATAATGATAATATTATAATAAAATAACAATAATTAATAACAACTAAATAATAAGTTAATAAAATTTAATAATAATAATAATGTTAATAATGATAATATTAATAAAAATAATATTAACAATAATTAATAATAACTAAAATAATAAAGTTAATAAAATTTAATAATAATAATATTGTTAATAATGATTGTTAACTTTATTATTTTAGTTATTATAATTATTGTTAATATTATTTTTATAATAATAATAATATAACAACAACAATAATGATAATATTGTTAAATGATAAATTAATTATTAATACTATGGGTATTTTGGTAAATTAATTCTCATTCCTATTTATTTTGTTAAGTAAACACACAATGACATTCCACCACATTCCCATTTTTATTTATTTTTGCCAGTAAACATTGAAATCTCATTCCCATTCCAACTCATTCTCATTCCCATTAGTAGTAACGCACCTTAAAAGTAACGTTAGTGTCCGTGCAGGATTTGCAACACCAATCGGCAAATCCTGCCTAGCCATGTGTCAAAAGTGTAAAATAAATGAAAAGAAAACACAAATACACGACTTGGATAAGGATAGAAGGAAACTTAAATCCAAAAAAAAAAGATAGCTATATCCCAAAATTTAAAAAAATAGTCATGTAGATTTTTAAGATTTTAATAGTAAGCGATTGAGATTTTCTTTTGACAAATAATATCATTTATCTCTATTAACAAAAACTGAGAAAAGTCATCATTCACAATCTTCCAAGAGAAACAAGTGACATACAAAGATTACGACATGTCATTCATTGTTTTTTTTTTTTTTTGGCTGCATGTGCATTCCCTTTCATGTTCTTAATAATTGAAGACAAGTTGTTCATTACATGCATACTTTTCAAATGTGGAGCCGCAACTAATGTCGCTATTTTAATTTGGAATTAAATTAGGGGAACATTATACGCTTACTTTTATGTTTATCTAAACTCCTTAAATTTTAGATAGATATTTTACACTTAAGTTATAAACGCTTAAGTTATACACTTACGTTTGAATAGCGATTATCAAGACTGTGTTACTTGCACTCCTATTTATAGAAAATCTTGGTTATGTTCCATTAAAGTTTTTATCTTCAAAATCTTGTAAAGTTTTAACAATCACAAAGGTTCAGCTTGCTCGATCTATATTTGTATGATATGAGACTTGTAAAGCTTTCCGCTTCTTGGGCTTAACAAACGGTTATGCTCAAGCTTGACTTCAATGATTCTCCACCTTTTGGTTTCCATCAACCTAAACTTTATCATTGCTGGACAGCCAGTTCTTGTTTCTGGTCTTGGGCGGTTTGCCTCGCTTTTCTTCTTTAAGCCTGCACTACTACAGCTCAGCTTTCCTCTATACTTTTCTCTACTCTTTCGGTACCATGTATTGCTAACTCTAACACCAAAACCCTGTTCCTTGGCATAGCAATTATAAAAGTAATATACGTCATCATACGTCTCAAACTCCATTCCAACAGCAGGAGGCAATGGATTTTGGATTATCCCAGTTTGTCCAACATATTCAGTCATCGCACAATCTCCTACAACCTCAAAATCATCAGCGTCATCATCACCTACGGGTTCAGTATTCAGAGAAACTTCATCCATCTACAATAAAATGTTTAATGAAGTGAGCTTTAAGGAGAAAAAGCAAAATCAGTTCAAGGAATGATAATAAAACCATGCAGTTACTTTCACAAAGCTTCGTATTTCATCACTACTTTAACAACATGCAACTGCCTGAGAACATACAGACATGTCATAGATGCTTGAATTAAGTATTGATACAAATTAGCACATGTCATGTGGGACACAATTTCAGTCACTAAACCCAATACCTTTTTTTTACATCATACCAAGAAAAAGATTAAACCCAATACCTTCTTTTACGCCATACCAAAGAACAGATTAAATCATCAATGAAAAATTAATCACATAATAATTTAACTAGACAAATGAAGAGCTCGAAACAGCACAATACTTGAATCTGATTATGATAATTGTTGAGTCCTTGTATCGACAGCTTTCCTTCAATGAGAAGATTATGAACATAAACTACACACAAAAAAAAATTATTTAAACTGACAGCCCATGATATAAATCAAACAAAATTAACTCCTTTTACAAATCACATCTCGTATTCATTTACATCGAAACATAAAAAGGAAGCAGGAGCCAAAAAAACAACAGCACAGAAACTTCTTTCCATAAGGTTTACGAAATAAGGAATTTATTAAGACACAAAATTTGAGGTCACCTATAAGAATTTGGTTCTCATTCTCTTTTTCTTCATTTTTCACTTATTGATGGAGTTAGCATACAATCCTAAATGATAAAACCCCATCTCCATTTTTGAACTAGAGCTAAAGCAAAGCATTTTAGGATTCATCATTTTTTTTTTCTAAAAGACTCAGTAGTACAATGTTTTTCAATCTTAAATACACAACTCAATCTTCTCCTAATTTACTCTAATAATCTCTTAACTAAGGAAGATTATGCTCCACTTGTAAGCTAAAACAAGTTTCTTAAATCAAGCCCCAATGCTCTATACTATTCAACAAGGCCTCATAAATGATAAAACTACCTCTACAAAGATACCCATTTTAATTTCGCAAACTAAAATCAAACTCCTGAAACGTAACGAGCATTAAAACAAACAAGTCCGAACAAGAACTGAAAAATGATACATAAACCCGTTTACACGTTTCGAAAAACACTTTGAAATTCAAACGAAACATACCTTAGGTTGATAAATTAGTAGCGCAAAAGAAATTTTAGTGAGATATGGGATCAGGGTTTTTGCCACGGTGATGTTAATTGCGACATTGGGGTGACTCAGCAGCCTTCGAGGCTGAAACTTTGATTGACCAAAAGCTTCCCGTTCGTTGATTCTCTAATTGCAGAAACGAAACTGCAGTGTACAGAAGAAGTACGCTGATTTGATAATTCTGTGAAAATCATTGTTTTTTTCAGATTTTTAATGTGTTCGATAAATATCAAAATCTCAAAAACTTTTGTCTTTCATTTTGCGGGGGAAAAACCCATTGAGATCCTTATGTTTTTTCTTATATAATCTGGCTTAATAATTTGCAAAGCCCATTACTTTGCACCCATGCATGCTGCGTTTCAATTTTACAAAATTGTACGTGAGTGCATCCAGCTAAAATTTGTAAAAAGAAAATAACAATAACATGTTAAAAATGTGATTATTATGAAGAAATTTTAATTTAGTTAAATAGGTGACGATGGATAGGTATAAAATCTGAGATCTTTTATGAGATTAATAAATATGTTGTGTTTGGATTAGTTCAATTTTGACGTAATACGGAATAAACACAACCTGCTAATCTAAGTTACCATCTTTTCCCGTCATCACTCATCAGGTACCTTTTTGAAAAATAATTATATACAATTTTATTTGCGTTGTCTCCTAAAAATTTGGGACTCAAATGTTATTTCTAATTGCTAAAAGTACGAAAATGCCCCATTTCTCTTCAGCTAAAGGAGTGCAAAGTCATCTGGATAATTGAATCTGCATCATCGACATCATCAGTTTCTAGTGCCGGCTGGTGTTACTGCATGCTTACAGTTGCTTGACAAAGTGAGCCAGTTTTTTGTTTATTAAATTTTTTTTCTTGTCGAGACAGTCACAAAGTATTACTTGTTCTATTTGAGAATGATGTGAATCAATTTTTCAATTATACATTCTTTGGTAATTGTGAATTTAGTTTCATTTGTCTTGTCTCCTGCAAATTATGAAGAAAATACAGAGATACAAACTTACAATATGGAAGAGTTCACTGGCAAAAACTTTGTGAAAGCTTCCAAGTGAAACAGGGAATGCGCTTACTAGTAAAGGACAAATTGGTGGCCAGCTAATGCATTCATTCTATGTCCATTAATCTTTTCGAATTATTGAAGAGAAGCGTTGGTTAGATCCAGATAATCTCGATTATCAAAATAATCTCTATTCTGAAATAATAATATTCAAAATATCTCTTAAATCATTATAAACCTCAAACCTGTTTTAATTTTATTTAAAAGATAAAAAAAAGATTATGTTGGTGATTTTTTATTTTTTTAATAAAAATAAAATAAATTGATGTTTATAATTGTTTAAAGTACTTTAAAGATTGTAATTTTATGAGAGAGTAATAGGAACATAATATTAAATAAATTTACAAAAATTTAAAGAATTTATATATATATATATACATATATAAAGTTGGGACTAGAGAAGGTGATGTGGCATCACTATTTCTCATCTTCTTGTATTCTCTATTATCTAATAAATTGGTTGATATTAAAAAAATAATTACATTACAAAATATTAAAACTAAAAAAATAATTATTAGATTATAAAAGATTACATGTCTCTTCCTCTTTCTATTTAAATTCAATAATATGTAACCATTAATAATAATTAATTATAAATCTTGAAACATTTATTTATTTTATTATGCCAACAATTAAACTTTAGTGGCTTAAATACATCAATTAATTAATATAGGAATTAATGTTCCTTCATCTTCCCTCAACAATGCCATTAGGGTCTAATTTTAATGCTATAATCTCATATTTAATTATGCAACATTTTGTTTAGTATCTTTTGGCTTCTTCAAACTCTATAAATATTAAGTAGTTAAGATTTGTGTCATTATTATTTCTCATCTTTTTATATTCTCTATTATCTAATATATTGGTTGAAATTAAAAAATAATTACATTATAAAATATAAAAACTAAAAAAATAATTATTAGATTATAAAAGATTACATGTCTCTTCCTCTTTCTATTTAAATTCAATAATATGTAACCATTAATAATAATTAATTATAAATCTTGAAACATTTATTAATTTTATTATGCCAACAATTAAACTTTAGTGGCTTAAATATATCAATTAATTAATATATGAATGAATGTTCCTTCATCTTCCCTCAACAATGCCATTAGGGTCTAATTTTAATGCTATAATCTCATATTTAATTATGCAACTTTTTGATTAGTGCCTTTTGGTTTCTTCAAACTCTATAAATATTAAATAGTTAAGATTTGTGACATCACTATTTCTCATCTTCTTGTATTCTCTATTATCTAATAAATTGGTTGATATTAAAAAATAATTACATTACAAAATATTAAAAATAGAAAATAATTAATAGATTACAAAAGATTACATGTCTCTTCCTCTTTCTATTTAAATTCAACAATATGTAACCATTAATAATAAATTAATTATAAGTTTTGAAACATTCATTTATTTTATTAAGCCAACAATTAAACTTTAGTGGTTTAAAATAAATCAACTAATTAATATAGGAAGAAAAGTTCCTTCATCTTCCCTCACCAATGCCACTAGGACCTAATTTTAATGTCATAATCTCATATTTAATTATGCAACCTTTTATTTAGTGTCTTTTGGCTTCTTCAAACTCTATAAATATTAAGCATTTAAGATTTGTTATGTTTGAGTTTTTTTTTTATTATTTAACCAACATCCTCTTTAGAAATGTTATTGTGTTTTTATTTTTTGACTTATTTAAATTTTTAGTATTGTGTGCTTCATGGAGTACTCTTTTCTTCGTGAGTTAAACAATGATAAAGATAGTTGATGATAAGGGTTAGGCTTTATAAGATGTGGGAGTCTGTTAATACCAAGAAAAATGGAGAGTTGATTAGTGTGAACATAATTTTTATTAATGAAAAGGTTGTGTACACTTAGCTATACACATTAATATATATTTTTAATGTTAACAAAAAAATTAACTTTCATAAATAACATTAATTTTATAAGGTTGCGTCATTTTTTTAAAAAAAAAAATATATTTTTTATCAATTTCATCAAGTGTAAAGTAATAAAAAAAATAATACTAATTTTTTTTAAAACCGCACGAAGTGCGATTCTATTTTCTAATTATGTTATAAATTACAGTCACACGTGTAAAATAATAATTTTAATTGTGTGATTGGTAAAAATATATTTTATTTTAAAGCGGTGTTAATATAACCGTAACCGGACTCTATTAATTATTAGCATCTCAAAAATATTAATAACTTTTTTAAAAACAAAAGAGAGTGAGAAAGAGGAACAATTAGAAAGTCTTATAATAGGGTGGGTCCCACAATGAAATCCTATGTATTTCGTATCGTAGCTGTACGGTTGTAATTAACATCGTATTTATAGGTAGAGAGAGAATCTCGGAGCTTTGCCGTGTGATCTATGCACTTATAATTATTTATTTAATTTGATATTTTTAATTAAATTTACTTTCCGGAGCCGTAAAAGCCACTCAATGCATTAAACAATAGCGTGTCTTTTGTTTTAGGAATTAGGAGTGCTGCTTACCCACATACATGCATAAGCATTTATTATATATCTTATAATTTTCATTTATTAATTTATTTTTATTTACAGTAAGTTAATGCTAACAAGAAAAAGCTAGATCATATTCCACAAAAGCAAAAGTGACAAAACAACCAGCTGGATTCTTTTATTAAACTACAAATTAAAATGAACTTTTTTTAATAAACTACTAATGAAAATGAAATCTTTTGAATATAAGTAGGGTAGGCTCCCTTTAAAAAAAAAAGTGGGGTAGACTCTTTTATTAAAGACAAGTATTGAGTAGTCAAGACGATTAGGGTCTTTTATTAAACTACAAATTGTACAGACATTTATAAATTGGTGGCCCCTTGGAAATTTAATGCCAAGTAGAGAAAAGTCATCACGCACAATCCTCAATAATTGTTCCGATACTTATAAATTAGCGCCCCTTGGTAATTTAACAGCAGCCTGCAAGTGCCAACGAGTGAAAAGTCATAATTCCCAATTCTAAATAATTGTTCCGATATTTATAAATCGGTGGCCCCTTGAAAATTTAACTACAAGTCTGCAAGTGCTAATAAGAGAAAAGTCGTCATTCACAATCTTTCAAGAGAAAGAGGGGATATACAAAGATTAAGAGATGTCGTTCATTGTTTTTTTTTTTTGGCTGCATGTGCACTCCCTTTCATGTTCTTAATAATTGAAGATAAGTTGTTCATTATAACAGTGTTTATTTTATAGAGTGGGAGTATGGAGTGTGGATTCCTCCCACTCCAGTGTTTATTTACCTTAAAAAAAAGGAGTGGGAGTGGAAATCCGTGGATCTCACCTAATTTTTGAGTGGGGAGTGAAATTTCCACTCCCATGGGGAGAGGTGGGAGTGGGAATCCACTCCCCCCTCTTCCCATTTTATCCTTATAAAAATAAATAAATAAATAATATTTAATAAAATAAATAACATCATATTTAATAAAATAAATAATATCATATTTATTAAAAAAATAATTATATCATATTTATTTTATTAAATTTAATAAAATAAAAATAAATAAATATTATATTTAAATTAATAATATTAAACATTAATTTTAATAAAATATTAATTATTTATTTAATTAATAATAATAAATATTTTATTCTAAAAAAATATTAATTTTGTACTATATTATCAATAATAATATTATCAATAATAATATTTCAATAATAAAAAAATATTAATTTTGATAATCCATACTTTTATTTAGTCTAAGTAAACACCTTACTCCCACTCCCACTCCCACTCCATACTTCTAATCTAAAGATTCCCACTCCAATTCAAAAAGTAAACGCAACATACATGCATACTTTTCAAATGGAGCCGCAGCTAATGTCGCTATTTTAATTTGGAATTAAATTAGGGGAACATTATACGCTTACTTTTATGTTTATCTAAACTCCTTAAATTTTAGATAGATTATGGCGTAAATAAGAATATAACAATAACAAAAGAGTTAGAAAGAACTTGCAGAAATAATAATATTAGTGCTCAATTACATAACACAGAACATCCGAATTGAATAATGATTATCAAGGCTGTGTTACTTGCACTCCCATTTATAGAAAATCTTGGTTCTGTTCCATTAAAGTTTTTATCTTCAAAATCTTGTAAAGTTTTAACAATCACAAATGCTCAGCTTGCTTGATCTATATTTGTATGATATGAATCTAAATTTTTGTGTTCTGTTTTTCCTAATTTTCAACACGGATTCTTTTCTTCTTGTACAAACCAGCAAGAAATGTTGTATTAAAAAAAATGGAAATAACTTCATGAGAACAAAAATTCAGAAAAACAATATAAACTTTATATTTAGACTTTTGAGGTATATTTTAATTTTCAACAATGAGTTAAAGAAAATAAATATCTCAAAATAAAATAATAAATAAAGTAAATAAAAGTTTAGAGATTTAATTTTTTAGTATTAGATTCTTTAATTCAAACACTCTCTTAATTAATTATCACTTAAAAAAAAGTTTAGTATTATAATTTTAAATTTTTTGATTAATTGTTGATATACAAATTAGGAATTTAAGCTTACTTTTTTACTATTATTTTTTCAAATTTGAAATTATTATTCTAATTTATAAATTTATTTTTTTAAAAAAAAAATAGAGGGCTTGAGCCTAGCTAGCTTGTGCATTTTTTCCTAAGCTCTTATGCAAGCCCTCATGTGCGAAGGTGGGTCCAAAACCTGTGAGAATGAGCCCTAGCCGGCCTAAGCTTTTTTGCCATCCATGAGGATAATGATTATTACTATTATTATTATTCTTAATGATAAAAAGTATTATAATTAATTAATATATTATTATTAATATTGTTATTAATAATAACAATTTTTTGAATAAAAAAATCACAATAATTAAAATACAAATTAATAATTATAAAATAGTTAATTAATGTCTTTTTAGCAATTTGTAATAATCTAACTTATTCTGATTTTGATTATTACAGTTTAAGTAAACAACTTATTATGATTTTTATTCTCCATTCTCATTTCAGTTCATTATTATTTCAGTTCATTCCAATTTTCATTTAATAAATGCACCATTAGTGCTATAGTAATATTTCATATAACGAAAAGTAAAAGCTACACCTAAGGTTAAGGGAAATGACTTCAAAACTCTCGTTCGATCATAATACCTTTTGTCTTAATTAACTTAAAGATTTTGAATCTAATATTTTATAATAAATAAAAATATATTCCTAAAATAAATATAATAATATCTATTTTAAAATAATATCAATATTTAAAATATGTTTTAATATTTTATGACCTATCAAACATATTTTATTATATTAAAGTAAATTTTATAATAAATACAAACATAATAAATATATAAAATATTTAGAGTATTTTGAATATTATATAAAATAAATTTAATAAAATGCATTAGATGTATTTTATTAATTTAAAATGCTATTTAACCTAAAGATTTATTTAAGATAAATTAATAGTTAAAATTTTCAATTATTTTAAATATTAAAAATTTGTAATATTATTAGTCTATTAGATAGATTAAATTATTTATATTATTTTGTATTTATTAAACAATTTTAAAAAATTTTAAAGTCAATCTTTTTAATTACTATTCGAAAGATATAATGATTAAAAAAATCTTGGTATTTTTTATTAAAAATTTAAAAATTTACATGACCATTTCTATAAATATTTAGGGTATATATGAGCCACGGTGGAGAAGCTTTATTTAATATTATTGATTTAAATAATATCTCATTAAAAATGTACTGAGAAGAAATTTCGGTGGGTATTTTAGTCTTTTCAACAATCAAATGCACGACAGGTGATATTTTATTATTATTATTATTATTATTCTTGGGGGAGAAATCCTCACCAAAGTGAGGAGATTTTATCAAAATCAAAATAAAAATGTAACAAGAACTGAAAGTCGGGCAGCCTAAAAGCTAGAGGAACTAAAAGTCAGGCGCCTAAAAACAACCTTATGCAAAAGAGAAGCAACATGAGACCGATCAAGTAACAAATTGCTCAGGCCTAAGAGAGTGACAAATTGCTCTATGCAATGCAGCTCTAATAGCTTCATATTCAAAATCAATGAAAAACAATTTTTTGCATGACGCATGACAATGAAAAACAATGATAAGCTCTTGGGAAAACATCGCGGACAGCAGTTTGCAAGATCTACATTGGTCAGTAATGATTGTTTGAGGAGAGCGTCCTAACATACATGTAAGCCACACCCTAAACAACCATGTATATGATTTTATAGTCTCACCGGCAAGTAAACCACAGCCCAACAGCACTGATTGTCCATGATGATTCACCCCAATGAACGAAACCAGCGTTACATCATATCTTTTTGTCAAGCATGTAGTATCAATTAAGACTACATCACCAAAGTACCTATATGCAACTCTTGACCTGGTATCAGTCCAGAAGAGGTTTCTCAGGCATCCCTTTTCATTTAGATCCACCACATTAAAAAAGTTTGTATCTGTCAACTGCAAACGACAAAAGAAACTCTGGACAGCTTGTGCATCTCCTGGTTTAAGCTTCAATTGATTTGAGCTATTAACATCATTTCCAAATACTCCATTGGCATCTACATTACCATTTCCCTCGGCATCAATGATAAGAGTTCGAAACAGTCTAATCTTTTGAACTTCTTCAGCACCATCTAAGAGCAATGTTCTTTTGGTTCCAATATCCATGTGCTTATGAGACTTGTAAAACTTCCCGCTTCTTGGGCTTAACAAGTGGTTATGCTCAAGCTCAACTTCAATGATTCTCCACCTTTTGGTTTCCATCAACCTAAACTTTATCATTACTGGACAGCCAGTTCTTGTTTCTGGTCTTGGGCGGTTTGCCTCGCTTTTCTTCTTGAAGCCTGCATTACTACAGCTCAGCTTTCCTCTATACTTTTCTCTACTCTTTCGGTACCATGTATTGCTAACTCTAACACCAAAACCCTGTTCCTTGGCATAGCAATTATAAAAGTAATATACGTCATCATACGTCTCAAACTCAGTCCAACAGCAGGAGGCAATGGATTTTGGATTATCCCAGTTTGTCCAACATATTCAGTCATCGCACAATCTCCTACGACCTCAAAATCATCAGCTTCATCATCACCTACTGGTTCAGTATTCAGAGAAACTTCATCCATCTACAATAGATGTTTAATGAAGTGAGCTTTAAGGAGAAAAAGCAAAATCAGTTCAAGGAAAGATAATATAACCATACAGTTACTTTCACAAAGCTGCGTATTTCATCAATACTTTAACAACATACAACTGCCTGAGAACATATAGACATGTCATAGACGTTTGAATTAAGTATTGGTACAAATTAGCACACATCATGTGGGACACAATTTCAGTCACTAAACCCAATGCCTTTTTTTTTTTCACATCATACCAAGGAACGGATTAAACCCAATACCTTTTTTTACGCCATACCAAAGAACAGATTAAATCATCAATGAAAATTTAATCAAATAATAATTTAACTAGACAATTGAAGAGCTTGAAACAGCACAAAACTTGAATCTGATTATGATAATTGTTGAGTCCTTGTATCGACAGCTTTCCTTCAATGAGAAGATTATGAACATAAACTACACACAAAAAAATTATTTAAACTGACAGCCATGATATAAATCAAACAAAATTAACTCCTTTTACAAATCACATCTCGTATTCATTTACATCGAAACATAAAAAGGAAGCAGGAGCCAAAAAAACAACAGCACAGAAACTTCTTTCCATAAGGTTTACGAAATAAGGAATTTATTAAGACACAAAATTTGAGGTCACCTATAAGAATTTGGTTCTCATTCTCTTTTTCTTCATTTTTCACTTATTGATGGAGTTAGCATACAATCCTAAATGATAAAACCCCATCTCCATTTTTGAACTAGAGCTAAAGCAAAGCATTTTAGGATTCATCTTTTTTTTTTCTAAAAGACTCAATAGTACAATGTTTTTCAATATTAAATACACAACTCAATCTTCTCCTAATTTACTCTAATAATCTCTTAACTAAGGAAGATTATGCTCCACTTGTAAGCTAAAACAAGTTTCTTAAATCAAGCCCCAATGCTCTATACTATTCAACAAGGCCTCATAAATGATAAAACTACCTCTACAAAGATACCCATTTTAATTTCGCAAACTAAAATCAAACTCCTGAAACGTAACGAGCATTAAAACAAACAAGTACGAACAAGAACTGAAAAATGATACGTAAACCCGTTTCGACAAACACTTTCCAATCAATGAGCAAAAAGGTAAATGGAAAACATGAAATTCAAAAGAAACATACGTTAGGTTGATAAATTATTAGGGCAAAAGAAATTTTAGCGAGATATGGGATCAGGGATTTTGCCACGGTGATGTTAATTGGGACATTCGGGTGACTCAGCAGCCTTCGAGGCTGAAACTTTGATTGGCCAAAAGCTTCCCGTTCGTTGATTATCTAATTGCTGAAACGAAACTAGCAGTGTACAGAAGAAGTACGCTGATTTGATAATTCTGTGAAAATCATTGTTTTTTTCAGATTTTTAATGTGTTCGATAAAATATCAAAATTTCAAAAACTTTTGTCTTTCATTTTGGGGGGCAAAAACCCATTGAGATCCTTATGTTTTTTCTTATATAATCTGGCTTCATAATTTGCAAAGTCTATCACTTACCACCCATGCATGCTGCGTTCCAATTTACAAAATTGTACGTGAGTGCATCCAGCTAAATTTTGTAAAAAGAAAATAACAATAACATGTTAAAAATGTGATTATTATGAAGAAATTTTAATTTAGTTAAATAGGTGACGATGGATAGGTATAAAATCTGAGATCTTTTATGCGATTAATAAATATGTTGTGTTTGGATTAGTTCAATTTTGACATAATACGGAATAAACACAACCTGCTAATCTAAGTTATCATCTTTTCTCGTCATCAGGTACCTGTTTGAAAAATAATTATATACAATTTTATTTGCATTGTCTCTCTAAACATTTGGGACTCAAATGTTATTTCTAATTGCTAAAAGTACGAAAATGCCCCATTTCTCTTCAGCTAAAGGAGTGCAAAGTCATCTGTATAATTGAATCTGCATCATCAGTTTCTATTGCTGGCTGGTGTTACTGCATGCTTACAGTTGCTTGACAAAGTGAGCCAGTTTTTTGTTTATTAATTTTTTTTTCTTGTCGAGACATTCACAAAGTATTACTTGTTCTATATGAGAATGATGTGAATCAATTTTTCAATTATGCATTCTGTGGTAATTATTGTGAATTTAGTTTCATTTGTCTTGTCTCCTGCAAATTATGAAGAAAATGCAGAGATACAAACTTACAATATGGAAGAGTTCACTGGCAAGAACTTTGTGAAAGCTTCCAAGTGAAACAGGGAATGCGCTACTAGCAAAGGACAAATTGGTGGCCAGCTAATGCATTCATTCTGTGTCCATTGATCTTTTTGAATTATTGAATACAAGTGGCTCACCACTTTTAGTATTGGTAAAATTCAGATAATCTCTATTCCGAAATAATAATATTCAAAATATCTCTTAAATCATTATAAACCTGAAATCTGTTTTAATTTTATTTAAAAGATAAAAGAAAAATAGGTTATGTTGGTGATTTTTTATTATCTTTTTAATAAAAATGAAATAAATTGATGTTTATAATTATTTAAAGTATTTTAAAGATTGCTATTTTATGAGAGAATAATATTTCACTTTTTTTTTAGTGTGAAAGACCGAAAAAGGACAAAGCAAGTTTCCCTAATTTTTATTTTATTTGAAATTGGTCATCTCATATACTTCACCCTTCAACACTATAATTTTTTTGGTTATAATTTTATTATTTTTTTGTTTTACACATGCATGTGAATTACTTTTCTTTAAGCTCCTGAATATTTAAGACAAATCATGAAAGAGATGAGAGTATAACAAGATGATCAAAATATGTAACAAAAAAATTTTAGAAGTGAAAAATATGTTAGAGTCGAAGTAAAACTCTGAAGTGATGTTTGATTTGAAGAAAATGGAGGAGAGAAAAAGAGTGGAATGGAGAGGAAAATAGAGAAAAGGAGAGGAGAGGAGAGTGAAATTTTTTTCTAATGTTTGGTTTGTCACATAATTATACAAAGAAAAGAAATCTCTAATTTTTTATTTAGACAATTTTAACCTTAATAAGTATTAAGCTTTCAATATTTATCATGTGTATAATTTAAAAAAAGTAAATGGTAGAAAGCGGTTTCTGATTCCGGCCACATCGCCGGCAATGGAAGGTACTTATCAGAACATCAAGAGCCGACCATCATTCCCTAGCCATCACTGCTGTCAGAACACTGCCAGAAAGCTGCCAATTGAACCGCAAAAAGTCGTGGAAATCGCTGCCTCAAATCGGTGAGTTTTGCCTTTTTCTGGTCACGCCGTCACCTTGGCTTTGTCCATCAAGGCTGCCACTTCCATTTTCAACCATCCATAGCCACTATTAACGGCCAAATCGCCGCCGATCAGCAAGATATGTGGAAGTTAAAAAGTTTCTAAATTTTTTTGACTGGATTTGAACAACATACGACCATTTTTTTATCTCGATAACGACGTAGTAATGTTGATCATTGATCGGCAAGTCGAATGGTAGTGGCGGTGAGTAACACGCGCCAATGACATCGGCGGCGGCACTATCCGGCGACTGTTAAAATTAATATTTTATATTTTTAGATTAAATAAATTTATTTTATTAAAAATTTTAAATCATTATTTAAATTTAATTAATTTAAAATTATCTATAATGTTGAATTGATAAAATAAATTTATAAATAATAATTATGTGATTACATTAAATAAGTTAAAAAGTTGAAAGGTTATTTTTGGAAGATTTAGTTTCCAACACAAAGGGAATTTGAATTCTTCACTTCTTAGTGTGGAATTCAAATTATATATTGTAATGGATATTAAATTCCAATAGAAATTAAATTCTTATAAGTTATGTCAAACCAAACAACGGAAATAAAAAAAGAATTTAAATTACTTTCATTTCCTCCACTCTCTCATTCCAACCAAATACATCCTGAAAATAGAGATATTGATTAATTTAGAAGAGATGCAAGCAAAAGATATTCCAAAAAAAAAAGCAATATGTCCCTTTGGAGGGCAAACTTGTCAGTTTTAAAAAAGTACATGCTTTGGATTGATAGTTGTAGGATATTTGTTTTGTCAATATGTATTAGTTGGAGAAGTCAAAGCCTTGTGAAGAATGTTATGAAAGAGCAAAGGATATTCCTAATAGCTGATAGAGCTCTATTTGATTATGTATCCAATGAATGGATGTGTTGTTAGAAGATATCTGAGTGCATTAGTTCATATGTGTATGTTAGTGTGCTTTTAATGATTTTTCCACTTGTTTGTTGTAAAATATTATTGTAAATTGAAATGAACTTGATGTTGTAATATTTTTTCTTTAGTGGAATTTCACCTAGTATGTATTCAATTGTGTTCTCTATAATTTTGGCATTCGAATAGTTTCACCTAAAATATTAGCATGAGTAGTGGCCCTTGAAACTTTGGTCAAAATTATTGTTATTATTTCTGACTAGATGTAATTTTTTTATTAAATCTCGTTAACAAAATTCTTAATTAAAAGTATAGGTTAGTGTTGGTGCAAGATTTGCCACATCAAATTCTGCCTAGCTATCAAAAGTGCAAAATAAATGAAGAGAAAGTACAAATACACGACTTGAATAAGGATACAATGAAACTTAAATTCAAGAGAAAATGATAGCTATATCTCAAGATTTGAAAAAAATGGTCATGTAGATTTTTAAGATTTCAATAAGCGACTGAGATTCAAATAATATCCTTTAATTCTATTAACAAAAAACAAAGACTCAAATATTTTATGATAAATAAAAATATAATATTAAAATATATGTGATAATATACACATTTTAAATACTTTCAATCCAAAAAAATAGTTATGTTTTACAATCTATTAGACATATTTTATTAAATTAATATAAATTTTCTATAAAATAAGAATATAATATTAAAATAAATTCACAAAAATTTAAAGAATTTTGAATGTAAAATAATTTTAATATATTAATACGTGAGTTTTTTTATTAATATAAAAATTATTTAACTTTAAGATTTTTTAAAATCTTTACAATAAGTATAACTATATTATTTACTTTTAAAAATATTTAAATATTATTAACCTACAATTATATTTGCATTTGTTAGAAATTTTTTAAGTCAAATATTTTGCACTTCTATATTATTAGAATTATTGCACACAAAGAAAGAAACATATACCTTTAGAAATTGTTTTCTTTTAAAATAGAGATGATGATTAGTATAAGGATGAAAAAAAGGATATTAAGGAAATCTCTATACAAATTGATTTTAGTAGGAAAAGAGTGAGATGAATGATTTCTTTTACAGTTAGAAACATAGATGATGATTATTATAACGAAGAAAAAAAGATAAAGAATATTAATTATTAATGGAATCTCTATGCAAATTGATTTTAGTAGGAAAAAATGAGTTAAATGATTTAGAGTGCGTTTGAAATTGAGATTGGGCAGCCATATATTTTAAGTTACAACACTAAAGTGTTTGGTAAATACTAGCTGCTGCAGATTGAAAGTTATGTTGATATGATTTTTCACATGTATCATAGAAAATATATTACATCTTTAATAATTTTTTTAAAATTTATATTTGCTATATATTATTATTATTATTATTTTTTTATAGTTATAACTTTTTTTCCACAACAGCTGTATCTTAAAAGCCACAGCACCTCAATCTCAAACAAGTCCTTAGACATTCATAGTGTGTTTATTTTTTTGGATTGGTGAATCAAAATTATTGACAACGCTAACTTCATCTTCACCGTTCGTAATCCAACAGCAGCAATTGTCACCAATAATGATATCTCCAATGATGATGACAATTATTATTATTAATTAATTAATTAATGTTAAGATTGTTATTGTTAAGATTAACAATAATTATTAGTAATACAATTTTTTGAATAAAAATAATCACAATAATTAAAATACAAATTAATAATTATGACAATAGTTAATTAATGTCTTTTTAGTCATTTATAATAATTTAACTCATTTTGATTCTGATTATTACAGCTTAAGTAAACAAATTATTATGATTCCTATTCTCCTTTCCCATTTTAGCTCACTTTGATTTCAGTCTATTCCGATTTCTATCTAATAAATGCACCATTAGTGCTAAAGTAATATTTCATACATAGAAAAGTAAAAACTACACCTAAGGTTAAGGGAAAGGATTTCAAAACTCTATTTTGATCATAATACATTTTGTCCTAATTAATTTAAAGATTTTGAATTTAATATTTTATAATAAATAAAAATATATTCCTAAAATAAATATAATATCAATATTTAAAATATGTTTTAATATTTTACAATCTATCATACACATTTTATTATATTAAAGTAGATTTTATAATAAATATATAAAAAATTTAGAATATTTAGAATATTATATAGAATAATTTTAATATAATGCGTGAGATATATTTTAATAATTTAAAATGTCATTTTACCTAAAAAATATGATAAATTAATAATTACATATTTGAAGTTATTTCAAATATTAAAAAAATTAATATTATTAATCTTTTAGATAGATTAAATTATTTTTCATAAGCGAGATTAAATTATTTTAAAATACCTTAATTGTTTTTACTTTTAACGTTACCAGCCTTTTTTTTATTTTATTGCAAATTAATGCTAACAAGAAAAAGCTAGATCATATTCCATAAAAGCAAAAGTGACAAACACAACCAGCTGGAATCTTTTAATTACTATTCAATAATTCGAATAATTGTATAGTCTTTTTTCAAACATAACCGTTTATTAAACTACAAATTGTATAGTCTTTTTCAAATTGTTTTAAATCCTCAATAATTGTACCGATCTTCACAAGTTGGTGGCCCCTACAATTCTGTTCCGATAATTTAACTGTGCAAGTGCTTAATAATTGTTTTTTTTTTCTGCATTCCCTTTCATGCTCTTAATAATTGAAGAGCATACTTTTCAAATGTGGAGCCGCGGCTAATGTCGCTAATTTAATTTGGGATTAAATTTGGGGACCATTATATTGCAGTGTGCACTAATTTTTGTGTTTATCTAAACTCCTTAAATTTAAGACATATTATGGCATAAATAAGAATATAACAATAACAAAAGAGTAAAAAAGTGTAGAGAAAATCTTGCAGAAATATAAATAATATCTATTTTAAAATAATTTTTAATATTTTATGATCCATTAGATATATTTTATTATATTAAAGTAAATTTCATAATAAATAAAAACATACTATTAAAATGAATATATAGAAAATTTAGAGTATTTTAAATATTATATAAAATAATTTTAATAAAATATGTGAGATATTCATATTTTATTAATTTAAAATACCATTTAACCTAAAGATTTATTTATGATAAATTAATAATTATATTTTTGAAATTACTTCAAATATTAAAAAAATTAATATTACTAATCTATTAGATAGATTAAATTATATATATTATTTTCTATTATTTAAAAAATTAAAATTATTTTTAATTACTATTCAAAAAATATAATGATAAAAAAAATCTTAACATCTTTATTAAAAATTTAAAAATTTACATGACCAATTCTCTAAATATTTAGGGTATATGTGAACCACGGTGGAGAAGCTTTATTTAATATTATTGATTTAAATAATATGTCAATTAAAAATGTACAGAGAAGGAAATTTCGGTGGGTATTTTAATCTTTTCAGCAATTATCATGATCAGATCAGCCTTTAGCCTTAAAACGTCGGTCAGAAAAGTTTTTAAATAAAAAATGATACATAAATAAATTTTTGTATAAATTTATTTTGTAAAAAGTAATATAGAATTAATTTATTGGTTGAATGAAAATATAAAATAATAAAAATAAATTATATAAATAAAATAATATTTAATTTAACTAATTTTATTAAATATATAAAATAAATTTATATAAAACTTTATGATTATATATTACTCTTTTTAAATTAACGAAAACATGAAAAAGTTAGTTTATATAAATTATATAAATAAAATAATATTATTCATCCCTCTGTCTCTATCCTCACTTATCAGAAAATAAGTTGAAAGCACTACGGAGAGAGAGAGAGAGAGAGAGAATTAAGATACATAGACAAGAAAAATATTAGATGTTGATCTTACAAACTAATACTTCAAGCAGTATCCTAGAAAGCTAAAAACTGCAAGATGGCTTGAAATTTGAAAAGAGCACGTGCTTTTCCTCCTTAACTTGAGAAAATGTTTAATATAGTGCACCTTACAGAAGCATTTAAGCAATTAGAACTTTGCACAAAAACATCAAGAAGACTAAACAAGTCAGATGCAGTGTATTTGTCCAAGCACAAATTGCATTTTGTCCTCAACTTTAATATTTATTGATGAGAACAGGTCCCTCATTTGTTATAGAAAGCTTTCTTTCTTGTAGTCTCACCAGTTAATTCACAGGTCTATAATCATCTTGCAAAGTTAAGGGCATTTCTTTTGATCTAAAGTCTTTGCATCACCACCTCATCACACGCCAAGCCAATATTCCATTTACCTCTGCAACAAAAAGTTTTAATTAAACAATCCTAATGCACGCAGCCAAATAAAATGCAGTAAGAATATTCAACTTAAAAATCTGAAAGCCAACTTGGTGAATTGCCTCCTTAGGTGAAGTTCCATGCTTTACTATAGTTGACAGAACTCAGCAAAATGTTACGGACCGCAATCGTGACACCCAAGATATGCGCCCGTACGCTAGTGTCGTTGCTGGTTGTGCTGATTGTGGGAGACGTGCTTCAGGAAAGTGTGTGTGGCGATACAATGCCCTAGACTCTTTGGAGTTCAGGCAGGCCGACCCGGTTGAGTTTGGGGAGCTTGTCGCTAGTCGAGAACTTAACGCTGAAGAGGGGTCTAGGAATATCCTGACGCACACTGGTTGGGAACTGAGGCCGTTCTCCTGACGAGCCCAAGGCAGGGCGAAACCAGTCGACATTGTGCCACTTCCTCCAGGCTTACTCTCGTAGTATGGGATGCGGGAGTGCCGCACGGGGTCGAAACCTCTCGTCCCGTGACAGATGGTATCAGAGCCGCGCTTGTCATCTCGCAAAGCCCTCGTCGCGAGCTCGCCAAGCGCTCCAATGCCGCACCACGCGGGTCCCCGCCCTTCCGGATGCAAGGGTCGACAAGCGGGACGAACAGGCGGGTTCTCACACCCCCAAGCGTTCGCACCAAGTGGATGGGGTCTGCACGCGGGTCCTCTCCACGGATCGAGGACGAGTAGGCAGGGAGTTCATGGGTTGATGACAAGCCGATCTTCACGTTTTCGCGTGGAAGTGCACACTTGCGAGGCGTACTCCTCATGCACGAGGACGTGCATGGTTATGGCGGTGGGAGAATGTTACGGACCGCAATCGTGACACCCAAGATATGCGCCCGTACGCTAGTGTCGTTGCTGGTTGTGCTGATTGTGGGAGACGTGCTTCAGGAAAGTGTGTGTGGCGATACAATGCCCTAGACTCTTTGGAGTTCAGGCAGGCCGACCCGGTTGAGTTTGGGGAGCTTGTCGCTAGTCGAGGACTTAACACTGAAGAGGGGTCTAGGAATATCCTGACGCACACTGGTTGGGAACTGAGGCCGTTCTCCTGACGAGCCCAAGGCAGGGCGAAACCAGTCGACATTGTGCCACTTCCTCCAGGCTTACTCTCATAGTATGGGATGCGGGAGTGCCGCACGGGGTCGAAACCTCTCGTCCCGTGACAAAAAGCTTCCATACAACAGATTTTGAAAATGATGATGCCAACAGATACTCATTCAATCCATTGAAACTCCAAAGGTTCATTGTTCATAGAAGTTTACAGAGTTTTGGTCATCAAAGAAATACTTATTTTTTTCTAAAACTAAAATCAATTGTTTAACTTCTTATTTCATAATCCAACTCCATTACTAAGTTAAAAAAAATTGTTTCAAAATTACTTGAGTCATATCCAATGGACCAACAAAGTAATCGTTTTTATTTTTATTGATTTTTTGCAGGAAATTAATAACTTAAAAATACTGAAAGCTATTGTAAAAATTTTTATTATCAACCTTCATAGTTTTTTTTTTTTTGGGGGGGAAGAGAATTCAAACTTTTTTTTTTATGAATATCGCTATTTCGTTTGAGTTGGATGTGAATTCAAATCCAAATATTCTTTGCTTTTCAATTCTGAACTCAATTTCTTTTTCTCAAGAATGTTATGCAGAAATGATTTTTACTAAATCATTTTTGATGAATTGTTTAAATTAAACAATTGGAATAAGAATTGTAACGATTTATCATAAGCGTGCTAATATGATAACTTGTTTTACAATGGATTAATTAATCAATTAATATTAAATTATATATTAGTCAATTAGATATGTGTTACATTTGTCATGTTTTGTAGGTGATACTACATAATTTCTAAAAGAATATAGTAAAAACACATTAAAATGTTATTTTAATGAAGAAAATTTTATAATTTTATTAATTAGGTGACACAATAATAAATGGATTTCTGTAAGAATTGAGATTCTTGAGATAATTATTACATAAGGAGAAGTTTAGTTGGTTCAATTTTGACATGATAAGAAGACAACACAGCACAGAAAACCCAAATTGCCACTTCCACTAATAAAAGATACCTGTTTGAAAAGTAATTATAAACTATCTTCTTTGTGTTATTTCTCAAAACTTTTGTGGCACAAATGTTATTTCCATTGACAACAGTACGAAATACACCCCTTTCACTTGAGCAGGAGCAAAGCAAAGGTATGATGAGCTATCTCTGTATAATTGAAACGCCATTACTAAACGATTCTTGATGATGGGAGCCACCGTGCCAGCTTTGTTGCTGATTTGCATGATTTATTAGATGTCCAGATGGCGGATTTTGTACTGTTACCTTCGTTTCATTCTTCAGAGCCATGTACAGTTCTAGGATACCAGAGAAACCAAGGTGGCATTGAAGTTGCCCCGGTGGTTAGTTTTCCGATCATTTTTTTATTCAATTATTTATGTTTTTAGAAAAATGTAGGAAATATGTAGAAATGTTGACAGCTATGATTTTGAAACTTTTGCCTAAAATTATTGTCATTACTTATTGTTTCTTATTTAAAGAGAAATCCTAGAAACATGAAATGATTATTCTACGCTTGTTTTAATATTATACTATGAAGATTATGAAGGTTTGATTATATGTCACTATCAATTGCCTTAATCGTTTGTCGTAAATCAATTAAGCATTTTGATGCGAATGATTCCCTTTTAAAAAATTCAAGTCAGAGCTGAATTGCAAAGTAGTTAGTCGTGCTTGCAATTCAAATTAAGTATTGTATTTTCTCCCTGATTTGGTTGATTCAACTATGTGCATTTGCTTATGAACGTTGTAGTATAGAAATCGAAACATCTTGTCTTTTGCTAAGCCCAGAAGCAAATTCTTTGTATTCTACTCATCAGTTTTCTTCATTCTCTTCGTTGAAATTTTATCCAAACAGCGGTTTCGAAATTTTTTTCACTACAATACCTTAGTCTTTCAGATGCTCCCATCACTGAGTTTCCAGAAGAGCTAAAAGCCTTGGTAAATCTTAAGTGTTTGAACCGGAGTACACAAATTATCTTTTACATTTGGAAACAGAGATGATGATTGATTATAAGGATGAAAAAAAGGACAAAGAATATTAATGATTAACGAAATCTCTATGCAAATTAATTTTAGTAGGAAAAGAGTGAGATGAATAATTTCTGTTACAGCTAGAAACAGGGATGATGATTATTATAAGGTTGAAAAAAAGAGATAAAGAATATTAATTATTAATGGAATCTATATGCAAATTGATTTTAGTAGGAAAAAAGTGAGTAGTCAAGACGATTAAGTGGAATCTTTTGAATATAAGTGGGGTAGGTTCTTTTATTAAAGACAAGTATTGAGTAGTCAAGACGATTAAGGTCTTTTATTAAACTACAAATTGCATAGTCATCATGCACAATCCTCAATAATTGTTCCGATATTTATAAATTAGTGGCCCTTGAAAATTTAACTACAAGTCTGCAAGTGCCAATCAGAAAAAAGTCATCATTCACAATCTTCCAAGAGAAACAGGGGATATACAAAGATTAAGACATGTCATTCATTGTCTTTTTTTTTTGGCTGCATGTGCATTCTTAATAATTGAAGACAAGTTGTTCATTACATGCATACTTTTCAAATGTGGAGCCGCAGCTAATGTCGCTATTTTAATTTGGAATTAAATTAGGGGACCATTATACGCTTACTTTTATGTTTATCTAAACTCCTTAAATTTTAGATAAATTATGGCGTAAATAAGAATATAACAATAACAAAAGAGTTAGAAAGCATAGTAAAGATCTTTCAGAAATATAAATATTAGTGCTCAATTACATAACATAGAACATCCGAATTGAATAGTGATTATCAGGACTGTGTTACTTGCACTCCCATTTATAGAAAATCTTGGTTCTGTTCCATTAAAGTTTTTATTTTCAAAATCTTGTAAAGTTTTAACAATCACAAAGGCTCAGCTTGCTTGATCTATATTTGTATGATATGAATCCAAATTTTTAGAAAATCTTACTTTTTTTACTACTATTTTTTCAAATTTAAAATTATTATTCTAATTTATAAATTTATTTTATTTATTTTTAAATAGAAGGCTTGAACCTAGCTAGCTCGTGTATTTTTTCCTAAGCTCTTATGCAAGCCCTCATGTGCAGTCCGTGAGAATGAGCCCAGGCCCGCCCCGACTTTTTTGCCATGGATAATGATGATGATGATGATTATTATTATTATTATTATTATTATTCTTAATGATAAAAAGTATTATAATTAATTAATATATTATTGTTAATATTGTTATTAATAATAACAAAATTTTGAATAAAAATAATCACAATACTTAAAATACAAATTAATAATTATAGCAATAGTTAATTAAAGTTTTTTTAGCAATTTGTAATAATCTAACTCATTATAATTTTGATTATTACAGTTTAAGTAAATAACTTATTATGATTCTTATTCTTCATTTACACTTTAGTTCATTCTGATTTCAATTCATTCCATTTTCTGTTTAATAAATGCACTATTAGTGCTCTAGTAATATTTCATATAGAGAAAAGTAAAAGCTATACCTAAAGTTGAGGGAAAAGGCTTCAAAACTCTCTTTTGATTATAAAACCTTTTGTCTTAATTAACTTAAAGATTTTGAATCTAATATTTTATAATAAATAAAAATATATTCCTAAAATAAATATAATAATATCTATTTTAAAATAATATCAATATTTAAAATATGTTTTAATATTTTATGATCTATCATACATATTTTATTATATTAAAGTAAATTTTATAATAAATACAAACATAATGAATTTATAAAACATTAAAAGTATTTTGAATATTATATAAAATAATTTTAATATAATGCATGAGATATATTTTATTAATTTAAAATGCTATTTAACCTAAAGATTTATTTATGATAAATTAATAATTAAATTATTTCAAATATTAAAAATTTGTAATATTATTAGTCTATTAGATAGATTAAATTATTTATATTATTTTGTATCTATTAAAAAATTTTAAAGTCAATCTTTTTAATTACTATTGGAAGGATATAATGATTAAAAAAATCTTAGTATTTTTTATTAAAAATTTACATGACCATTTCTATAAATATTTAGGTCTCGTTTGGTATGTCGGATTGGATTGAATTGGATCTGATCGGATTAGATAAGATATGATTTGATTGGATAATACTGGATTATATATAATATTATGTCGTATTTGTTATGCCATGAGATTAGCTAGTAACTAATAATATGTCTTATATATTAATTTATTAAAATCATCGTAGATCTACTTTAAAATGACATATAATATAATATAACTTAAATCAATAATTATTGATAAATTTATAAAAAAATACAAAATCTTCCCTTAATTTTTTTTTAATATTTAACATGTTATAGTTTCTAATCCCATAAATAGTAGAGGATAAAGTTTTATCTTAAAAAAAATAATCCCAAGAGTCCCATTGGGATGAAATTTTGCCTCTATTGAAATTAAGTGGTGGGCCTATTATTATTACTTTTATTTTTTTTTACACCAAACATAATATAAAGATTATTTTATACTAAGATTATTCAATCATATGATATATAACTAAAACCAAACAGGCACTTAGAGCCATGGTGGAGAAGCTTTATTTAATATTATTGATTTAAATAATATCTCACTAAAAATGTACTGAGAAGAAATTTCGGTGGGTATTTTAGTCTTTTCAGCAATCACATTATCAGCCTTTGGCCTTGAAACGTCGGTCAGAATGATTTATTCTAACAAGAAAAAACTAGGTAATATTCCACAAAAGCAAAAGTGACAAAACAACCAGCTGGATTCTTTTAGTAAACTACAAATTAAAATAGATTTTTTTGATAAACTACAAATTAAAGTGGATTCTTTTGAATGCAAGTGGGACAGACGATTAGGCTAAAAATTAGTCAAGAATCTAATAGTCTTTTTCAAATTCTTGTTTTATTATTTTTCAAAACCAGTTTTTGGTAATTACAATCGGGTCATTAATCATTATTCAGAGTTATTGTTTCCTTCAAAAGTTAGCGGCTCATGTTTGCAAGTGTGAATGTGCGATGCTCTTTTCTTAAAGGCAATTACAGTGGGGCCCGAATCAGACGTGCCTAAATCTTTTTAAAATTTTTGCCGTATAACGAACAACAGAGGTCATTACTAAAATTTCTCTTCCACAGCCTACAGCAGCTTCAGTTTATCAAACTCAATCAATTTTCTTTCTTAACAAAATTCCAAAGATGTGTAGCATTTTTCAGATCACATGCGACGGTGCTCTTTTCAATCGTTGCTTGGATTGCTTTCTTGGAAAAGCAGCATACATACGTAACCTCCAAGATAATCTTGATGCCTTGGAGACTGAATTGGGAAATCTGATCGCTAAAAAGAACGATGTGATGAGGAGGGTTGTCGATGATGAACGGAAACAAATGATAAGGCTGGAAAGAGTGCAACGGTGGATTTCGAGGGTGGATGCTGTTAAAACTGAAGCCGATCAATTTATAGGAGACCGCTCTCAAGAAATTGAAAAATTATGTGTTGGAGGCTACTGTTCCAAGAACTGCAGGTCAAGCTACAAGTTCGGAAAACAAGTGGCTAAAAAGCTACAAGATGTGAAGACTTTAATCGCCGAGGGAGTTTTTGAGGCGGTGGCTACTGAGGCGGTGCCCGAGAGAGCTCCGGAACCTGTAGCAGATAAAAAACCCATTGAGCCAACAATAGTAGGCTTGCAATCACAGCTTGAACAAGTTTGGAGATGTCTTGTAGAAGAATCAGTGGGAATCATTGGCCTATATGGTATGGGTGGTGTTGGTAAAACCACACTATTGACCCATATCAACAACAAATTTCTTGAGAGTCAAAACAACTTTGATTGTGTGATTTGGGTCGTAGTTTCAAAAGACCTGCGACTTGAAAAAATTCAAGAAGATATTGGGAAGAAGATAGGTCTATCTGATGATTCATGGAAGAATAAAAGTTTTGAAGAGAAAGCTGTGGACATCCTGCGGAGATTAGGAGAGAAGAGATTTGTATTGTTGTTAGATGATTTATGGGAGCGGGTTGATTTAACAAAAGTGGGCGTTCCACTTCCCAGCGCACAAAATACTACCTCAAAAGTCGTATTCACAACCCGTTCCATTGGTGTTTGTGGTAGCATGAGAGCTAGGCCGGTTAAAGTGGCATGCCTATCAGAAAAGCAAGCTTGGGAACTGTTCCGCGAAAATGTTGGGGAAGAAACTCTTGAGAATGATCATGAGGTCGTTGAGCTAGCCCAAACTGTGGCCAAAGAGTGTGGTGGTTTGCCACTCGCACTTATTACTATTGGTCGAGCTATGGCCTACAGAAAGAAAGCGGAGCAGTGGAGACGTGCAATTGAAGAGTTAAGAAGATCAGCTTCAGAGTTTGCAGGTTTGGGAAAAGAGGTGTATCCTCTTTTAAAGTTTAGCTACGATAGGTTGCAGAATGATACAATTAGATCTTGTTTCTTGTATTGTTGTTTATATCCTGAAGATTATGGCATTCTTAAATGGGACTTGATTGATTGTTGGATTGGCGAGGGATTTTTTGGGGAATCTGACAGGTCTGGTGCAGAAAACCGAGGATATGACATTTTGGACACTCTTGTTCGTGCATGTTTATTAGAAGAGGTGGAAGATGATAAAGTAAAAATGCATGACGTTATTCGTGATATGGCTCTATGGATAGCTTGTGAAATTGAGATGGAGAAGAGAAACTTTTTGGTTTGTGCAGGTGCTGGATTAAAAGAGGCACCGGATGTTAAAGGATGGGAAAATGTGAGAAGATTGTCATTGATGCAAAACCAAATTAAAACTGTGTCAGAGGTTCCTACATGCCCTCATCTCCATACTCTATTTCTTGACTTTAATAAGGAGTTGGAGATGATCGCGGATGGCTTCTTCCAATTTATGCCTTCTCTCAAAGTTTTGAAGATGTCAAACTGCTGGAATTTTCAATTACCTGTTGGGATGTCAGAGTTGGGTTCATCACTAGAACTTCTTGATATTTCACATACCCGAATACAAGAGTTACCAGAAGAGTTAAAGTTGTTGGTAAATCTGAAATGTTTGAATTTGAGGGGGACAGGCCAGTTAAATAAAATTCCACGGCAACTAATATCAAAATTTTCAAGGTTACGTGTGTTGAGAATGTTGGGTACTGGCCTTTTGAATTTTCATCAAGCGTCAGAAGACAGCGTTTTATTTGGTGGGGGTGAAGTTTTGATACAGGAATTGCTCGGTTTGAAATATTTAGAGGTATTGGAGTTGACCTTGGGAAGTTATCATGCTCTCCGAATTCTTTTGAGCTCAAATAAGTTAAAAAGTTGTATTCGATCTCTTTACCTCGAGTTGTTCAGAGATACAACGTCGATTATTGATGCTACGGCTTTCGCAGATCTAAACCACCTCAATAAATTATGGATTGATAGGGCTAAGGAGTTGGAAGAATTTAAGATTGATTATACGGAGATAGTTCGAAAAAGGCGTGAACCTTTTGTTTTCCGCCGCCTTCACCGTGTTACTATACAAAGCTGCCATAAGTTGAAAGATTCGACATTCCTCGTTTTTGCTCCAAACCTCAAGTCTCTTTCGATAGTCAATTGCAATGCTATGGAAGAAATAATCAGCATCGGAAAATTTGCTGAGACTCCTGAGATGATGGGACATATAAGCCCTTTTGAAAATCTCCAATTGCTTTATTTAACGACATTGCGGGAGTTGAAGAGCATTTTCTGGAAGCCATTGCCTTTCACTCATCTGAAAGAAATGGAGGTAAGTGGGTGTGATCAGCTTGAAAAGCTTCCACTCGATTCCAACAGTGCAAAGGAGCGTAAATTTGTAATTCGTGGAGAAGAAGTCTGGTGGAACCGACTTCAATGGGAGGATGAAGCCGCTCAAATTGCTTTTCGTTCCTGTTTCCAACCTTATATATGACTTAAACCAATTGATACTTTATTTATGTGCATTGTATGTAATAAATATTAAGTATACTTTATTTTGCCCTGTTCTCTGTTTTTATTTCAGTCTCTCTCACTCTCTCTTTCCTGTCTTCTGCAAGTCATAATTAAATGTTGAATTGTATGGAATTAATGCTTTATAAATCTGCCTGCGCTGGCTTTTTTTTTTTTTTTTTTTGTGGGGTCGAATTGAAGCTCTGGTTTTCGACTACTTTTTGTTGTCAAAATTTTCTCTGTTTTTTCAAATTTATATCTTCTTCGTGAAAAGTGATTTAATTTCCTGCCAAAAGACGAACGAGAAGAACATTAGAGTCAAACTAATGCTCACATAAATTTCCCGTAAGAATATATATATATAATTAGACTGGAATAGTAGCCCTCTTTACAGAAAATGACGCGAAAGTTAATTTAGAAAGATATATTCTTGATTAATCCATTTTCTGAAGCTTTTATTTTGTATGGGCAATTATACCTTCATACTAAAAATTTCTGAAGTTATAAATTAGTGCAACTTGACAATTTTTACTGATGATATCTTCTATTTTTCCTTTCTTTCTTTTTCTTTTTACTCTCATTGAATGTTACTGTCATTTTACTTACAAATAGGTTTGAATTTTATTTAGTTTTCTCATAGTATTTGTGCAAGTACTAGAAGGTCAAACCCCGCATACTTTGATTGCCAAACCACCGTCCAATTTAAAAAAAGAAAAAAAATGTGTAATCCATGAATCTGGTTAATTTTGTTTGTTTGTTTTTTTTTTTTAAATATCATTCTTTTTCGGCCACCCAAAATATCATTGATGACTTTTCTGGTCTAATGCTATGTAAATAGTATGTTAAGTAAAACATAATCAATTATTTGTTTTTTTATCTCTAATTAGAACATCAATCAGTTCAGTACCTCACAAATAATTCGCAATATCTACAAAATACTATAATGGCTACAAAACAAATCCTGCTTGCAAATTGTCAAGGATACCTATCCGTTCGCTTGACAAGTCATTTGAATAAATATTGTTCACATTCCTTACTCTATCAATTATCCAAAGCACCATCAATGGTCCTCAACTTTAGTTTGAATAGTTTACATGCCATCACCATTACCAAGAATCAAGCATGGAAGAGTCATTCTATAGAGTTAATCGAACCAAGGAATGATGTATCAGAAAATATTTGGTGGAGAATTCAGCACAAACATATTTCGTATGATCAGAATCAATAAAACCTGGTGGTTGCGCCATATAAACATCTTCGGAAAGCTGACCTTGAAGAAAGGCGTTATTGATATCCAATTGACGAAGAGGCCAGCCATGACTAACATCAATACTAAGAACAAGCCGTACTGTGGTGGACTTAACAACTGGACTGAAAGTGTCATAATAGTCCACACCAGGCCGTTGATTGAACCCTTTGGCACAAGACGAGCTTTAAACCTGTCAACAGAACCGATGGAATGTCTTTTAATACAAAAATCCATTTGCAGCCAACAATATTGGCAGGGATGGGAGGTGGAACAAGCTTCCATGTCCCGTTACGAACAAGTGCATCGTACTCTTCTGACATAGCTTTACGCCAGTGAGGATTTTTGATAGCTTGCGTCACATTTGTAGGTTCACAATCAGAAGAAGGGCTAAAATGAGCACGGAGGTTAAGTTTTTGTAATGAATCTTATTTTTAGTTCGGGTAGTCATATCATGATGATTTGTGGGGCAATGATCTAGTGGAGTTTGGGAAGATGATTGAACAGGAAGTGAAGAAGTGCTTTGTGTAGAGGTAGAAGTAGGTTGGGAGGATTGCTGCGGAGATGTTACCGGTAGAGAAGAAGGAGCAGTATACAGTGGCAACTCCAGAGGGTCCACAGTAGATGGAGTAGGTGCCGACGATGGAGTACTAGGAAATGAAACAGTAAGAATTGGTGGAACACTTGTGTAATTAGGAGTGGTAGATGAGCTTGTAATGATTTGTATGGAAAAACAAACTCTACAAATTTAATGTGACGTGAAATAAAAATTTGAAAGGTGGATGGGTCAAAACATAAATAAGCACTTTGAGATAAAGGAATATCCTGGAAAAACACAAGGCTTAGAGGGTGGTTCGAGTTTATGTGATGAAACAAAAACATTCAAAAATTTTAAGTTCATTTTAATTAGGAGTGGTACCAAAAATTAATTAGCTATGGGGTTGTTGGATGTGTTTTGGATATTTACAGTTAAGTTTGAGTATCTCAACTTAAAATTTGTAGTTTTCACTTGAAAAAATTCAGTTAAAATTTGCAATGCAGACTGATTGATTTATCAGTTCAACGTGTGCCAGGAATGAAGAACTGGAATATCACCGTCAAGCAGGCACCCTGTGGAGCAATACCAAACAATGCACAATCCGGCTTTGCTAGGTGACACCGGAGGCTTTTTGAAAAGTGCTTCACGCTCACTTGCACAGATTGAGCATCCCCTCTGGATATTGCCCTCTCTGATCGAGTCTGAGCACTCAAATTTTGGTCCTCAGAGGGAGCTACAGTTTTCTCTCCACTAACCAACAATTTTCTAAACTCAGCACCTAGTGTGATGAGAGTTGTTGATATTTGCAAATGGAGACATTTAACAAATCACCAACATGCTTCATCCGGTCCACGAAATTCTGCAACTGACTCAAATCTGGAACCTGAACCAGAGTCGGAGGTATATCTTGAGCCATATCTAAAGCAGTTTGAAGTTCAAGACCTTGAGCCCTTGACAATGGTTTTGAAATTGGAACATCTTGGATTACTGCAGACTTGTACCCCTTGGTTTCAAAGGTAAGGAAAGGCATTGCTTGAGTACAATTTGGAGGCAGCTTCTTCACCAATTTTATTTGGAGGCGATTGGCAGCGGATCCAGCAGCACCAATTTCAGAGCAAATACTGACACTACTTCGAACAGCACACTGAAGAAGTGATATGTCTACGGCAAAGGCAATGCAGTCCTCACTTTGGCTTGAGATGCAGTAATCATCGAAGAGAGTTTCCTTGTGAAACTGGGCAACACATTGAATCCCTTCGCCACTGAGAAGGTTGTGGAGGAAGTAAGCTTTCTCTCTAGTGAGGAAGAGGTGGCATACCTTCCCCATTTTGTCTAGGGCAGGTAGGAATCTTTTTTCTAAGAGGTTTACTTCATTCTCTGTGAGAAATGCTTTGAACTTCATCCCTCTGTCTCTATCCTCACTTATCAGGAAATAAGTTGAAAGCACTACGAAGAGAGAGAGAGAGAGAATTAAGATATATAGACAAGAAAAATATTAGACGTTGATCTTACAAACTAATACTTCAAGCAGTATCCTAGAAAGCTAAAAACTGCAAGATGGCTTGAAATTTGAAAAGAGCACGTGCTTTTCCTCCTTAACTTGAGAAAATGTTTAATATAGTGCACCTTACAGAAGCATTTAAGCAATTAGAACTTTGCACAAAAACATCAAGAAGACTAAACAAATCAGATGCAGTGTATTTGTCCAAGCACAAATTGCATTTTGTCCTCAACTTTAATATTTATTGATGAGAATCAATACAGGTCCCTCATTTGTTATAGAAAGCTTTCTTGTAGTCTCACCAGTTAATTCACAGGTCTATAATCATCTTGCAAAGTTAAGGGCATTTCTTTCGATCTAAAGTCTTTGCATCACCACCTCATCACACGCCAAGCCAATATTCCATTTACCTCTACAACAAAAAGTTTTAAGTAAACAATCCTAATGCACGCAGCCAAATAAAATGCAGTAAGAATATTCAACTTAAAAATCTGAAAGCCAACTTGGTGAATTGCCTCCTTAGGTGAAGTTCCATGCTTTACTATAGTTGACAGAACTCAGCAAAAGCTTCCATACAACAGATTTTGAAAATGATGATGCCAATAGATACTCATTCAATCCATTGAAAATCCAAAGGTTCATTGTTAATAGAAGTTTACAGAGTTTTGGTCATCAAATAGCTCAGACCACGAGCAGCTGATTGTAAATTCTAACTTAACTCTTCATCTCCTTTGTAAACAAGAAACAAAATGGAGACACGCAAAATGAATATGGAGAAAATTTGAACTCAAATGAAATGAGGGCACGAAAGCAAACAAATGGCATGCACAAAAAAACCAAGCCTCAATCAAAAACTAATTAACCATTAAGAAAAAAATTGGTCAGAGAATGAACTCCAAATTCAGGAGTCAAGCAAGAAGCTTTCATTATTCAGAAGCTCCTGTACAAATTAATAAGTTATGCTCTTTGGAAGCAAACCTAAATTCCAAGAGAAACAGAACCCAAAAAATTTGCAATTATACGCAAAGGAAGTGAAGCACAGGATTCTATCACACATAGGAATTGTATAACAAGAGATCGATATATCGAATTAGAAAACTCAATTCGAATTTGTGTCAAAAATCAAAATTAGAAGATTTCACATTTCGAGAGGAACAGCAACAGATGAAGTTCAAAATTTCAGCCATAACATGCTAAAAATGCTACACTTAACGGTTCATTTTCATGGATTTTCTCGGGAAACAAACAGAAAATTACGGTTTAGAGAGTTGACTGACCTTTTGGCTTTGAAATTGAGAAGATCGCGCGCCAAATTGGAAGAGGGAAATTGAAAGTGCGAGTTTTAATATGGGTATTAGATAAGGAAATTTTATTAGGTTGCGAGGGTAAAAAAGGAAAGAGACATCATTATTTTATTATCGATAATTATTAAATTTTTTTCCAAAAAAAAAGAACAAGCAAGGATATTTTATTGTCAACTGCAACCTTTAATTTTTTAAATGCTATTAGAAACACAAGACAACAAAGAAAAGCTTATTTTTTCCTAAAACTAAAATCAATTGTTTAACTTCTTATTTTATAATCCAACTCCATTACTAAGTTAAAAAAATTGTTTCAAAATTACTTGAGTCATATCCAATGGACCAGACCAACAAAGTAATCGTTTTTATTTTTATTAATTTTTGCAGGAAATTAATAACTTAAAAATACTGAAAGCTATTGTAAAAATTTTATTATCAACCTCATAGTTTTGTTTTTTGGGGGAAGAGAATTCAAACATTTTTTTTTTATGAATATCGCTATTTCGTTTGAGTTGGATGTGAATTCAAATTCAAATATTCTTTCTTTTTCAATTCTGTACTCAATTTCTTTTTCTCAAGAATGTTATGTAGAAATGATTTTTACTAAATCATTTTTGATGAATTGTTTAAATTAAACAATTGGAATAAGAATTGTAGCGATTTATCATAAGCGTGCTAATATGATAACTTGTTTTATGAAGGATTAATTAATCAATTAATATTAAATTATATATTAGTCAATTATATATGTGTTACATTTGTCATGTTTTGTAGGTGATACTACATAATTTCTAAAAGAATATAGTAAAAACATGTTAAAATGTTATTTTAATGAAGAAAAATTTATAATTTTATTAATTAAGTGATACAATAATAAATGGATTTCTGTAAGAATTGAGATTCTTGAGATAATTATTACATAAGGAGAAGTTTAGTTGGTTCAATTTTGACATGATAAGAAGACAACACAGCACAGAAAACCCAAATTGCCACTTCTACTAGTAAAAGATACCTGTTTGAAAAGTAATTATAAACTATCTTCTTTGTGTTATTTCTCAAAACTTTTGTGGCACAAATGTTATTTCCATTGACAACAGTACGAAATACCACCCCTTTCACTTGAGCAGGAGCAAAGCAAAGGTATGATGAGCTATCTCTGTATAATTGAAACGCCATTACTAAACGATTCTTGATGATGGGAGCCACCGTGCCAGCTTTGTCGCTGATTTGCATGATTTATTAGTTGTCCAGATGGCGGATTTTGTACTGTTACCTTCGTTTCATTCTTCAGAGCCATGTACAGTTCTAGGATACCAGAGAAACCAAGGTGGCATTGAAGTTGCCCCGGTGGTTAGTTTTCCGATCATTTTTTTATTCAATTATTTATGTTTTTAGAAAAATGTAGGAAATATGTAGAAATGTTGACAGCTATGATTTTGAAACTTTTGCCTAAAATTATTGTCATTACTTATTGTTTCTTATTTAAAGAGAAATCCTAGAAACATGAAATGATTATTCTACGCTTGTTTTAATATTATACTATGAAGATTATGAAGGTTTGATTATATGTCACTATCAATTGCCTTAATCGTTTGTCGTAAATCAATTAAGCATTTTGATGCGAATGATTCCCTATTAAAATATTCAAGTCAGAGCTGAATTGCAAAGTAGTTAGTCGTGCTTGCAATTCAAATTAAGTATTGTATTTTCTCCCTGATTTGGTTGATTCAACTATGTGCATTTGCTTATGAATGTTGTAGTATAGAAATCGAAACATCTTGTCTTTTGCTAAGCCCAGAAGCAAATTCTTTGTATTCTACTCATCAGTTTTCTTCATTCTCTTCGTTGAAATTTTATCCAAACAGCGGTTTTGAAATTGTTTTCACTACAATACCTTAGTCTTTCAGATGCTCCCGTCACTGAGTTGCCAGAAGAGCTAAAAACCTTGGTAAATGACCAGAGTACACAAATTATCTCTCTACAATTCCAAAACAACTGATTTGTTACTTTTCGATGCTACATGTTCTGCGAATATTCAGTTGTGGTTATCTTGTTCAAATACCAGAAAATAGCGTTCTATTTAGTGGTAATGAATTCTTGGTTTGGGAGTTGCTTAGTTTAAAACGTTTAAATGTATTAAGCATCATCTTGAAAAGTTTTTCTGCCGTCCAAAAACTTATGAGCTTCCAAAAGTTGCAAAGCTGTACACAATGCTTGGAGCTTATAGACTGTGATGATCCAAAGTCATTTGCCTTGGCAGAGTTGAAGCATCTTGAAAAACTAGGTTTTTCGAGTTGTGGAAATTTGGAAGAGTTAAAGTTCTGCTGTGTTGAAGTTGCAAAGGCTCGAGAATGTTTTCATTTGAACGGCCCTCACTGAGTTAAGATGAAGGCTTGTCATAAATTGTGGGAAGCAACAGGTGATTCAAATAGAAAAATGTACGGAGATGGATGTTAATCTTAAGGTTATTCAAGTAGACAAATTCGAATAAAACTTATGGTAAGTGCTTTTCCATTTATTGCATATTTATACCTAATATTTATTTTCCTTTATTGTTAAATTTTGCTCTCTATTTGTTGTTGTATGGTGGCATTCTTGTACAATTATTAGCTTTTCATTTCTCTTCTTACATTAACTGCCCTTCTGATCATGTAGGACTTGCTGATGCAAAGAGTCATAATTTGGGATACAAATGTAAGAATTAGACAAATGACATGTTGTTTTGAAGCTCTCGAAGAAGGACTAATTATGTCATTGAAAGCCTCCAATTTTGTGATTGGTTTCTTTTTATTTTATTTGTTGTTTTCTCTATTTTCAGATCGCTTAATTGTTAGTTGTTGTAATGTAATGTTTTAGTATAGAAAATTATATTCGGCCAAGACAGCAATAGGAAGGCACATTGTGCATGCACACTAGTGGATTTGGCATGCCAAATCCAATTAGGATGGATAACACTTTATAAGCATTAGGCTTCTCTCATATCTGAGTAATATAGAATATGTTTATAAGTTGTGAATCACCCTTTACAAGTGTTAGGCTTCTGCTATACTCAGTGATGTGAAATATATTTATAAGCACTAAACTTCTTCCATACACTTTATGTTAAAAATAATAATAATAAAATAAACCCATTTTAACACTCTTTTTTCTTTTTCTATATGAACAAACGCATTCTTCAAAGCAATTGTGGGTAGAAGAAGTGAGTAGAGAAGAACTGGGCCCCTTTCATTCCCCTAAAACCTCACCAAAACCTCTCTTGTAAGCTTCTCGGATTTTCTTTCTATATTTCTTAGGAACTCATTTTTTATTGAATCACTTATTTTGCATGCTGCATTTTTTGTTTGTCGTATTTGGGTATTATCTTATCTGGAATGCTGTTATGATTGATGGAACAAGTGATCGATTTTTGGTCTAATGGAAGTTGATTTATTTATTTATTGTTGTTTTTATTTGAAATTATGTACAATTGCATTTCATTCATTTCTCTCTCTTTTGCTTTTTTCCCCCCATATATTTGTTATGTATAATTGCGTTTCATTTAATATTGATCATACTGTAGGTAACCATGTGATTGTAGATGGGGATTTCAAGTTTGTTGAATATTCATGTAAGTGAAGTAACCGTCACAATACTAGTGAAATTGGGAGCTTTATTCATGAGTTTGTGGTTTTGAAAAGTACCACAGTTCAACTGGTGAAGGCTCCGTTTTGGGATTCTTCTTTTTCTAGGCTGCAATTAGGATATGTACATGATAGACAATCTTTTGTTGGTTTAGCATATCTTCGCTGATTTTGTCTTTTATTCCCCAATTTTATGATTACACACCATGAATGTTGGGTGATTGTATAGAAAATTTGTGTTATAACAAAAACATTGTGAAGGAGTTTCCGTGCTAATTGTTAGTGGCTTCTGTTTTTTTGGCATTGATTGGGTAGATTACGTGTTACAGTGATTCAATGTGTTCCAAACTTTGCTTTAATTTTCTGTTTTCCCCAACTATTTATGTGAAATTTAAATCCAGAAGCATGTACTGATTTTTTCTTTTTGTATTAATCTGTGAAGTTTATTTGGAATGGAAGTAACTGGGTCGGGTCTAAATGATTAAATTATGACATTGAGGGGAAGGCACTAAAAGGGTTTGCTTGACACATTTGGTTCTGTGTTTACTCTGCAAGAAATAACTTTTGCTTATTGCAATGCAGGGGGAAATCCGGATTTGGCTGGTGAATTTCTCTGCAACAAACAGGCAAACACCTCAACATCTTCTGTCCATACTTCTGCTGGGGAGGCAAGGGGTAAAGAGTCTTCAAAATCATCAAATAGTAACATCTCTGAGAATTCATTTTATGGAAATGGAAAATCTTGAGCTTCTAATACAAAATGGCATCTGGTATCAGGACGTACCGTTTCAAGTTTTCTTGGTAAAGATTATGTTAAACCTGCACAGCCAGCTAATGGCACTTTTCTGGCATCAAAGCCATTGAAGTTGGATCCAAGGGAGTTTCGCATTTCTGCACTTTCAGAGAAGAAACTAAACCGAAACAATCAAAGGATGACCATTTGCAGAAGGATATGGAAGATTTTCTGTTTAAATTGCTAGGAGAAGGGTTCCAGCTGTACAGGGATGTGATTCAGGAGGTTCATGGTAATGTCTTAAATATATTGATGCCAATTTAATACATATTGTCCTTTTCAATGTTCTTTCTTTCTTTCTCCTCTTTTTATTCTTCTTCTTCTTCTTTTTTCTTTTCGTGTGCATGTGATCACTAATTTGGTATTATTCTTAACTTGCAGATAGTTGTGAATATGATATGCAAAAAGGTAAGGACTATATCTTCTTGATGGAGGCCTCTGATTTTTTCCCTTCTATGTAATTTAGTAAATCGCATTTTCCTTTGTGATTGATATATCATTTAACCTGATTGTGATGCTTTACATTATGCATGTTCCTCTCAATCAATAAAAGTTGAGGTCATGATTTTATATTTCTATTTTGTAACTTGAAATAATTGGTCTGCCTGATTCTGTTGCTTGATAACATGAATTTTTCCTTCTGAAGTTAATTTGATCAATAAAGTAATTCTTCGGAGAGGATATGCCCATTCTATAGTCATTTTCTTAGCTAACATGTTTTTTCTTCACTCTTCAGAGCATGTCTAAACTAATTGATCGCTCAGTGGAGACTTTGGGTGAGAAGACAAAATTTCTTGGTAAATCCTCTGAAAAGGTATGCATAATTCCCGAGTATTAAATAATCATTGGTCATAATTTTTGTACACGACTCTTTTTTTGGAAATCGTTAAAAGTGGTTGATGATCTATTTTGTAATATCATAGAGGGGTCATGAATTCCTTTTCTTTTCTGTGGCTAGGCAACACTTTCGGGCCAAGCTAAGGAAATCTATTTTAGGTAATGTGAAAACCAGTTGTAGGATGTAATAGTTTATTATGCCCTGACAATAACTTTTTGTATAATTGTCAGTTTAATGAATACAAGAGGAACTCTGTTGGCAAATTCATCCATGATAGATGCTAAAATTTTTTATGCATACCAGTTGCCTTAACTAATTTTTCTCAACACTGGTATTGAACAGGAAAATGAATATGCAATTTGTATATTGTGCCATTGTGGAGAATTTGGATATTCTTATTTAAGTAACAAGGAGAGTATTTGCCTCATCTTTAAACAATGAATCTTTGAGAAATGAGGAGTGGGTGATTGGCAGTGTCTTCATGTAAATATTCATTTATTTGTATTTTGAACTATTATGAGAATCTTTGTATGCCAAATTAGTAATACAAATGTTCAGATGATTTTTCCTGTTGATCATGCGTGTGTATCTGCACACAACCATTGTGTCCCACTTTATTCTGATGCGCAAATATCTGTAGTTTAGAAGAAAAGAAATAATAATCATATATTATTGCTTGGTTCATGATTATTAAACGATTATGGCTTTAGAAAATCCACAAATCCTTTGTGTTCATATATGAATGTGCGAAGTTTGCTATATCTTAGATTACCTTCTTCCAAGATAACAAGTTCATATATTTTTTTTAATCCTTTTTCATCACAGTTGAATTTCAAGTGTAAGTTTTGTTATTAATAGCTGGTTTCCTGTGATTTTTGATTGCATAAACAGTGAGAGGATATGTGCTCTACTTTTGGAGGGCCTCCACATGAAAGAAAATTGCAACAATTGAATTCTTCTGGAGGGTATGGTATTTAATTTATTCTCTCAGCTTGTTGTAAGACTAATATATTTCCTTCAGTACCCAAAGGACAGAAATGAATTACGGAAGGAAGTTTTTGCTGCTTTATTTAGTGCTGCTGAGAAATCTGATGGATTTCCTGAAATTACGGTGAAGACGGAGTGGAGGTCCAACGCATTAGGAAAGGTGGTGAGTGAACCGCTGGAGGAATTAGTACCAGAATACAAGGCTAATGTGGTGCACTGGCAGCAAGATGACCGGACCTGTATGTGCCCTTATATTAACTATATTGGCTGGATTTGTGAGTGTGTACATTTTTGTGTGTATACTCACTTTTGTATTTATGCATATTAACGTGTGTAGGATTCTTGATTTCTGCCACTTACTGGAGAACTAGTGGAAAGCTTTATACTGATATGTGTGCTATAACTAATGGAAACTACGATATGAATATTTTCTCTCACCTGGAGAACTGTGTAACAGATATAATTTGTGGCTCTGGAATACTGAAGATTCTGCAATAACTAATGGAAAATATGATAAGAATATTTTTTCTCACCTGGAGAACTTTGTAACAGATACATTTTGTGGCCCTGGAATGTCTAAAGAATGCTTCAGTTTGGATCAAATATCTTTTAGTTAGAAAAGATAAAATTCTCTGAATCTGAAAGACTGAAACATTTTGCATATTTTGTGAAAGGGAAGTATCTGTAGATACTAGCTCATGCATTGAGGTAATATCAATGTTAAAGAAAAACAGCAATAATTTATTATACAGAATTAGGTTCACTTGCTTTAAATGCTGGTCTGATCAACCATATCAACCTGTAATGGTCCTGCAGAAATATATATACGGGGAGAAACTAGCTAAATTTTCCTTTCACTTATGGGTTTGGTCTTTTTTTCCCCTATTTTTCAGCTTTCCTTCTCCTGAAGTATGTTAACAATTGCAGATAATGACGAAGAGGACCGCTTCCAGGCTCTTTGTAGAGCTGTGATGGAATATAGGGGCACAATGAAAGAATATTGTAAGGCTGTATGTACTTACTCTCTTGTCATTTATGTTTTCTCACACATTTTGTTTATGCCCTGAACATGCAGCTTTGTATGTGTCAATTGCCTTTTACGTTTTAAAAGCCATAAAGTAAGAATACAGTTTCTTGTCAGGCTATTGATGCGTTCGCTCAGAAGGGTCATGTTCAAGCAGGAAAACTTCTAGAACAGGTAAGGTTTCCATCTACAGCCATCCATTGACAGCAGATATATTTTCATTAAGCAGACACTGTTAGCATTCAAGATGCTGGCAGATTCACTTGATTCTTATTAGTTTGTTTAGTGGCAAAGCATATAACCTGTATTTCAAAGCCAAGTTGTGCTATTGATCATGTTAACTTTATTGTTAACATAAAGTGATATGGAGGACATAATCAATGTAGGAAAATTTGGTGAAGAGATGATGTCAAATCTTGAACCTCTTACAAAGCTCCAAGTTCTTTACTTGAAGAAGCTGCCAAATTTGAAGAGCATCCACTGGAAGGCATTTCCATTCGCAGATGTATGCAGAATTTTTGTATTAATGCCCAGTTCTTAAGAAGCTGCCACTGGATTTTCAAAGGGCGGGCCAAGGTAAAATTCTTATCAAGGGAAAGGAAGATTGGTGGAAAGAACTTCAATGGGAGGATCAAGCAACTCAGAATGCATTGCTTCCATTTTTCAAATCAACTGACAAGTGATTGAGGGGGGCATCATCAACATCATCAACAGGGATGGAGAGATTCTGGAGCAGATCAGCAGGGTTTGTATATGATCTTTGGTGGTTGCTTTCTTTTGTGATTTTTTTTTTCTTCCTGTCATTTTATCATTTCTTTGTCTCTTTTTCTATTGCTGATGTTAGTGTATGCTTACTGTTGCTTGACAAAGTTCGCTTGCTTCTTGTTTATTAAATTTTTTATGGTCACAAAATATTACTTGTTCTATTTGAGAGTGATGTGAATCAATTTTCAATTATATATTTTGTGGTCAATGTGAATTCAATTTCATTTGTCTCCTGCAATTATGAAAAAAATGCAGAGTCATAATATGGAAAAGTCGACCGGCAAAAACTTTGTGAAATTTCAGATTGTAAATTTTATGTCCATCCATCTATTTAATTATTAAAGATAAGTGGTCCATTTGTAAATTTCAGATTGTCTCTCTCTGAAAATAACAATATTTAAAATGTCTCTTAAATTATTATAAATTTTAATTCACTCTCGATTTAAAATGGAACATGCTGATGAAATTTTTTTCTTCTTAATAAAATTGAAATAAATTGTGTTAGCAGTAGTTTGAAATATTTTAAAGATTATTATTTTGTAAGGGAGTAATATGAAATGAAATTTACTTTTCATGCGTGAAATGTTGAAAAAGGACAAACCAAGTGTCCCTGCTTTTATTTTATTTCAAAGTGGAGTCATCTCACATACTTTAGCTCTCCCATTACAATTTTTCAGGTTACATTTTTATTTATTTATTTTCTTTTTTACACATGCATGTGGGTTACTTTTCCGTAAGCTCCTTAATATATATTTAACACAAATCATGGAAGAGATGGGAGTATATCAAGATGATGAAAGCATGTAACAAAAAAATTTAAGAAGTGAAGCACTGAAAAAGGAGAAGAGATGCAAGCAAAAGATATTCCAAAGAAAAGCAATCTATCCCCATTAGAGGGCAAACTTATTAGGTTTAAGAAAAGTACATGCTTTGGATTGGTAGTTGCAGCCTTGCAGGATAATTGTTTTTGCCACTATATTAGTTGGAGGAGTTGAACCCAGCGAAGAATGTTATGGAAGAGTAAATTAATGATATTTCTGATAGACTCTATTTGATTATGTAGCCTGAATGGATGTTTTGTTGAAAGATATCTCAGTGCATTAGTTCATCCTTGTCTGTCAATGTGTTTTTAATGGTTTTTCCAATTGTTTATTATTATAAATTGATTGTAAATTGATATGAAAATTTGATATGAATTTAATGTTGAAATATTTTCTCTTTAGTGGAATGAATTTAAAAGTGCAAAAGATTATTGCACACAGAGAAATAAACATATATGCTTTATAACTTTAGCAATCAATTCTTTTACGGTTGGAAACAAAGATGATGATTATCATAAGGATGAAGAAAAGGGCAAAAAATTGTCAATAATTAACGAAATCTCTATGCAAATTGATTTTAGCAGGAAAAAAGTGAGCTAAATGATGTAGACGATTAGTGGTAATATTTCATAGAGTTAGACTATTGGCAGCCTTCCAATCTTCTCATGAATCCCTTTTTTGAGTTATATTTATTTTATTTCTGAAATATCCTTTTTTATTTTTAATACATTTTTAATTTTTCATTTATTTTTTTTTGTTAAACTCAAAGTAGTATTTTACATTATAATTTACACATAAATTAAAAAGTTTTCTAGGTGATGAACTTTTGAATGTTAATCATTGGCTTAAATTTCACATATTTTGCATTATAATTTGAAATTTAGTATGAAAATATTTAATCAATAAGAATTATAAAAAGATTAATAGATTATTCTAAATTTATTCAACTTATTTTATTTAGATCAGAAGTAGCAGGTTAAAAAAAGAAAGGATTAGTTATGAAATTTGTTGGAAAAAATCTGTGTGTTTTAATTTTTATTCATTGTTAACTGTAATTTATTTGATGTGGGGTTTTATAAGGATAATGAAGGGTTGCCCATAGCTTCACTCTATTTCATACGGAGAGCGAAGTAAAAGGTACACCTAAAATTAATGGAAAGGATTTCAAAACTTTCTTTCGATCATAATACTCTTTGTTCTAATTAATTTAAAATTTTTATTATAATATTTTATAATAAATTAAATTATAATCTTAAAATAAATATAACAATATATTTTAAAATAATCTCTATATTTAAAATTTATTTATTTGTACATATTTTATATAAATTTTGTAATAAATACATACTATTGAAATAACATATGAAAAATTTAAAGTATTTTGAATATTATATAAAATAATTTTAACATTTTTAATACATGAGATATATATTTTTAATTTAAAATTCTATTTAACCCAAAGATTTATTTAAGATAAATTAATAATTATATTTTTGTAATTTTTTCAAACATTAAAAAATATTTTAATATTACTAGTCTATTAAATAGATTAAATATTTTTGTTATTTTTTACTTATAAAAAAATTTAAGATCAATATTTTTAGTTACCATTCGAAGGATGACAAAAACAGAATTTTCATGTCTTTGTTAAAAATTTGGGGTTTGTATAATTATTTTTTCAAATGTTAGGGGCATAGCTGTCTTTTTACTCTTTTATATATGAACCATGGTGGTGGAAAAGCGTGATTTAGTGTTATTTATTTAAATAATATCTCAATAAAAAATGTACAGAGAAAAAATTTCGGTGGACATTTTAGTCTTTTAACTATTATCATGATTAGGCCCTGGTCTTGAAACGTTCGTTGGTCCGAAAAGTTATAAAATGCGTTCATCGTCTTTACTTTAAAAACGTTATTTTATTTTATTTTATTACAAATTAATGCCAACAAGAAAAAGCAAGATCTTAATGTTCCGCAAAAGCAAATCGTAATATTCCGCAAAGGACTAAAATCCACAAAAGTAAACAACCAGCTGGATTCTTTTATTAAACTATAAATTAAAGTGGAATCGTTTATTAAACAACAAATTAAAGTTCAAATATTTAAATAGTAGTGCGTTATATGATTAGACTCTCTTATTAAAGACAAGTATAAAGTAGTGAAGAATCCAATATCTCTATTGTCTAGTCTTTTTTTAATTCTTCTTTTATTATTTTTCAGAATAATTTTTGGTGATTACGATCGGGTTATTATTCAGTTATTGTTATCTTCTGGGGCAGTTTCTGTTCATTGAATTCATTAATTAAAATTTTAGAACTCTTATCAGAAGAATATTTTTTGGTTATCTTTTTTATGTTCTAATTCCAATTGTAAGAAGTAGCCATTTTAGAATTTGGGTCTTGAATCGAATTTCAATGCATGAATTAATATTAAAAAAAAATTCACTACTGGCAGTTTAGGTTACAAATTACTTTTTGGAAAGTTGACTTTGGAATGTTTGCAAAGAAAGAGACTAACATACTTCCAATTATACTAAATATCTATTATGATAATGTTAGGACTAAATTAATTTAAATAATTTTTATTTGAAAAGTTATATCAAACGCATTCTAATTTTATTAACTTTAAATAATAATAATTATAAAAATTATTGTTCTGACTTAATTAATACAAGTGATATAAAGGTTAAGTGTGCACTAAATCTGTTTTAATTAACAAGAAAAAGCTAGGTCATATTCCACAAAATCAAAAGTGACAAAACAACCAGCTGTATTCTTTTATTAAACTACAAATTAAAATGGATTTCTTTAATTAAAGTGGATATCTTTAATTAATGTTTGAACATTAAAGTTCTGATATATAACCACTATGCCGACCACCTAATTGCTGCTATTTAATTTCGTTCCAGTTCTCTTTCTCTCTCTCTCTCTCTCTCTCTCTCTTTTTCTTTTTTTTTTTTGGTAGAAGAAATAATAAAAATTCAATAAAAGCAATATTAATGCTGCAAATGAGTCATGTTATTTATTGTCAATTAGGAAATGTGTTGCGGACCCGAAAGCTTCGTTGTTTGCAGCTGCAATTAATTCTTTTCCTTCAAAAGTTAGAGGCTCGTGTTTGCGAGTGTGAATGTGCGATGCTCTTTTTCCAAAGGCAAAAGTGACAAAACAACCAACTGGATTCTTTTTAATGATTTTAAAGTGGATTCTTTTGAATACAGGTGGAGTAGACGATTAGGCTTTTTCAAATTCTTGTTTTATTATTTTTCAAAAACTAGTTTTTGGTAATTACGATCGGGTCATTAATCATTATTCAGTGTTAGTTTTATCTTCGGGGGCAGTGGGTAAAAGGCTAAATGATAATTACTAACTGTTTTTCCTTCAAAAGTTAGTGGCTCGTGTTTTGCAAGTGTGAATGTGCGATGCTCTTTGTCTAAAGGCAATTACAGTGGGTCCCGAATCGGACGTGCCTAATAAATCTTTTTAAAATTTTTCCCGTATAACGGACAGAGGTCATTACTAAAATTTCTCTTCCACAGCCCACCGCAGCTTCAGTAAATCAAACTCCATCAATTTTCTTTCTTAACAAAATTCTAAAGATGTGTAGCATTTTTCAGATCACATGCGATGGTGCTCTTTTCAATCGTTGCTTGGATTGCTTTCTCGGAAAAGCAGCATACATAAGCAACCTCCAAGATAATCTTGATGCCTTGGACACTGAACTAAGGAAACTAATCGCAGCAAAGAACGATGTGATGACGGCGGTTGTCAATGCTGAACGGCAACAAATGAGAAGGCTGGAACGAGTGCAAGAGTGGGTTTCGAGGGCGGAAGCTGTTAAAACTGAAGCTGATGAATTGATAAGACATGGCTCTGAAGAAATTGGCAAATTATGTGTTGGAGGCTACTGTTCCAAGAACTGCATGTCAAGCTACAAGTTCGGGAAACAAGTGGCTAAAAAGCTACTGGATGTGCGGACTTTAATCAGTGAAGGAGTTTTTGAGGTGGTGGCTGACAGAGCTCCAGAGCCGGTAGCAGATGAAAGACCTACTGAGCGAACAGTTGTAGGCTTGCAATCACAACTTGAACAAGTCTGGAGATGTCTTGCAGAAGAATCAGTGGGAATCATTGGCCTATATGGTATGGGCGGTGTTGGTAAAACTACACTACTGACCCATATCAACAATAAATTTCTCGAGAGTCCAACCAACTTTGATTGTGTGATTTGGGTAGTAGTTTCAAAAGACCTGCGACTTGAAAAAATTCAAGAAGATATTGGGAAAAAGATAGGTTTGGTTGATGATTCATGGAAGAGTAAAAGTGTAGAGGAGAAAGCTCTCGACATCTTCCGGAGTCTAAGAGGGAAGAGAATTGTATTGTTGTTAGATGATATATGGGAGCGTGTTGATTTAACAAAAGTGGGCGTTCCACTTCCCGGACCACAAAATACTACCTCAAAAGTCGTATGCACAACCCGTTTCATCGATGTTTGTGGTAGCATGGAAGCTGACAGGAAGTTCCAAGTAGCATGCTTATCAGAAAAGGATGCTTGGGAACTGTTTCGAGAAAAAGTTGGGGAAGAAACTCTTCAGAGTCATCACGATATCGTTGAGCTAGCCCAAATTGTGGTCAAAGAGTGTGGTGGTTTGCCACTCGCACTTATTACTATTGGTCGAGCTATGGCCTACAGAAAGAAAGCGGAGCAGTGGAGACGTGCAATTGAAGAGTTAAGGAGATCAGCTTCAGAGTTTGCAGGTTTGGGAAAAGAGGTGTATCCTCTTTTAAAATTCAGCTATGATAGTTTGCAGAATGATACGGTTAGATCTTGTTTCTTGTACTGTTGTTTATATCCTGAAGATCATGGCATTCTTAAATGGGACTTGATTGATTGTTGGTTTGGCGAGGGATTTTTTGGGGAATCTGACAGGTCTGGTGCAGAAAACCAAGGATATGACATTTTGGACACTCTTGTTCGTGCATGTTTATTAGAAGAGGTGGAAGATGATAAAGTAAAAATGCATGACGTTGTTCGTGATATGGCTATATGGATAACTTGTGAAATTGAGAAGGAGAAGAGAAACGTTTTGGTTCGTGCAGGTGCTGGATTAAAAGAGGCACCGGATGTTAAAGGATGGGAAAATGTGAGAAGATTGTCATTGATGCAAAACCAAATTGAAACTCTGTCAGAGGTTCCCACATGCCCTCATCTCCTCACTTTATTTCTTGACTTTAATCAGGAGTTGGAGATGATCGCTGACGGCTTCTTCCAATTTATGCCTTCTCTCAAAGTTTTGAAGATGTCACGCTGTGGAAAGAGGGGGGGCAGTTTTCAATTACCTGTTGGGATGTCAGAGTTGGGTTCATCACTAGAACTTCTTGATATTTCATATACCGAAATACATGAGTTACCAGAAGAGTTAAAGTTGTTGGTAAATCTGAAATGTTTGAATTTGATGTGGACAAGGGAGTTAAATAAAATTCCACGGCAACTAATATCAAATTATTCAAGGTTACTTGTGTTGAGAATGTTCGCTACTGGCTTTGCACGTTTTGATGAAGCATCAGAAGACAGCGTTTTATTTGGTGGGGGTGAAGTTTTGATACAGGAATTGCTCGGTTTGAAATATTTAGAGGTATTGGAGTTGACCTTGGGAAGTTATCATGCTCTCCAAATTCTTTTGAGCTCAAATAAGTTAAAAAGTTGTATTCGATCTCTTTTCCTCCTGTTGACCCGAGATAGAGCGTCAATTATTGATGCTACGGCTTTCGCAGATCTAAACCACCTCAATGAATTATGTATTAGTAACGGTTTTGAGCTGGCAGAATTGAAGATTGATTATGCAGAGATAGTACGAAAAAGGCGGGAACCTTTTGTTTTCCGCAGCCTTCACCGTGTTACCATAAATCTTTGCAGTAAATTGAAAGATTTGACATTCCTCGTTTTTGCTCCAAACCTCAAGTCTCTTGAGCTATACGATTGCGGTGCTATGGAAGAAATAATCAGCGTCGGAAAAATTGCTGAGACTCCTGAGATGATGGGACATATAAGCCCTTTTGAAAATCTCCAAATGCTTGATTTACTAGGTTTGCCACATTTGAAGAGCATCTTCTGGAAGCCATTGCCTTTCACTCATCTGAAAGAAATGGGCGTAAGTGGGTGTGATCAGCTTAAAAAGCTTCCACTCGATTCCAACAGTGCAAAAGAGCGTAAATTTGTAATTCGTGGAGACACACAGTGGTGGAACCGTCTTCAATGGGAGGATGAAGCCACTCAAATTGCTTTTCGTTCCTGTTTCCAACCTCGTCCCTGAGCGGTGGTCGCAAAATTTGATTTCTGGTGAGTGCGTTTGTCTTTTAAAAGAAGAATTTAAAAGAAATTTATTCTTGTCGTTTTCTTCTCTGTTTCTGGTTAGTTTCTCTCTCTCTCTCTTTTTGGTCTTCTGCAAATCACAATTAAATGTTGAATTAATGGAATTAATGCTTCATAAATTTGCCGGCACTGCCATTACTTTTTTTTGGGGGGTCGAATTGACACTTTATTTATATCTTCTTAGCGATTTAATTTCCTGTCAAAAGACGAACGAGAAGAACATATGACTTAAACCAATGCTCAAATAAATTTGCTGTAAAAAGATATAATCTCACTGAAATGCACACCTCTAGAATGAATAGAATTAAAACAGAGAAAATATTAAGTATATTAGCCCTCTTTACCGAAAATCAAATGACAATAAATTTTTTGAAGTTTTTGATTTTCTATGGTCAATTCTACCTTTTGCAATTTCTTCTGTTCTAACAAAAACCAATTTCTTTGTTCAAGTATTTTCGTTTGGGTATTAATAATTCTCCACCGAAAGAGTGAACTCTTGGATGCTGCTCTTTTGTTCACTGTTTTTATTTCCCTTTTTTTCTTTTGTTCTTCTGCAAATCACAATCAAATGTTGAATTAAATGGAATTAATTCTTTATAAATTTGCCTGCATTGCTTTTTTTTTTTGGGCCCGCCGGGGGGGGGGGGGGGGGCGTATTGATGCTCTTGTTTTTGACTTTTTGTTGTCAAATTTTACTCTGTTTTTTTTCAAATTGATGCTTCAATATTTGAATCAAATTAATGCTCACGTAAATTTGTCTAGTTGCCGTAAAAGATATAATTAGACTGAAATACACACTTTTAGAATCAATAGAATTAAACAGAGAAAACATTAAGTATAATAGCCATCTTCACATAAAATCATGTCATAAACACATGATTAACATTAAGTTAAAATTTTGAAGTTTTGATTTTCTATGGTCAATCATACCCTTTATAATTTCTGCTGTTCTAACCACAATAAAATTTTTGGTTCCAGGATTTTTATTTGGGTTATTAATAATAGTCCACCAAAAGAGTGAACGGTTGGATGCTGCTCTAAGGGTCTCTAATCAATAGCTGGAAGCAATTGAGAAGGCGGTCGCTACTGTTTACAAAGCCATGCAGCATTTGTTAAAATTTTCATGATTTTGTATGAATATCGTTGTTCCATTGAGTTGTATATGAATTCAAATGTAAAATATTCTTTGGTTTTCAATTTTGAATTCAATTTCTTTTTCTTAAGCATGTTGTGAAGAAATGATTTCTATTAAATCATTTTTGATAAACTATTTAAATTAAACAACTGGAATAAGAACTGTAAGGATTTATCGTAAGCAGACTAATATGATAATTCTGAAACTATTAATTATTTTTTTCAATTTGTTGCAGGGAAAGCCAAATTTTGCGTTTTTCAGTTTTATCTGATATGGAATTTATTTCCTCTACACTAGCTACCTAAAGATTTATCAAATTGCTTATCTTCCCTGCTTCAAATATCTTCATGGCATCATAGGAAAAGAGAGTTTGGGTTGTATTGATTAGAGTTTTTATTTTTTTTCGTTATAAGCAAATTTATTTTAAATACTTTAGTAGTAACAGTTTTTATTGAATAATAATGGGGGATGATTATTATAGGTTCAAATAGTTGTTAGAACATTATAAAAAGTCTATTTACTATCAAATGTTTTAATTGATGCAACGTGATAATTGTCTCATATAATTTTTTTTATAATATATATGTCCCATAATCTTAACATGAATAAATGAATTTCAACGGTTAAATTTGATACGATTATTAAATAGATCATATCTATATTAATTCGATTTAAAATCTGGTCACATTTGGATTTAGAGTTTCTAACATGATAACTTGTTTTATGACATGATTTACTAATCAATTAATAGTAAATCAAATGTTAGTCAATTAAATATGTGGTACATTTGTCATATTTATATTTGAAATAAATTTGACTAGACTTTGTGCAGGTAATATTGCATAATTGCTAAAAAAATGTAATAAAAACATGTTAAAATGTTATTTTTATGAAGAAAAATTGAAATTTTATTAAATAGGTGACACAATAATAAATGGATGCTTGTAAAAGTTTAGATTATTGATATAATTATTAAATAGATTGGATTGAAGTGAGTTTAATTTTGAGAAGATAATAAGACGACGCGACACAAATACAACCAACCAGTCAACCCAAATTGCCACCTTTTACTATCTTCTTTGTGTTATTTCTCTAAAAATTTGTGCCTTCTCTTACACTTTTAAATCTTAAGTGTTTGAACTGGAGTACACAAATTATCTCTCTACGATTCCAAAACAACCAATTTGTTACTTGGTAAATCTTAATCAATGGCAGGAAGCAATTGAGAAGGCGGCCGCTACTGTGTACAAAGCCATGCAGTATTTGCTATTCATCTTAACAATTGTTGAGCTTCGGTAAATTTTCAAACAAAGTTGACTTTTTATTTTGAGATTTGGTTCATGATTTTGTATGAATATCGTTGTTCCGTTTGAGTTGGATGTGAATTCAAACCTAAATATTCTTTAGTTTTCAATTTTGAATTCAATTTCTTTTTCTCAAGCATGTTGTGCAGAAATGATTTTTACGAAATCATTTTTGATGAATTATTTAAATTAAACAATTGGAATAAGAATTGTAACGGTTTATCATAAGCATGCTAATATGATAACTTGTTTTACGAATGATTAATTAACCAATTAATATTAAATTATATAGTAGTCAATTAGATATGTGTTATATTTGTCATATTTTAAAAAATATTTATTTATATTTCAAATAAATTTGTTTTGATATTGTGCAGGTAATACTACATAATTTCTAAAGGAATGTAAAAATTTAAAATTTTATTAAATAGGTGACACAATAATAAATGGATTTCTGCAAGAATTGAGATTCTTGAGATAATTATTACATAGGGAATTTTGGTTAGTTCAATTTTGACATAGTAAGAAGACGACACGGCGCAGAAAACCCAAATTGCCACTTCTACTAGTGATAAAAGATACCTGTTTGAAAAGTAATTATAAACTATCTTCTTTGTGTTATTTCTCAAAACTTTTGTGGCACAAATGTTATTTCCCCTTTCACGTCGGCAGAAGCAAAGCGAAGCTATGAGCTATCTTTGTATACTTGAAACGCCATTGCTAAACGATTCTCGATGATGGGTGCCACTGGGCCAATGTTGTCGCTGATTTGCAGGATTTATTAGTTGTCCACATTCCAGAGTGTCAAGGAAGCTCATGTTTGCAAGATTACCAGCAAAGCAGAGGATCACAGCAGCAGCCACATGCAGTTACGAATAGATGACATGGCATGCCAGCTGGAGCCTGGTGGTTATGTAATTAGTTGTGCATATGTTATTTAGCTAAAGCTGTTATAGTTAGTTAAGAGAATAAGTGAATTAGTTGCAGCTAATTACATTGATTAGTGCTGAGCTTCAGCTTAGTATAAATAGCAACATCTTTGTACATATGAATAACTTTTTTGATTAATGAAATTCAGTTCCTAGAAAATATTCAGATCTAGTTCTTAACTTTCTAAGCAGCCAAACATTATTCTCGTTCTTCTTCTCAGAGAAACCATGGTGGCATTGAAGTTGCCCAGATGGTTAGTTTTCTGATCATTTTTTTATTCAATTATTTATTTTTTTAGAAAAATGTGAGAAATATGTAGAAATGTTGACAGCTATGATTTTGAAACTTTGCCGAAAATTGTTATCATCACTTATTTAAAGAGAAATCCTAGAAACATGAAATGATTAGTAGCCTAATTCAAAATTAGACGTGATTACAACAAGAGAAAAGTGGAGAGAACTTGATAATCGAGTGCATTTAGAATTTAATTTTTCTTTTAGCTGCCGATCATTAAATTTTCGATTTCAGAAAATTATACCTAGAATATTTCAAGGATATACTATGAAGATTATGAAGGTTTGATTACATGTCACTATCAATTGCCCCAATATTTGTAGTAAATTAATTGATCATTTTGATGCAAATGATTCCCTACTAAAAAATTCAAATCAAGGCTGAATTGCACAGTAGTTAGTCGCGCTTGCACTTCAAATTAAGTATTGTATTTTCTGCCTGGTTTGGTTGATTAAAGTATGTGCATTTGCTTATGAAAGTTGTAGTATAGAAATCGAAACATTTGTTTTTCGCTAAGCCCAGAAGCAAAGTTCTTTGTACTGTACTCATCACTTCCCTTCGTTCTCTTCGTTGAAATTTTATCCAAACAGCGGTTTCTTCGAATTTGTGCCTTCTCTTACACTTTTAAATCTATCAAAGAACCGTTACCTGAGAAGATTGCAATCAGGAATTTCTAAATTGATTTCACAATAATACCTTAATCTTTCAAATACTCCTCTCACTGGGTTGCCAATAGTACTAAAAGCCTTGGTGAATCCTACGTGTTTGAACTGGAGTGCAAAAGTTATCTCTCCACAATTCCAAAACAACTGATTTGTTACTTTTCAATGCTACACGTTCTGCGAACGTTCAGTTGTGGTTATCTTGCTGAAATACCAGAAAATAGGGTTCTATTTGGCGGTAGTGGATTCTTGGTTGGGGAGTTGCTTAGTTTAAAACGTTTAGATGTATTAAGCATCACCTTAAAAGGTTTTTCTTCTGTCCAAAAACTTATGAGCTCCCAACAGTTTCAAAGCCGTACAAAATGTTTGGAGCTTATAGACTCTGATGATTCAAAGTCTTTGCCTTGGCAGAGTTGAAGCATCTTGTAAAACTAGGTTTTTCAAATTGTGGAAATTTGGAAGATAAATTACATTTATAAACTGTGGATCGCCCTTTATAAGTATTAGGCTTATTCCATACTCGAGCAATGTGGAATACCTTTATAAGCATTAAGCCTCTCCCATACAATTTCTGTACATGACTCTTCTTCTTTTTTTTTTTTTTTGAAGATCGTTAAAAGTGGTTGATGATCTGTTTTGTAATATCATAGAGGGATCATGAATTCCTTTTCTTTTCTATGGCTAGGCAACACTTTTGGGCCAAAGTAAGGAAATCTATTTTAGGTCATGTAAAAACCAGTTGTGGGATGTAATAGTGTTGATGCGAGATTCTGGTTACGCTCTCCCAATGACCAGGATATTTGCTCGATCAACCTCACCTCGATCAGGATCTCTCCTCGTACGCTTTCTTCTCCAAGTATCCCTGCGTCCACAGAAACAAGTCAGAGCACGCCGGTTGTTTTCCCGGCGTAAACCCTCCGACGCCCAAGTCAGATATGAAGGCTCTGGGAACGCTTGCCACAGATCTTATGGCTTTTTGATAATTTCTCTCCTTTAGAATTTCCTCTTATCCCTCTTATAATCTCAAAATTGCTAACCCTTTTACCTTCGTTGGCGACCTTTTTATAGGCCACTTCTAAACTCGGGCCTCCCCTTCATTCGCGTTCATTATCCTCCCACCTCTCGAAAGTGGATTCCCCATTTCTCTAGTCGCGGGTGGTTGCGTGGCCCGCGTGCTTAGATTCTCGGACTGGAAAGCATGCCTTTTCAACTGTCGTTGAACGGGTCTCCTCAAATCAACCCTTAGCAGGAATACAGCAGGAATGGCTTTATGCTTCTTACAGGAAATTGACCTCGCGGATGCCGTGCTCGTGGATGAGCAGGGTATTCCTACTCCTGCTCCTGCTCCCTCGGATACCAGTCTCTTACGGGACACACCGGTTCGCAGAACTCTGCCATCAGATATCTGCTCATCATGCCTGGTCTCGTCGACGTATTTCTCCCAAACACCAGTCCCCCAGTTTCTGGTGTTGGGTAATGTAGTGGACCAGCAGTAGAAACTCGACAGTACTTGCTCGCGTGGGATTGGAAAAGGCTGCCAAGAGTCGTGTCGCATTTAATTGCGGATAAGGTGATGTGGCAGAGATCCACCCCTCCATTTGAATTTCAAACCGACGGTTACGAGACCCTCGGGATTCGGTGCTGTTAAATGCTGGCTATCCAAGAGTTTTTCTTCCAGTAAGATAACCCAAAACCTCTCGAAGGGAAATTAGCCATTTCCACCGTCTCTGTCCCTGTCTCTCCGGCGACGAAGTTTCGGCATAAAAGCCCCCATCCTTGCCTTTCTCCGACTGAAACAGTACTTCAGGTATTACTTCTTTCTCCTCGGTCTCGGATAGTTTGTAGATAACTTCTTTTTCTTTGCTTTGCTTGGGGTAGTAGTTGGTGGTGGTGTTTTGGTTATTATCTAGGGAATGTCGAAGGGTAAGGAGAAAGTCGTTGAGATTGATGACGACGAACTAGGTTTCTTACCTAGTCTGTTCACTGATCCTGCTTTTGACCCCGGGATCCCCTTAGAACCCATTAGGTCTAGTGTCGGGACTAGTGCTAGGAGGATGTCCCCCCAAATAACCTCTACGAGCGGAAGTAATGGTGAGGAAGGATCTTCTAGCTCTGAAGACACCTTGAGTGAGAATGGTGAAGGTGACTCTGGTGAGGTGTCCCCATCTGGAGCATCACGACTAGAAAAACGGGGTACAATAGGAGGTAGAGCCTTGTCGTGTGATTATGCCATTGATTATATGACGTGCACAACCACGTTTGATGAGCTCGCTGACCTCCGGCTTAGGTATAGCATTCCTGGTGAAGTACTCCTTAGGGTCCCAAGAAAAAAAGATTGCCCTAGCAGGCCTCCTAGGGGATATGTCACCTTGTTCCTAGAGAGTTTTAAGTACGGGCTAAGGTGCCCCTTGCAACCCTACTTTGCCCGCATACTCCACGGGCTCAATCTAGCTCCTGGTCAGCTGAACCCCAACAGGTGGAGAGTGCTCTCTGGTCTGTTCATATTGTGGGATCGATGTTGCCAAAGCGAGCCCACGGTTGATGAGGTGAAGCATCTGTACCAGTTGAAAAGCAGCCCCAAAGATGCTAGTTGGTATTATTTCCAATCAAATACTAAGACCAGGAAACCTATTACCGACCTCCCTACTGGTGGTGGTGGGAGTTGAAAGAAGAAGTTCTTCTTTGCTGGGGGTCCCTGGGGTCAATTTGCTCGGGTCGATGGGCAGGATTATCGCGTCCCTCCCCGTTTCGTGGTTCCAGGTCGCCTGCTCGTTTTGGATGTCTTGTCTCCTTAGTTATTCTCATTTTGTTGACTTGTCTCTAACCAGATGTCTGTTCGTTTGCAGGTTCTTGGGGTGTTCACTTCCCACTCAAATCTGATCATCTCAAACGGGTGGAGGCTGTACTGGCCAATTCTTGCTCGCACTGGGAGCTACTAACCACCTACAACCTGATCGAGTCTCGCTTGGTGCTCCCTGGCCATAAGATGGAGGACGCTGTGATTGGGGCTCTGAACAGGAAATGTACTCGTCCTTAAACCATGAAGAGGGACTAGAACAAGGACACCCCTACTGCAAAGCGGGCCAACATCGTGCAGTAGGCCTCTCCCTTGAAGACTTTACTTCCTGCTCCTGCCAAAGTCGGGGAAACTAGTGGAGCCGCCACAGATCCTGCTTCCTCTTCTCCTCCTGTCGGGCCTAGATCTCGTATATCTGACAGCCGAGTAGAACACCTGGCCCTCTATCTCAACGAGCTTTCCAAACTCGTGAGCAAGAAGGACTTGGAGGACTTGAATGGCTGCACTCTAGGCGACCTGGTGGGAGCCATGCAGTATAGCGCCTTCCATCTCAGCTGCATGACCACCTACTATAAGGCCAAGGTTGGTCGTTATGACAGGAAGATGAAGGAGGACATTCAGTCAGAGAGGACCAGAGCTGACGAGGCCGAGAAGAGAGCAGGGGAGCTGAATCTCGAGAATCTGAAGTTGACAGAGCAAGAATCTCTTGCTCAAGCAAAGGCCATCATTCTCGAGGAAGAGCTGACCAAGGTCAGGGAGGATCTGCAAAGGCAGAAAGGTATGTACGAGGCTCAGCTCGAATCTCTCCGCGACTTCCACCGGGTTCAGGTTGAGAATCTGAAGAAGGAAGCCGAGAACCAGTATGACCAGGGACTTCGGCATTCCTACCGTTGCATCATGGCCGTCCTCGGGAAGCAGCATCCTGATTTGAAGATGGATGACCTTGCAGCTGGTGTTGCTCAACATATGGACGAGGAGGCTGCAAAGGAAGATGTCAAAGGGGCTGAGCCGATCATAGTTGAGGAGAACTCTCCTCCTCGTGCCATTCCTGTTGATGTGGGTGAGGTGAGCACCCCCCCGGACGCGACTGGTGATACTCCCCCAGCACTTGAGGTGGACCAACCGACTGAGGCTGCTCGGCTTACGGATCCACCATCCTCTTGACATATTTTTGTATTGTAATGAACAATATTTGTGTAGATTATCTGCTCTGTTAATTATTAACAAATTAATAAAATATATTTTTTCGATTACTTTCTTACGTTGTAATCACGAGTTATTTTTTCGTTTGAGGATCTGTTCGTCTTTGTCTGGTCCAGCAGGTTCTGGCTTGGTATATAGTTTTGCCACGTGTCTTAGAAACTTTTCGATACTTGGGGGTTCTGCTCGCCTTCGCGCGGTCGAGCAGATCCTGGCACGCTTGGCTTCTGGTCTCGCCATAAGCAGGCTTTGAGACTTTATAAGCCTTTGCATGCCTTAAAAATTTTTCGATGCTTGGGGATTCTGCTCGCCTTCGCACGGTCGAGCAGATCCTGGCACGCTTGGCTTCTGGTCTCGCCATAAACAGGATTTGAGACTTGATGAGCCTTTGCATGCCTTAGAAAATATTCCACAGTTTCAAGTGAATGAAATTCCTCGGCGTTCCATTAATTGCAGGATTCAACTTACATGAAATTGTTTAGACATAAAATAAATAACAGCAAATACGAACAGAAAGAAATTGAAAATATTAACGACTCTTACTGGAAATATTTCCTGAGATGTGCTGCGTTCCATGGGCACTTCACCTTGTGGCCATCCGTGCGAACCAGTTTGTAAGCTCCTAGTCCAACTAGCTGCTTGACTTTATATGGCCCCTCTCAATTCGGACCGAGCACTCCTTGAGTCGAATCTTTGGTGTTCTGATTCACTTTCCTTAACACCCAATCTCCGATCTTGAACTGCCGTATGTTCACCTTCTGGTTATAATACCGGGCAACCCTCTGCTGGTAAATGGCTGATCGCTCGGCTGCTTGCTCCCTCTTTTCCGTTAGCAGATCAAGATTCAAACATATCTGCTCGTTGTTCTCCTGCTCATTGAAATGATCTGTCCGGTGCGTGGTCGTTCCTATCTCAGCTGGTACGACCGCTTTATGTCTGAAAGCCAAGGCAAACGGTGTCTCCCCGGTTGCTGTTTTGAGGGTTGTCCTGTATGCCCATAGAGCACCTGACAGCTCATCAACCTATGCACCCTTTTTTGCTCTAAGCCTGGTTTTCAAAAGCCTCTTGATGGTCTTGTTGGCTGCTTCCACTTGTCCATTCGATTGGGGGTGAGCAGGCGAGCAATACTTCAACTCTATCCCGAGGTTCTGGCAGAAATCCCTGAAGCTGTGATTATCGAACTGCCTGCCATTATCCGTTATCAGGGCATAAGGGATCCTGTATCGACAGACCAGGTTTCTCCACACAAAGTTTGTTGTTTTCTTCTCTTTGATCCTGCTAAGGGCTTCTACCTATATCCATTTCGTGAAGTAGTCTATGGCAACTATTGCATGTGTTCCTGCTCCTCGTCCCTTTGGCAACGGGCCGATCAGATCAATTCCCCATTGAGCAAATGGCCAAGGGGAGGCCATGGAGGTGAGCTTCTCTGGTGGTTGGTTAGAGAAACTTGTAAAACTCTGGCAGCTTACACAGCTCCTGGTCTTCTCTTGCGCATCCTGGTGCATTGTCGGCCAGAAATACCCCTGCCTTAAAACCTTGTGGGATAGGGACCTCCCACCAGAATGATTTCCATAAATTCCTTCATGTACTTCTCTCAGCACGTAATCCACGTCGTCCTTATCCAAACATCGAAGAAAAGGCAATGTATATCCTCGCCGATACAGTACCCCATCAATCATCGTGTATCTCGAGGCCTGAGCTCTAATCTTCCTCGCTCGCAGCTTATCTGGTGGCAATACCCCGTCTTTAAGGTATGAAATTATTAGGTCTATCCACGAGCATTTTTGTTCTATCCGTAGCACCCCCAAATTCTGTTCGATGCTCGGCCTGGACTTCACCTCCAGAGGGATCAACTTTGGCATTTTTGGGTCTAATACTGCTGTCATCCTGGCCAGAATATCTGCTCGACTATTCTGCTCCTTGGGGATTTGTACCACCTCCGCTGCTTCAAATTTCCCCATCATCTGCCTGACTATCTTCAGGTACTGCTCCATCTTCTCCTCTCTTGGTTGAAATCTTTCACTAACATGATTCGCAACCAGCTGGGAATCAGTTCTGATCTTCACTCTGTCTGCTTTCACGGCCTTAGCCAGTTCCAAACCTGCTATTAAGGCTTCATACTCTGCCTGGTTATTTGTGGCTGCGAATTCTAACTTTACAGCATAAGAGATTTCCTCCCCCTCCGGTCCTTCCAAGACAATCCCTGCTCCCCTGATGACCCATCTACAGACATTTGCCATACTCGGGCTTCACTACTGTCTGTAGCTACATCTTGCTGGTCCAAACATACTTCGGGCTCTGTGAATTCTGCTACGAAATCGGCCATTGCCTGAGCCTTTATCGCTGCTCGGGGTTTGTAGTCTATGTCGAACTCGCTCAGCTCTATAGCCCACTTGACGAGCTGACCAGAGGCGTCTGGCTTGTGCAGAGTTTGACGTAATGGCTGGTTTGTTATTACCGAAACTGGGAATGCTTGAAAGTATGGCCTCACCTTCCGAGCAGCAACCATAAGGGCAAGTGCCCATTTTTCCAACGGTGGGTATCTGGTCTCACCGTCGAGCAGGGCCTTGCTGGTGTAGTATATTGGATACTGAACCCCTTCTTTCTCTCTTACCAGAACAGAACTTGTGGCTCGATTTGATACAGCCAAATACAAAAATAGCTTGTCCCCATCTCTTGGTGTGGATAGCAGAGGTGCCTGCTGCAAGTACTGCTTCAAGTTCTGGAAGGCTTCCTCACATTCTGGGGTCCACTCTGTTTTCTTTCCCCTCTTTATCACTTGAAAGAATGGCTGACACTTATCCGTAACCTTGGATATGAATCTGCTCAATACCGCCAACCTTCTCGTGAAACTCTGTGTCTCCTCCAAGCTGCGAGGAGACCTCATCTGCACAATCGCCTGGATTTTCTCGGCGTTTGCCTCAATCCCCCTATGACTTACCATGAATCCAAGGAATTTCTCTGACTCGACCCCAAAAGTACACTTCTCCGGGTTGAGCTTCATCTTATACTTCCTCAAAAGCCCAAATGTCTCCTCGAGATGTCCTACATGTTCCTTCGGGATTTTGGACTTGGTTATCATGTCGTCCACATACACCTCCATGGTTCTCCCGATCAATGGCTTAAAGATTTTGTTCACCAGCCTCTGGTATGTGGCCCCAGCATTTTTAAGACCAAATGACATTACCTTGTAACAGAACAAACCCTGGTTAGTGATGAAAGCAGTGCTCTCCTCGTCTTGCTCGTACATGGGGATTTGGTTATATCCTGAGAACGCGTCCATGAAACTGAGCAGGCCGTGCCCAGCTGTTGAATCTACTAGCTGGTCGATTTTTGGCAAAGGAAAGCTGTCTTTCGGGCATGCTTTATTGATATCTGTGAAGTCTACACACATCCTCCACTTGCCACTTGCCTTCTTTACCAATACCACATTCGATATCCACTCAGGATAATTGATTTCCCGAATGAACCCTGCTCTCAAGAGCTTTTCCACCTCGCCATTTATAACCTCATACCTCTCCTAGTTGAAGCACCTCCTTTTCTGCTTTACTACCCGAGCACCTTTCTTTATTGCCAGCTTATGACATGCTACCTCAGGATCAATCCTTGACATGTCTTCATGTGTCCAAGCAAACACATCTGCATGAGCCTGTAAGCATTTCACCAACTCCTGCTTCTGCTTTTCCTTAAGTCTCGACCCGATTCTGATCGTCTTTCCCGGATTCTTTGGTCCCAGGCTTACTGTCTCCAGCTCCTCTACAGGCTCTTGTCTGCCATTCTTGTTTTCTACTCGGGTATCAAGGGATGTTATCTGCATTGCTTCTCTTGCTACCGAGGAGTAGCAGCTTCTTGCGATTCTCTGGTCTCCTCGTACCACTCTAACAACCCCATTCACTCGGTACTTGAGAGCCAGATAATGGTTGGACAGTACCGCTTTGCTCATCCTCAGAAATGGCCGGCCTAGGATCATCTGGTAAGGACCTTCCTCATCCACTACCACAAAGTCCAGTATAATTGTCCTTTCTGTCGGGGAGCTCCCAATCGTGATAGGCAGCTCGACCACGCCCAGAGGGACCAGCTTTCTTCCTCCAAACCCTTTCAAGGAGGTAATGGTGTAATCCAACTTCAGGTCTGCTATTTCCATCTCCTCCAGGGTTGACTTAAATAACACATCAACTGAACTCCCTGTGTCAACCAGTATCCTGTCAAACTTCTTGCTAGCAACAGTGGCCTTGATGACCAAAGCATCCTCCTGGGGGGTATAAGATCCCTTTTTCATCCTCATCTGTCCACATGATTGGTACTTGCCTGACTCTTACACATTTGGCTGCTGGGGTGTTGAAGAATACCTCTTTGCTGGTCATGGCGTATCTAGCATAATTCTTCCTCGACCTGTTGGAATCTCCGGCCAATGTTGGGCCCCCAGCTATAATCTTTACTGCAAGCTGCTTGCGCCTCAAGTTCCTGTCACTCTGCTCCCCTTCACTTGTTAAGGCTACCATTGGGAAGGTCCCATCTACAAACTCGTCCAGATACCGATTTCTCACCAAATCTTCAACCTGGGTCTTAAGATCTCTGCAATCTGCTGTAGTGTGGCCATGAGTGCCATTGAACTTACAATAGCGTCCCATATCCCTCCTGCTGGGTAACTTTGTTATTGGAGCAGGGAGGTATAGCAACCCCCGATCCTTTATGGCCTCGTACACCTCGTCCATGGACATCTTCAAGGAAGTATACCGCCCATAGTCTTGGTTCTGGTCGATCAGGTGCACTACTCTTTCTCTGTTTGCTCTATTCTGAGTTGGGGGCGGTGGCAGTACTTCTGGTCTGCTTCCTCTGCTACCGTGGGAATGTTGATGAAGACCACCATATGCCGAATCATGCCTTCTCTAAGGCTCCCTAGCTGGGGAACGAGGAGGTTGCGCCCTGCTGCGCTGGTACTGTGGTGGTCTCTGATGAGGCTGGTAAGCAGTTACCCGACCTCCTGCTCCACTACCCGAGGCCTGGTGGTCCCTCCTCCTGATCGGCCCATTCCCCGGTAATGCTTTCTTCTCTTTCCTCTTTAACCCTTCTAACTGGTCTGTTTTAATCCGTGCTGCCTTCTCCTCTTCAATCTCAATGTCTCTCTTAGCCTGCTCGTATGTTGCCGCATACGTCTGAATAACTGGGTTTCTCAAGTTGTACCACAGCCTTCCTATCTTCACCCATTCTTTCAATCCCCTTAACGCCTGAGGGTGGTTGAAGGCTCCCAAGTCGAGGACAACACGATGAAACCTCTTAATGAATTCCCGAAGGGTTTCTTACTCCCCCTGTTTCATGCTTTTCAGCTCCATCATGTCATCTTCTGGTGCCATTGCCCCACTAAACTGCTCTGCAAATTCCTGGCATATCTGCTCGAAGGTTTTAATGCTGCCCTGAGGAAGTTTCCTGTACCACTCTCGTGCATGTCCCTCAAGGGATAGTGGGAACACCCTACACCTTTGGGATTGAGATAATCCTTGTACCCCAGTTATGTCGTTGAAGCGCTCTATGTGCACCAGCGGATCAGTTCTTCCCGAGTATCTAAGGTCTGGGAGGCGGAAATCTCTCGGAATAATTGCCCTCATGATCTCTGCTGCGAGCGGTGCTTCCCCGTCCAGCATTATCCTCCAACCAGGAGCTCTGCTCCTTCCTTGCATGTCTTCAATTATCTGCGCTAGTCTGCGCACTTCCTCCTCCAGCTGCACTGCACGACCAGGGTCACGTGCTGCAACTTGATCCCGCTCTTGCTCTACATCAAGAAAGTGTTACCTTAACTATATTTCCTCTGCATTCGCTACCCCGTCGTCCTCGTCAAGAATCTATCTTGGCGGGGACTGCTCTTCCTCTCTACGAAATTCTCCCCGCAGAGATATGTTACCTCTCTCGCCACCAAATCTCTCGGTGGTTTGACTTCTTCTCATACTATCGGGACCTGGTGTCACTCCACCACCTCTCACCCTTTCCTCCTGGGTTCCCCTTCGTTCACTCTGCAGCTCATGTAGGATGGTTGTCAGGGTCTCCATATGCTTTTCCATCCGTTCCATCCGGTCGAACATGGCTTTTTCCCGTGCTTCACTGGCTATCTCCCTCAGCGTCACGGAATCATTAAGCCTCATATCACCCCCTTGTACTCTACTTCCTCCTGTCTCCATTGCTTTTCACTTGCTTCACTCCTCTTCTTACTATCAACAGAAGCTTTTTGCTCAGGTCCCCACAGACGGCGCCAAAATGTTGATGCGAGATTCTGGTTACGCTCTCCCAATGACCAGGATATTTGCTCGATCAACCTCACCTCGATCAGGATCTCTCCTTGTACGCTTTCTTCTCCAAGTATCCCTGCGTCCACAGAAATAAGTCAGAGCACGCCGGTTGTTTTCCCGACGTAAACCCTCCGACGCTCAAGTCAGATATGAAGGCTCTGGGAACGCTTGCCACAGATCTTATGGCTTTTTGATAATTTCTCTTCTTTAGAATTTCCTCTTATCCCTCTTATAATCTCAAAATTGCTAACCCTTTTACCTTCGTTGGCGACCTTTTTATAGGCCACTTCTGAACTCGGGCCTCCCCTTCATTCGCGCTCATTATCCTCCCACCTCTTGAAAGTGGATTCCCCATTTCCGTAGTCGTGGGTGGTTGCGTGGCCCGCGTGCCTAGATTCTCGGACTGGAAAGCATGCCTCGCCAACTGTCGTTGACCGGGTCTCCTCGAATCAACCCTTAGCAGGAATACAGCAGGAATGGCTTTATGCTTCTTACAGGAGATTGACCTCGCGGATGCCGTGCTCGTGGATGAGCAGGGTATTCCTACTCCTGCTCCTGCTCCCCCGGATACCAGGCTCTTACGGGACACACCGGTTCGCAGAACTCTGCCATCAGATATCTGCTCATCATGCCTGGTCTCGTCGACGTATTTCTCCTAAACAAATAGTTTATTATGCATTGACAATAACTTTTTGTATAATTGTCAGTTTAATGAATACGAGAGGAACTCTATTGGCAAATTCACCCATGATAGATGCTAAAATTATACCAGTTGCCTTAACTTATTTTTCTCAACACTGGTATTGAACAGGAAAATGAATATGCAATTTGTATTTGTGCCATTGTGGAGAATTTGGATATTCTTATTTTTAGTAATAAGGAGAGTATTTGCCTCATCTTTAAAAAATGAATCTTTGAGAAATGAGGAGTGGGTGATTGGCAGTGTCAGAGTGTCTTCCTGTAAATGTTCATTTATTTGTATTTTGAACTATTAGTAGAATCTTTATATGCCAAATTAGTAATACAAATATTCAGATGATTTTTCCTGTTGATCATTTCATTCTTGAGAGCCATGTACAGTACTAGTATACCAGAGAAACCAAGGTAGCATTGAAGTTGCCCCAGTGGCTAGTTTTCCGATTATTTTTTATTCAAATTTTTATGTTCTAGAAAAATGTAAGAAATATGTAGAAATGTTGATAGCTATGATTTTGAAACTTTGCCTAAAATTGTTATCATCACTTATTGTTTCTTATTTAAAGAGAAATCCTGGAAACGTGACATGATTATTCCGTACTTGTTTTTATATTATTTATTAGCAGCCTAATTCAAAATTAGACGTGATTGTTTGTTACTTTTAATGCTACATATTCTGGGAATATTCAGTTGTGGTTATCTTGTTGAAATACCAGAAAATAGCGTTCTATTTGGTGGTAGTGGATTCTTGGTTGGTTTAAATGTATTAAGCATCACCTTAGAAGGTTTTTCTGCTGTCCAAAAACTTACGAGCTCCCAAAAGTTTCAAAGCTGTGCACAACCTTTGGAGCTTATAGACTGTAATGATTCAAAGTTGTTTGCCTTCACAGAGTTGAAGCATCTTGAAAAACTAGGTTTTTCAAATTGTGGAAATTGGAAGAGTTTAAGTTCTGCTGTGTCGAGGATGGAAAGGCTCGAGAATGTTTTCGTGTGAACAGCCTCCAACGAGTTAAGATAAAGGCTTGTCATAAATTGAGGGAAGTGACATGGCTTGTATTTGCTCCGTATCTTGAGGTTATTCAAATAGACAAATGTATGGGGATGGAAGTAATAATCAGTGCAAGGAAATTGGGTGAAGTTCCAGAGATGATGGCAGATCTAAACCCTTTTGTAAAACTCCAATATCTTGGCCCACGAGTTCTACCAAAATTAAAATGCATCTATTGGAATCAGTTGCCCTCTCTACATGTCAGGCGAATTTTGTATCTGAATGTCCAATTCTCAAGAAGCTTCCACTTGGTTTTAACAATGCAAAGGAATCTAAAACTATCATTAGGGGAGAAGAACACTGGTCGAATGAGCTGCAATGGGAGGACAAAGTGACCCTTAATGTTCTTCTTCCTTGTTTCGGATCCATTTGAGGGCATCAATATGGATTGATACTTTGCAGTGGAGAAATTTTAATAAAACCAATGGTAAGCGCTTTTCCATTTATTGCATATTTATATCTAACTTTTGTTTTCCTTTGTGGTTAAATTTTGCTCTATATACGTTGTTGTACGGTGACATTCTCATATCAATTATTAGCTTTTTAATTCTCTTCTCACATTAACTGCCCTTTTGATCATGTAGGATATGCTGATGTCAAAGAGTCGTAATTTGGGATGCAAATGTAAGAATTAGACAGATGACCAGTTGTTTTGAAGCGCTCGAAGAAGGATTAATTACTTTATTGAAAGCCTCCAATTTTGTGACTTTTTTTTTTAATTTGTTGTTTTTTCTATTTTTAGATAGCTTGATTGTTAGTTGTCGTGATGTAATGCGTTAGTGTAGAAAAATGATATTCGGCCAAGACAACATTAGGAGGGCACCTTGTGCATGCATACTAGTGGATAATTTCAGCATGCTAAATCCAATTAGGGTGGATGACCCTTTATAAGCATTAGGCTTCTCTCGTACCCAAAAACAATGTAGAATACGCTTATAAGCTGCGGATCACCCATTATAAGTTTTAGGCTTCTCCTATACTCGAGCGATGTAGAATACCTTTATAAGCATTAAGCTTCTCCCAGTATCTTTATGTTAAAAATAATAATAATAAAAGAAATCCATTTTAAAATAGACTCTTTTTTCTTTTTCTATATAAACAAATGCATTCTTCAAATCAATTGTGGGCAGAAGAAGTTAGTAGAAAAGAACTAGTCCCATTTCATTCCCCCTTAAACCTCACCAAAGCCTCTTTTGTAAGCTTTTCGGATTTTCTTTCTATATTGCTTACGATCTCATTTTTGATTGAATCACTTCTTTTGAATGCTGCATTTTTTTTTTTTGTTGTATTTGGATATTATCGTATCTGGAATGCTATTATGATTAATGGAACAAGTAATCGATTTTTGGTCTGATGGAAGTATTTATTTATTGTTATTTTTATTTGAAATTATGTGCAATTGCATTTCATTCATTTCTTCCCCCCCCCCCCCCCCCCCCCCAACATATTTGTTATGTATAATTGCGTTTCATTTGATATTGATCATGCTGTAGATAACCATGTGATTGTAGGATGGGGATTTCAAGTTTGTTGAATATTCAAGTAAGTGAAGTAACTGTCAAAATACTAGTGAAATTGGGAGCTTTATTCATGAGCTTGTGGTTTTGAAAAGTACCACAGTTCAACCGATGAAGGTTCCTTTTTGGGGTTCTTCTTTTTCTAGGTGCAATTAGGATATGTACATGTTAGAGAATCTTTTGTGGGTTTAGCATATCTTCTCTGATTTTGTCTTTTATTCCCCAATCTTATAATTACACACCATGAATGTTGAGTGATTGTATAGAAAATTTGTGTTATAACCAAAGCATTGTGAAGGAGTTAAGTTAGTGGCTTTTGTTTTATTGGCATTGATTGGGTAGATTATGTGTTACAGTGATTCAATTTGTGATCCAAACTTTGCTTTAATTTCTGTTTTCCCTAATTATTTATGTCAAATTTAAATCCAGAAGCATGTACTGATTTTTTCTTTTTGTATTAATCTGTGAAGTTTATTTGGAATGGAAGTATCTGGGTTGGGTCTAACGGATTAAATTATGACATTGGGGGGAAGGCAGGGTTTGCTTGACACATTTGGTTCTGAATTTACTTTGCAAGAAATAGCTTTTGGTTATCGCAATGCCGGGGGAAATCCCGATTTGGCTGGTGAATTTCTTTGTGACAAATAGGCAAACACATCAACCTCTTCTATCCATCCTTCTACTGGTAAGGCAAGGGGTAAAGAGTCTTCAAAATCATCAAATAGTAACATCTCTGAGAATTCATTTTATGCAAATGGAAAATCTAGACCTTCTAAGACAAAATGGCGTCCTGTATCAGGAGGTACCGTTTCAAGTTTTCTTAGTAAAAATTATGTTAAACCTGCACAGCCAGCTAATGGCACATTTCTAGCATCAAAGCCATTGAAGTTGGATCCAAAGGGGATTCCCATGTCTCCACTTTTGCGGAGAAGATACTAAACTGAAACAATCAAAGGATGACCATTTGCAGAAGGATATGGAAGATTTTCTGTTTAAATTGCTAGGAGAAGTGTTCCAATTTAATACATATTGTCCTTTTCAATGCTCTTTCTTTCTTTCTCTTCTTTTCTTCTTCTTCTTGTTTTTTCTTTTTGTGTGCGTGTGATCACTAATTTGGTATTGTTGTTAAGTTGCAGATAGTTGTGGATATGATATGCAAAAGGTAAGGACTATATCTTCCTGATGGAGGCCTCTGCTTTTTCCTTTATGTGTAATTTAATAAATCGTATCTTCCTTTGTGATTGTTATATCATATCAAAGACAAGTCTTAAATACTGCTGTCATATGTTAAGGTTCAACTTGCAGTTTGATTAACATTCATGGCTCAAAGGCCTGAAAAAACTTGCCAGTAATTGTAAAATGACATTCTTTGCTTTTAATGCAATAGAGGGAACAGGGAAGTATAGCCTTGGAAGCCTGGATTGGTAACTATAGAGAGACTTCTATTTAATTGATAAAAATTCCCACAACCCAAGGTCAAGAAAATTTTAGATCGTTAAAGACTTCATTTTGTTTCAGCCAGAAATGTATGTTTCGATCGAAGACTAGAACCATTTTCATTGAACCTGATTATGATGCTTTACATTATGCATGTTCCTCTTAATCAAGAAAAGTTGAGGTGATGATTTTATACTTCTATATTGTAAGTTGAAATAATAATTGGTCTGCTTGTTTCTGTAGCTTGATAACATGAATTTTCCTTCTCAAGTTAATTTAATCAATAAAGTAATTCTTCAAAGAAAATATGCCCATTCTATAATCATATTCTTAACTAACATGTTTTTTTCTTCACTCTTCAGTGCATGTTGAAACTAATTGATCGCTCGGCAGAGACTTCGGGTGAGAAGACAAAATTTCTCAGTAAATCCTCTGAAAAGGTATGCATAATTCCGGAGTATTAAATAACCAATGGTCATAGTTTTTGTATAGGACTCTTTTCTTGTGGTGATGATTAAAAGTGGCTGATGATCCAGTTTGTATATCATAGAGGGAGCATCAATTCCTTTTCTTTTCAGTGGCTAGGCAACACTTTCAGGGCAAAGTAAGGAAATCTATTTTAGGCAATGTAAAAACCAATGGTAGGATGTAATAGTTTAACATGCACTGACAATAACTCTTTGTATAATTGTCAGTTGAACGAATACAAGAGGAACTCTATTGACAATTCATCCAAGATAGATGCTAAAATTATTTATGCATGCCAGTTGCCTTAACTAATTTTTCTTCACACTGGTATTGAAGAGGAAAATGAATATGGAATTTGTATATTGTGCCATGTGGAGAATTTGGATATTCTTATCTCAGTAAGAAGGAGAGTATTTGCCTCATCTTTAGACAATGAATCTTTGAGAAATTAGGAGTGGGTGATTGGCAGTGTCTTCATGTAAATGTTCATTTGTTTGTATTTTGAAATATTATGAGAATCTTTTATATGCCAAATTAGTAATGCAAATGTTCAGATTATTTTTTCTGTTGATCGTGCATTTGTGTCTGCACACAACCATTGTATATCACTTCATTCTGATGCGCAAGTCTCTGTAGTTTAGAAGAAAAGAAATAATAATGATATATTATTGCTTGATTCATGATTATTAAATGATTATGGCTTTAAAAAACCTACAAATTCCTTCTGTTGATATATGAATGTACCAAGTTTGCTATATCTTAGATTACCATTTCCAAGATAACAAGTTCAAATTTTTTCTTTATCCTTTTCCATCACAGTTGCATTTTAAGTGTAAGATTTGTTATTAATACCTGGTTTCCCGTCATTATGATTTCATAAACAGTGTATGGGTATGTGCTCTACTTTTGGAGGGCCTCCACGTGAAAGAAAATTGCAACAATTGAATTCTTCCGGATGGTATGGTGTTTAATTTATTTTCTCAACCTCTTGTAAGACTAATATATTTTCCTTCAGTAGACACGGCATGGTGGGAAGGGTTTTTTATTGAAAGAATTCTGATATTTCTTAGACTTTGTTTTGGAAGGGGGTGCAGGGGTTTCTCATCCATATATGGTTACTTGATTAGCTTTTGACTGTATTGCCTCAATCGTGCAAAGGAAGATCCAAATACAAACGAAGGAGAATTGTTTAGACACCCAGAAGATGGAAATGAACTACAGAAGGAAGTTTTTGCTGCTCTATTTAGTGCTCCTGGGAAATCTGATGAATTTCCTGAAATTACGGTGAAAACCAAGTGTGAGGTCCAAAGCATTAGGAAAGGTGGTGAGTGAACTGCCGGAGGAATTGGTACAGAATACAAGGCTAATGTGGTGGACTTGCAGCAAGATAACCGGAACAGTACGTGCTCTTATATTAACTATATTGACTGGATTTGCTAGTGTGTGCATTTTCGTGTGTATACTTTTGTATTTATGCATATTAATGTGTGTAGGATTCTTGATTTCTGCCACTTACTGGAGAACTAATGGGAAGCTTTATACTGGTATATCTGCAATAACTAATGGAAACTATGATATTAATATTTTCTCTCGCTTGGAGAACTGCGTAACAGATATACTTTGTGGCTCTGGAATACTAAAGATTCTGCAATAACTAATGGAAACTATGATATGAATATTTTCTCTCACCTAGAGAACTTTGTAACAGTTACACTTTGGGGCTTGGAATGTCTAAAGAATTTTGTCTGCTTCAGTTAGATCAAATATCTTTTAGTTACATACTTTATAGAAAAGATAAAGTTCTCTGAATCTGAAAGACTTAAAAGTTTGCATATTTCTTGAAAGGGAAATATCTGTAGATACTAGTTCATGCATTGTGGTAGCATCAGTGTTAAAGAAAAACAGCAGTAAGTTATTATATAGAATTAGGTTCACTTGCTTTAAATCCTGGTCTGGTCAACCATATGAACCTGTAAGTGGTTCTGTAGAAATATATATATATGGGGAGAAAGTAGCTAAATTTTCCTTTCATTTATGCGTTTGGTCATTTTTTCCCCTTATTTATGTTTTCTCACACATTTTTTAGATGCCCCAAACATGCAGTTTTGTATGTGTCAATTGCCTTTTAAGTTTTAAAAACCATAAAGTAAGAATACAGTTTCTTGTCAGGCTATTGATGCATTTGCTCGGGGGGATCATGCTCGAGCAGGAAAACTTCTAGAACAGGTAAGGTTTCCATCTACAGCCATTTATTGACAACATATATATTTTCATTCAGCAAGCACTGTTAGCATTCAAGATGCTGACAGATTCACTTGATTCTTATTAGTTTTTTTAGTAGCAAAGCATATAACCTGTATTTTAAAGCTAAGTTGTGATATTGATTATGTTAACTTTATTGTTCACATAAAGTGATATAGAGGAAATAATCAATGTAGGAAAATTAGGTGAAGAGATGATGTCAAATCTTGAACCTCTTACAAAACTCCAAGTTCTTTACTTGAAGAAGCTACCAAATTCGAACAGCATCTACCGGAAGGCCTTGCCATTCCCTGATGTATGCAGAATTTTTGTGTTTAAATGCCCAGAGCTTAAGGGCAGGCCAAGGTAAAATTCTTATCAAGGGAAAGAAAGATGGGTGGAAACAACTTCAATGGGGGGATCAAGTAACTCAGAATGCATTGCTTCCATTTTTAAAATCAACCAACAAGTGATTGAAGGGGGCATCATCAACATGGATGGAGAGATTCTGGAGCAGATCAGCAGGGTTTAGTACGACCTGTGGTGGTTTCTTTTTTGTGACTTTTTCCCTTTCATTTTTTCACTTCCTGTCATATTATCATTTCTTTGTCTCTGTTTCTATTGCTGGTGTTGCTGCATGCTTGCTGTCCTTGACAAAGTTAGCTAGTTTTTTTTTGTTTATTAAATTTTGTATGTTCGGTCGGGACAGTCACAAAGTACTACTTGTTCTATATGGGGGTGATGTGAATCAACTTTTCAATTATATGTTCTGTGGTAATTGTGAATTTAATTCAAAAGTTCACCGGCAAATACTTTGTAAAAGCTTCGGAGTGAAACAGGGAATGCACTGGCAACTAAGGACAAATTGGTGGCCAGCTAATGCATTCATTTTATGTACATTCATCTTTTTAATTATTGAAGAGAAGTGGTTCGTTGCTTTTGCTGTAGATAAAATTCAGACGACCTCAATTGTGAGATGACAATATTTAAAATATCTTTTAAATTATTATAAACTTTAATTTATCTTAATTTTATTTAAAAGATAAAAGAAAAATGTGGTATATGGATAATTTTTTTTATCTTCTTAATAAAATGGAATGATTTAAAATTTATAATAATTTAAAGTATTTTAAAAATTATTATTTCATAAGAGATTAATATGAAATTAATCGTTTTTACTTGCTGAATGTGAAAGGACAAGAAAAGAGAAAGCAGGTGTCCCTGCTTTTTATTTTATTTGAAATCGGAGTCATCCCATATACTTTACTAATTTAGCTCTAACATTACAGTGTTTTTAGGCTACACTTTTATTTTTCTTTTTCTTTTTCCCCTTTTTTTATACGTGCATGTGGATTACTTTTCTCTAAGCTCCTTAATATTTAAGACAAATCATAAAAGCGATTGAAGTATAACAAGATGATCAAAACATTTAACCAAAAAAAAAGGAAATAAAGAAATAAAACATTGAAAATGGAGATGTTGATTAATTTAGAAGAGATGCAAGCAAAAGATATTCCTAAAAAAAGAAAAAAAAGAAAAAAAGAAAAAAGCAACGTTAGTTCATCCATGTCTGTCAATGCATTTTTTATGGTTTTTTTTTCCAGTTGTTTGTTGTAATAGATTGATTGTAAATTGATATGAACTTGATGTTGTAATATGTTCGCTTTTGTGGAATTAAATTTGAATATTCAAGATTTTTCAAGTCTTATCTAGTATGTGTTCAATTGTGTTGTTGATAATTTTGCATTCGAATAAGTTTTCACCTAAAATATTAGCATGAGTAGTAGTCCTTGAAACTTTGGTCAAAATTATTGTTATTGTTTGTTTTAGAGGAAAATTTTTTATTAAAGCCTCGTTAACACTATTTCTTATTAAGATTATAAGTTAGTGTCGGTGCAGGATTTACAGCAACAAATCTTGTCTAGCCACGTGTCAAAAGTACAAATAAATCAAGAGTAAGCACATGACATGGATTAGGATCCAATAAGATTTAAATCCCAAGGAAAAGGATAATTGTATCCTAAAGTTTCAATAAGAGATACTGAGATATTTTTTGACTAATGTTATTTTTTTAGCTTTATTAATAAAAAGATCAAATAGTTTATAACAAATAAAAATATAGTATGAAGCTAAATGTGATAATATATACATTTTACATAATTTCAATAAAAAAACATTTTAATGTTTTACGATCTATTAGACATATTTTATTAAATTAATAGGAATTTTCTGATAAATAGCAACATAATATTAAAATAAATTTAAAAAGATTTAAATGTAAAATAATTTTAGTATAATTAATACGTGGGATATATTTTGTAAATTATAAAATTACTTAACCCAATCACCTTTAAAAATCTTTAAAATAAATAAAAATAAATTATTCACATTTTGATGTAAGTATTTAAAACATTTTTATACATTAGTCCAAAATTATTTATGTTATATTTGTATTTATTAGAAAATTTGAAAGTCAAATGTTTTTCACCTCTATCTTATTAGAATTATTGCACATAGAGAAAGAGCCATATATGCTTTATAGCCTTAAAATCAGTTTGTTTTATAGCTGGGAACATAGGTGATCATTATTATAAGGATTAAAAAAAGATAAAGAATATTAATGATTAACGAAATCTTTATGGAAATTGAATTTAGTAAGAAAAAATTGAGCTGATTTTAGTGGTATAGTAATATTTTATATAGAGAAAAGTAAAAGTTGCACCCCGAAATGTTCAAAATTCTTTTTTAATCACAATATCCTTTTTCTAGATTAAAAATTTGACTCTAATATTTTATAATAAATAAAAACATATAATCCTAAAATAAATAAAATAATATATATTTTGAAATAATCTCAATATTTAAAATATATTTTAACATTTTATAGTCTATCAGATATATTTTATTTTTTAAAGTAAATTTTATAATAAATACAAACATACTATTAAAATAGATATATAAAAATTTTAAAGTATTTTGAATATTATATAAAATAACTTTAATATTGTTAATGCGTGAGATGCATTTTATTAATTAAAAATTCTATTTAACCCAAAGATTTATTTATAATAAGTTAATAATCATATTTTTGAAATTATTTTAAATACTAAAAAATATTTTAATATTACTAACTATTAGATAGACTAAACTATTTATATTATTTTCTATTTATTATAAAATTTCAAAGTTAATCTTTTTAACTACTATTCAAACGAAATTATGATAAAAACAGAATTTTTGTGTTTTTATTGAAAATTTGGAGTTTACATCTATTTTTTCAAATATTCGGGGTGTAACTGTTTTTTCCCTTTTATATATACGATCGGTGGTGAGAAAGCTTGATTTAACGTTATTTATTTAAATAAAATCTCAGTTAAAAATGTACAGAGAAGAAATTTCTGTTGGTATTTTAGTCTTTTACCAATTGTCATGATTAGGCCTTGGCCTTGAAACATTAATTGTTTCACTTTTAGCGCTAGTGGCGTTGAAAGTTGTCAAGAAAAAGCAAGACCATATTCCACAAAAGCAGCTCTTTTATTAAAGGCAAAGTATAAAGTAGTCAAGAATCGAATATCCTGTCGTCTACTCTTTTTTAAATTCTTCTTTTATTATCTTTTAGAATAGTTTTTGGTAATTACAATCATTATTCAGAGTTATTGTTATCTTCCGGGGCAGTCTCTGTTCATCGAAGTCGTTACCTTTTTTTTATGGATCAGTTCCAGTGCTAAGCAGTAATTTTCTTAGAACTCGGATCTTTAATTCGAGTTTCTGTGTGAATTAATAATAAAAAATTTTCATTACACGCAATTTAAGCTACGAATTACTTTTTGCAAAGTTGAATATGAAATTGGAGAAATTAAATAATTTAGAATGTTGGTAAAAATTGATTAACATATCTCCAATGACAGTAAAACCTCTCTTCAGTCATAACATTATAACAAAACTAATTTTATTACTATGTTGAGGTAATATAGGTTTAGTGTCAAGTGATATAAAGGTTAAATAATTTATTGTTTTAATATGGTTAGTGTCAAGTGATATAAAGGTTAAATATGCAGTATAATGATAATTAAATAATTAATCGTGTCAATTCTAATGTATATATATTAATGATATAGATAGACATAGTTTTAAAAAACTAATTAATGTATATTTATGTAGTGTTTTGAATATGGAAAGTCAAGCCTACACTTTACATTATCCTTAGTTTTTTCTCTCAGTTAAATTCTACAAATTGTACAATGATTGGGCAAGAACTCTAAATTAAGAATAAATTATTGTCACAAATAATTTTAGAAAATATTTTATTTTGTCTTAAACCTTTAATGTAAGTAAGCATATATATATATATATATATATATATATATATGTGTGTGTGTGTGTGTGTGTGTGTGTGTGTGTGTGTGTGTGTGTGTGTGTGTTGCAACGTATAGATAATTGTTAGTATATGGAGACAAGTCTTTTAAGGTAGGACCTAGAAAAAATTATAACTTACTACACTGGGGAGTTTTTATTCCTTTTTATAATTGGCTCATATTGATACATTCTTACACAAAATATTACCATTGATATATTTTACTACAATTAGAGCCTGTTTGATATGGCTTATTTAAGAGGTATAAGTACTTATTTAATCGTATAAGCACTTTTTAAAAATTTTTATGGTGTTTGGTTATTTTTTTAGTAGAACTTTTTTAGCTTAAATAAGCTAATTTACCTCTATTAGCAAAAGCCCAAAATTTGAGCTTTTGGGAGTAGAGGTTATAGAGCTTTTCAAAAAATATATAATATAAAAAATATCACATAGTTTAATGGTTCAAAAGTATTTTTTTTTATTGCAACCAAACACCCAATGACTTTTTGTCCAAAAGCTCTATTGCTATAACCTCTACTGCTATAAGCTCTATTTAATAAGCTGTACCAAACGGAGCATTAGTTTAGAACATTTGTTAGGAAAAAAAGAAAGAAAAGAAAACATCCCTTGGATGTAGCTCTCCTGACTATTTAAATCTTTTAAGGAAAAAAAGAAAAAAGAAAAACTGACACGTTCAAATCTTGAAGCAATTACATTAAAACCTCTCCATAATGATAGGAATAATCTCCATTTAGTAATAAAAAATTTTGTTCGCAATTTAGGCAGAGTTATAAATAAGAATAAAATACTCATTGTAATAAGTTATATTTATTATGGATCCCATCCTAAGGAACTTGTCTCTATATAGTAATAATTATTTGCATATTATAAATATATATGTTGCATTAGATTAAATGAACTTGTCTCCACATACTACTAAGACAACAAGAGAAAGTTATTAAAGAGAACACAAATATTTAGAGATTTTTAAGATTACTTTGCATATTTATAACAATAATACATTGATATATGTATTAGTTTTTTGATATATTAAATTTGACATGCTCTATTAATAAATTATTAATATGATGCATACTTCATCTCCATATCCTTGCAGTAAAAGTGACTAAGTTATAACAATAATTATTAATACGATGCGTACTTCATCTCTATATCCTTGAAATAAAAGTAACTAAGTTATAACAATAATTTTTATAACTACATGTTTATTAGGTTTTAACTATTTCATAATAATAAATTAGTTTCGTCCTAATATTATAATTATGTAGAGTTGCAGTGCATAGACACACCCAATTTAAATAGTATCTCAAATAAAATTGTCCCCAGAAAAAAGAAAAAAGGGGTAAAGGATTGTTATTTCTTCAAACATTAGGAGCACGTTTGTACAAGTCAGTGGGTACTAAATAGGACGTGCGTAAATCTTTCTAAAATTTCTCCGGTATAACGCACAGAGATCATTACTTTTCTCTTCCACAGACCACAGCAGCTTCAGTTAATCAGACTCAATCAATTTTCTTGGTTTCTTCGCTTATCAAAATTCCAAAATATGGGTAGCATATTTCAAATCACATGCGATGGTGCTTTTTTCAATCGTTGTTTCGATTGCTTTCTTGGAAAAGTAGAAAACACAAGTAAGCTCCAAGATAACCTTGTTGCCTTGGAGACTGAATTGGGAAAACTAATCGCAGCAAAGAACGATGTGATGATGAGGGTTGTCAATGCTGAACGGCAACAACTGAGAACGCTGGACCAAGTGCAAGTGTGGCTTTCGAGGGTGGAAGCTGTTAAAACTGAAGCTGATGAATTGATAAGACACGGCTCTCAAGAAATTGACAAATTATGTGTTGGCGGCTACTGTTCCAAGCACTGCGCGTCAAGCTACAAGTTCGGGAAACAAGTGGCTAAAAAGCTACGGGATGTGCAGACTTTAATCGGCGAAGGAGTTTTTGCGGCGGTGGCTACTAAGGTGGTGCCTGAGAGAGCTCCAGAACCTGTAGCAGATGAAAGACCCACTGAGCCAACAATAGTAGGCTTGCAATCACAACTTGAACAAGTTTGGAGATCACAACTTGAACAAGTTTGGAGATGCACTACTAGAAAAATAGTCTTTACTGACTTTAGAATAGTGTCAGAAATTACTTTTACTGACACTTATTAATTGTGTCAATAATCTGGGAGTCAGAAAAATAGTGACACTTGTAAGTGATGTCAGTGATTACTATTACTATAGTATCACTAAAATAATAATACCATGGTATCAAAATATTACAATACTATATTAGTATTTGTGATTACTGTTACTATAGTATCACTACTTTATTTATTATTTAAAAAATAATTATATAAAATGACATGTTGCCCATTGATTTGTTGATAGAATTAAAAGGCTGTGAGAAATAAGAACAAAAATCAATTTATATATCAAAACCTTTCGTAACATTTAAATATTATCAATATATATTACACAATCCAAATACTTCAATACACAAAGACGTCTGATTACAAGACAAGTTATTCTTATAATTGAATAATCTTAACTGCTATTATCCAATCAATTTGATAATGATACTTCTCTAGAAAATATCTTCATAGTCTATGACTAATTACCGAATTCTGTCCACGGGATAAGGCATCTTGAGCAATGAGCCATATCAAATGAATTTTAGGGGAAAGGTAGGCGCTGTGTGGAAATGATGCCAAGAATTGCAGGAATTCCACGTTCTAATGCAAATTGAACTTGAGCTTCATGATTATCTCTTGGTGCAAGAGAAACCATTAAAATTCCACGATCTAATAAATCACCTCCCCAGCTAGCAACCTATAAAAAAAATGTGAGTTAAATTTATCCTAAGATGACCAAGAGGCACCATAAGAATAAACCATCAATGCAACATAGATTAGTCCAGTATATGATTAGATGAAAAAATGGGCAAATGGAAAACAAAACTCACCCCACATCCAGTGTCAATAGCAGTTCGAACTGTCCCATCTTTCATTTCTGGAATCAGATCTCGCATCAAATCAACATATGCACCAACTCCTTTGGGAAACATTGTACCTTCACCAGGAAAGAGGAACTTCTCTCCTTGTTTTCTCAGCCAATTCTGATTTGACTTCTGCTTGTTAATCCAATCATAAGGCACATTCCTGAAACCAGATCCAAATAATAGAACAAAATTGACTTACGGCCAACATCAGTGGACAATAAAACCAGTTCATTAATAGATCATAATACTTGTACCAACATTCATCCCTGCTTTTTGGCCACTTGATAGGTGGCTTATACCCATCAGGAGGGCGTATTAAGCATTCCTTCCTCTAAAAAACTGGAGGGCAGTGGCGTTCCATGAAAGTCAGCCGATGAGCGCTGTAATTTTTCCACCTCTGTAGCAATGAATGTTTGTCATCAATATGGCCACTTGATATCATATAGCTTTGTAACATTGCCTAGAAGCTGTTACTATTATCAAATAAGCATTTAAGGTATACCTTTGGATCTGTGCATGGAGTGTAGTCTTGATAGTTGCTGCTGCATTTAGGGAAGTTAACAGATTTGATCTGAAGCGGAGCAACCGCTGGATCCTTGGGAGACCATGAAACTTGGGTAATAAATGAATAAGTCCAGACTTTAATTCAAAATTTACCTCCAAGTCTGCATATTGAATGCAGAGTGGTTGTTGATTCAAGTCTGGTTCAGCTAACTCTTTTCTTTCTACAGGTGAAGCTCTATCCATCACTTGTTCTTCTGAATCGCTAGATGATTCAACTAAATCAGGCACCGTATCTATTTCACAAAGCAAAGGCGACGAGGATCGTTGCTTAGCTCGCTTTGTCTGCTGTCTCAACTGGCGAGCTGTCTTCTCAATTTCAGGATCAAACGAAAGTGTACCTGTACGAGAAGAACGAACCATACACCAAGTAAAACATAAAAAGGATTAAATAAATGACACCAATCCCCGGCAACGGCGCCAAAATTTGATGGGTGTCGAAGCCAACAAAAATATATTCCTACTCTAAATAAATTGTGTATAGTGATTGAGCAGGGTCGTGTCCACAGAGATCGGTAATTATTTAAATCCTTTTGAAAGATAAAACGTAAAATGGGGGAATTGTTGACAATAATAAAAATCAAATTAAAATAACAAGAATGCAAATTAAAGTTGTAATTCAAATTGGAGAAAGCTCTGGTTGAAGGAATTAACTCAGCTTGATTCGACTACTGATCATTGATTCAAATATAGATTATTACTACTTATGAATAGATCGGTTATAGCTATTGAGACCCTCTAATAGCCAATCTCTCCTTAACTAGTCGATAACCAAGGTACGACTGTTGGTTATTTCCCTAATCAATGGACAACCCTAGATACGATCATAGGATTTAATCAATTGACAGCCTGAAAAACCAGAGAGACCCAAATCCTAATCAACACATATGATGATTCATTTAAATTAGATTGTTTATTCTCACAACACAACTCTCTGCTATGTTATTTGTCACAAACATTAAATTTTTCATACGATGAATCTTTTAATTGACAATAGATTAAGTTGATAATTAAATAGTGGCCAATTACCTAATTAACAAACATAATCATGAAACTAATTCAGAGAATAAACAAATACCCAAAAAGTAATAAAACAATTAAAGCATAAGAAAGATCTCACAGTAGTGATGAATCAAAGCTTCATTATCCTTCAACCAGAAAAATGGGTTTTGTTCCTCATAGAGAGAAGATAAAAATTAGTTCTAGGGTTTCTTTCTTTTTCTCCAATCCAAATCCCCCCTTTCTTTCACAATAGATTCCTCCTTAAATACTCCCTCTCTCTTCTCTTTTAGAGTTCTATTTAAAATAAAATACTAATTTCTTAAATATTAAATTTGTAATTACAAAAATAGCCAAAATACAAAACACGTTAAACTAAAAACTGCAGGTCCGTAGTTGACAGCACGCGCCCACGCCTTATCAACAAAGTTCTTCTGCCGCTCATAATTTCTCCAAGGGAACAATAATCCTTAAACATCATCTTGTAGCTTAATTTTATCACCAATCAATAAAATTGCACCTACAAAAGTAAATCACTATAATTAAGTGCAAAACATCGATATTAAGGGAAGTAAACAATGCAAAACTAGTGCATAAATTGCACTCTAATAGGCGGTGTTGGTAAAACTACACTATTGACCCATATCAACAATAAATTTCTTGAGAGTCCAACCAGTTTTGATTGTGTGATTTGGGCCGTAGTTTCAAAGGACTTGCAACTCGAAAAAATTCAAGAAGATATTGGGAAAAAGATCGGTTTGGTTGATGATTCATGGAAGAGTAAAAGTGTAGAGGAGAAAGCTCTCGACATCTTCCGGAGTTTAAGAGAGAAGAGAATTGTATTGTTGTTAGATGATATATGGGAGCGGGTTGATTTAACAAAAGTGGGCATTCCACTTTCCGGACCAAAGAATACTACCTCAAAAGTCGTATTCACAACCCGTTTCGTCGATGTTTGTGGTAGCATGGAAGCTGACAAGAAGTTCCAAGTGGCATGCTTATCAGAAGAGCATGCTTGGGAACTGTTTCGAAAAAAAGTTGGGGAAGAAACTCTTGAGAGTGATCATGATATCGTTGAGCTAGCCCAAACTGTGGCCAAAGAGTGTGGTGGTTTGCCACTCGCACTTATTACTATTGGTCGAGCTATGGCCTGCAAAAGGACAGCCGAGGAGTGGAGACACGCAGTTGAAGTGCTAAGAAGATCAGCTTCTGAGTTTGCAGGTTTGGGAAAAGAGGTGTATCCTCTTTTAAAGTTTAGCTATGATAGTTTGCAGAATGAAACGATTAAATCTTGTTTCTTATATTGTTGTTTATATCCCGAGGATTATGGCATTCTTAAATGGGACTTGATTGATTGTTGGATTGGTGAGGGATTCTTAGAGGAATCTGACAGGTTTGGTGCAGAAAACCAAGGATACTACATTGTGGGCACTCTTGTTCATGCGTGTTTACTAGAAGAGATAGAAGATGATAAAGTAAAAATGCATGACGTTGTTCGTGATATGGCTTTATGGATAGCTTGTGAAATTGAGAAGGAGAAGAGAAACTTTTTGGTTTGTGCAGGTGCTGGAGTAGGAGCGGTACCAGATGTTGAAGGATGGGAAAATGTGAGAAGATTGTCATTGATGCAAAACCAAATTGAAATTCTGTCAGAGGTTCCCACATGCCCTCATCTCCTCACTTTATTTCTTGACTTTAATTATAAATTGGAGATGATCACCGATGGCTTCTTCCAATGTATGCCTTCTCTCAAAGTTTTGAAGATGTCGAACTGTGGGCATGTCAAAGTTTTGAAATTACCTTTTGGGATGTCAAAGTTGGGTTCACTACAACTTCTTGATATTTCACACGCCGGCATAAGAGAGTTACCAGAAGAGTTAAAGTTGTTGGTCAATCTGAAATGTTTGAATTTGAGGTGGACACATATGTTAAATAAAATTCCACGGCAGCTAATATCAAATTCTTCATGGTTACGTGTGTTGAGAATGTTCGCTATTGGCTTTGAAAATTCTGAAGAACCATCAGAAGACAGCGTTTTAATTGGTGGGGGTGAAGTTTTAGTACAGGAATTGCTCGGTTTGAAATATTTAGAGGTATTGGAGTTGACCTTGCGAAGTTATCATGCTCTCCATTCTTTTTTGAGCTCAAATAAGTTAAAAAGTTGTATTCGATCTCTTTTCCTCAATAAGCTGGGAGATACAAAGTCGATTGATGCTGCGGCTTTGGCAGATCTAAAGCATCTCAATGAACTATGCATTCGTTCGGTTGTGGAGTTGGAAGAATTGAAGGTTGATTATACAGAGATAGCGCCAAAATGGTCGGAACATTTTGTTTTCCGCAGCCTTCACCGTGTTACTATGGAGCGGTGCCATAAATTAAAAGATTTGACATTCCTCGTTTTTGCTCCAAGCCTCAAGTCTCTTTCGCTATACGGTTGTAATGCTGTGGAAGAAATAATCAGCGTTGGGAAATTTGCTGAGGTTCCTGAGATGATGGGACATATAAGCCCTTTTCAGAATCTCCAAAAGCTTGATTTATCACATTTGCCAGCTTTGAAGAGCATCTACTGGAAGCCATTGCCTTTCGCTCATCTGAAAGAAATGGTGGTGCATTGGTGTGATCGGCTTAAAAAGCTTCCGCTCGATTCCAACAGTGCAAAAGAGCGTAAAATTGTTATTCGTGGAAGAGCAGACTGGTGGAACCGTCTTCAATGGGAGGATGAAGCCACTCAAATTGCTTTCCATTCCTGTTTCCACTCTAATGAAATATAAATTCCTTAGCGGTGGTTGCAAAATTTGATTTCTAGTGAGTGCTTTTTTCTTAAACTCTTACATTTATTTCAGATTCGTTTTTTGTCTCCTGCAAATCACAATTAAATGCTGAATTATATGGAGTCAATGCTTTAGAAAATTTTCAAGGCACTGCCATTTCCTCTTTTTTTTTTCTTTTTTTTTTGGGTCGAATTGATGCTCTGGCTTTTGACTTTTTGTTGTCAAATTTTGCTCTGTTTTTTCAAGTTGATGCTTGAATAGTTGAATTCAATTAATGCTCACATAAATTTGTTTAGTTGCCGTAAAAGGATATAATTAGACTGAAGTACACACTTCTAGAATGAATACAACATGTTAAGTATACTAGCCCTCTTTACAGAAAATCAAATAAAAATCAATTTTTTGGGGCTTTGATTTTCTATGGTCTATTATATACTCTTTTTAATATCTTCTGTTCTAACTATAACCAAATCCTTTGTTCAAGGATTTTTATTTGGGGTATTGATAACTGTCCACCAAAAGAGTGAACACTTGGATGCTGCTCAAGGATCTCTAATCAATAGCTGGAAGCAACTGAGAAGGCGGTCGCTACTGTTTACAAAGCGATGCAGTATTTGCCATTCATCTTAATAATTATGAAGCTTTGGTAAAATTTTCAAACAAAGTTGAACATATGTTGTTTTGAGATTTGGTTCATGATTTTGGATGAATATCGTTGTTCCGTTTGAGTTGGATGTGAATTCAAAATCTATATATTCTTTGGTTTTCAATTCTGAACTCAATTTCTTTTTCTCAAGCATGTTATGCAGAAATGATTTTTACTAAATCATTTTTGATGAATTGTTTAAATTATCATAAGCATGCTAATATGATAAGTTGTTTTATGAACAATTAATTAATCAATTAATATTAAATTATATTAAAAACTATTTATTTATACTTCAAACAAATTTGACTGGATGTTGTGTAGGCAATAGTACATAATTTCAAAACAAAAAAAGTAATAAAAACACGTTAAATTTTGCTTTTATGAAGAAAATTTTAAAATTTTATTAAATAGGTGAAAATAATAAATGGATTCGTGTATGGGACATAATTATGAAATAAGCCGGATTCGACTTAGTTCAATTTTGACGCGATAAGAAGACGACACCACACAAACACACGATAAGAACCGTTACCTGAGAAGATTGCCATCGGGAATTTTGAAATTGATTTCACTACAATATCTTAATCTTTCAGATACTCCCATCACTGAGCTGCCAGAAGAGCTAAAAGCCTTGGTAAATCTTAAGTGTTTGAACTGTACACAAATTATCTCTCTACAATTCAAAAACAACTGATTTGTTACTTTTCAATGCTACATGTTCTGCGAATATTGAGTTGTGGTTATCTTGTTGAAATATCAGAAAATAGAGTTCTATTTGGTGGTAGTGAATTGTTGGTTGGGGAGTTGCTTAGTTTAAAATGTTTAAATGTATTAAGCATCACCTTACAAGGTTTTTCTGCTGTCCAAAAACTTATGAGCTCTCAAAAGTTTCAAAGCTGTACAAAATGTTTGGAGCTTATAGACTGTGATGATTCAAAGTCTTTTGCCTTGGCAGAGTTGAAGCATCTCGAAAAACTAGTTTTTCGAATTGTGGAAGAGTTTAAGTTCTGCTGTGTTGAAGTTGGAAAAGCTCAAGAATGTTTTCGTTTGAACAGCTTTCACCGAGTTAATATAAAGGCTTGTCATAAATTGAGGGACGTGACATGGCTTGTATTTGCTCCAAATCTTAGGGTTATTCAAATAGAAAAATGTATGCAGATGGAAGCAATAATCAGTGCAAGGAAATTGGGTGAAGTTCCAGAGATGATGGCAGATCTAAACCCTTTTGCAAAACTCCAATATCTTCGCTTGCGAGTTCTACCAAAATTAAAAATCGTCTATTGGAATGAGTCACCCTTTCCACATGTCAGGGAAATTATTGTATCTGAATGCCCAATTCTCAAGAAGCTTTCACTCGGTTTTAACAATGCAAAGGAATCTAAAATTGTCACTTATTACATGTTTATATCTAACTTTTGTTTTCCTTTATGGTTAAATTTTACTATATATTTGTTGTTATACGGTGACATTCTCGCATCAATTATTAGCTTTTTAATTCTCTTCTCGCATTAATTGCCCTTCTGATCATGTAGGATATGCCGATGTCAAAGAGTAGTAAATTGGGATACAAATGTAAGAATTAGCCAGATGACACGTTGTTTTGAAGCTTCCAAAGAAGGACTAATTATGTCATTCAAAGCATCCAATTTCGCTACTTTTTTTTTTTTTTCATTTGTTGCTTTTTCTATTTTTAGATAGTATGATTGTCAGTTGTCGTAATGTAATGTTTTAGTGTAGAAAAATGATATTCGGCCAAGACATCGATAGGAGAGCACATTGTGCATGCACTCTAGTGGATGATTTCGGCATGCCGAATCCAATTAGCGTGGATAACCCTTTATAAGCATCAGGCTTCTCTCATACCAGAGCAATGTAGAATATGTTTGTAAACTGTGGATTACCCTTTATAAGTTTAGACTTCTTCTATACTCGAGCGATGTGGAATACCTGTATATGCATTAAGCTTATCCCATACACTTTATGTTAAAAAAAAATAATAAAATAAATCCATTTTAAAATAGGCTCTTTTTTTTTCTTTTTCTATATAAACAAAATGCATTCTTCAAATCAATAGTGGGTGGAAGAAGTGAGTAGAGAAGAACTAGGCCCCTTCATTCCCCTAAAACCTCACCGAAACCTCTCTTGTGAACTTCTCCGATTCTCTCTCAATATTTCTTATGATCTCGTTTTTGATAGAATCACTTCTACTGCATGCTGCATTTTGTGTGTCGTTTTTGGGTAATATCTTATCTGGAATGCTGTTATGATCAATAGAACAAGTAATCGATTTTTGGTTTGACGGAAGTCGATTTATTTATTTACTATTATTTTTTATTTGAAATTTTGTACAATTGTGTTTCATTCATTTCTTTCCTTCTTTTTTTATTTTATATTTATTACGTATAATTGTGTTTCATTTGATATTGATCATACTCTAGATAACTATGTGATTGTAGCTGGGGATTTTAAGTTTTGTGAATTCAAGAAACTGTCAAAATGCTAGTGAAATTGAGACCTTATTCATAAGCTTGTGGTTTTGAAAAGTAGCCCGGTTCAACTGATGAAGTTCCTTTTTGGGATTCTTTTTTTTCTAGGCTGCAATTCGGATATGTACCTGATAGACAATCTTTTGTGGGTTTAGCATATCTTCTCCGATTTTGTCTTTTATTCCCCAATTTTACAGCTACACACCATGAATGCTGGGTGATTGTGCAGAAAATTTGTGTTAGACCAAAAGCATTGTGAAGGTTTCTGTGCTATAAGTTATTGGCTTCAGTTTTATTGGCATTAATAGGGTAGATTATGTGTTACAGTGATTCAATTTGTGATCCACACTTTCATTTTCTCTTTTCCCCAATTATTCATATCAAATTCAAATCCAGAAGCATGTGCTGATTTTTTTCTTTTTGTATTAATCTGTGAAGTTTATTTGGAAAGGAAGTATCTGGGTCTAATGGATTAAATTATGACATTGAGGAAAAGGCACTAAAGGTTTTGCTTGACACATTTGGTCTGTGTTTACTCTGCAATAAATAGCTTCGCTTATCGGAAATCCCTATTTGGCTGGTGAATTTCTCTGTGACAGACAGGCAAACACCTAAACCGCTTCTATCCATCTTTCTACTGGTGAGGCAAGGGGTAAAAAGTCTTCAAAATCATCAAATAGTAACATCTCTGAGAATTCGTTTTAGAAAAATGGAAAATCTAGACCTACTAGGACAAAATGGCGTCCGATATCAGGAGGTACCGTTTCAAGTTTTCTTGGTAAAGAATATATTAAACCTGCGCAACCAGCTAATGGCACTTTTCTGGCATCAAAGCCATTGAAGTTGGATCTAAAGGAGTTTTCCCATGTCTGCACTGTGCAGAGAAGAAACTAAACCAAAACAATCAAAGAATGACCATTTGCAGAAGGATACAGAAGATTTTCTATTTAAATTGTTACGAGAAGGGTTCCAGCTGAACAGGGATGTGATTCAGGAGGTTCTCGGTAATGTCTTAAATATACTGATGCCAATTTAATACATATTGTCCTTTTCAATGTTCTTTTTTTTTTTTTTCCTTCTTCTTCTTCTTCTTCTTCTTCTTTTTTCTTTTCGTGTGCATGTGATCACTGATTTGGTATTACGCTTAAGTTGCAGATAGTTGTGGATTTGATATGCAAAAGGTAAGGACTATACCTTCCTGATGTAGGCCTTTGCTTTTTCCCCTTCTATGTAATTTAGTAAATCGCATCTTCCTTTGTGATTGTTATATCATATCAAAGTCAAGTCTTAAATACTGCTGTCATATGTTAAGGTTCAACTTGCATTTTGATTAAGATCCATTTGCTGCTGCTTCCAAAAGTGAGAATGAGATACTTTGGTTAATTTCAGTGGTTGAACCCAATAGAGAACTTTATTTAGATCTTCATGGTTCAAAGGCCTGAAGAAACTTGCCCGTTATTGTAAAATGACATTCTGTGCTTTTTATGCAATAGGGAACAGGGAAGTAGAGCTTTGGAAAAGCCTGAATTGATAACTATGGAGAGACTTATTATTTAAGTGATGAAAATTCCCATCACACGAAAAATTTCAGATAGTTAAAGACTCCATTTTGCTTGAGCCAAAAATGTTTGTTTCAATTAAAGACTTGAACCATTTTCATTGAACCTAATTGTGATCCTTTACTGAAACGACCTGCCCCGAATCTCTTCGGGTGAGTCAGTCTAGTCTCATCAAAACAAACTTGATAATAATCTAATTAGTAAGGATTCTGCCGAAAATTTGGCAGAGTCTCCTTTATAAGTATAACACTCTTAATATGCAATTATGTAAGACAAGCACTCCCAATATAATTCAATAGACAACAAACTCCATATAGGGTCAAACAGATAACTAGACCCAGAGCCTACAAGCTTGTCCGTGCGGATGGCCACGAGATGAAATGCCCATGGAACGCAGCACACCTCAGGAAATATTTCCAGTAAGACTTGCTCATGTTTTAAAGTTATTTTTATTCGTGCTCGTTGTTATTTATTCTATGTTAAATCAATCTCGTGTAAGCCGAATTCAACAATTAATGAGTCGATGAGGAATTTCAGTCAGCTGTAACGTTGTAAAATTTCTAAGGTATGCAAAGGCTAAGTCTCAAAGCCTATTTTATGGCGAGACCAAAAGCCAAGCATGCCAGGATCTGCTCGATCAAGCAAAGGCGAGTAGACTCCCAAGTGTTGTAAAATTTCAAAGGCATGCAAAGGCTAAGTCTCAAAACTTGTTTTATGGGGCGACCAAAAGCCAAGCGTGCCAGGATCTGCTCGACCAAGCAAAGGCGAGCTGATTCTTAAGCGTTGTAAAATTTCAAAGGCATGTAAAGGCTAAGTCTCAAAGCCTGTTTTATGGCGAGACTAAAAGCCAAGAGTGCCAGGATCTGCTCGACCAAGCGAAGGCGAGCTGACTCCTAAGCGTTGTAAAATTTCAAAGGCATGCAAAAGCTAAGTCTCAAAGCCTGTTTTATGGCGAGACCAGAAGCCAACCATGCCAAGATCTGCTCGACCAAGCGAAGGCGAACAGACTCCCAAGCGTTGTAAAATTTCAAAGGCATGCAAAGGCTAGGTCTCGAAGCCTGTTTTATGGCGAGAACAAAAGCCAAGCGTGCCAGGATCTGCTTGACCAAGAAAAAGCGAGCAGACTCCCAAGCATTGTAAAATTTGAAATTACAATACAAGAAAACAAGTAAGAACATTCTTATTAATCTGCCAATAGTTTGCAAAGCTGCTAATCCTAATATACAATGTTCGAAAAAGAAAAGCAACTACAACACAAGACATGCTTAAGAGGACGGCGGGTCAATAAGTTGGGTTGCCTCTACTGGCTACTCTACTTCAGGAGCAGGGGGATTTGACTAGTTGCTCCAGGGGGGGTACTTGCCTCGGTAACATCAGCAAGAACTGCACGAGGAGGAGAGGTTCCCTCCTCGATGGCATTTGGCTCCAACTCTTCAACATCTTCTTTGGCTGCCTTCTCATCCATATATTGGACAACACCAGCAGTAAGTTCGTCCATCTTCAGATCATGATGCTGCTTCCCAAGGACGGCCATGATGCAGTGATAAGAATGTTGAAGCCCCTCGTCATATTGATTATCAGCTTCCTTCTCTAGGTTCTCAACCTGAACCTGGTGAGAATCTTTGAGAGATTCGAGCTGAGCCTCGTAGGCAACCTTTTGTCTCTGCAGGTTCTCCTTGACCCTAGTCAGCTCCTTCTCGAGAGTGATTGCCTTTGCTTGCGCGAGAGACTCCCGCTCTATCAACTTCAGGTTCTCGAGGTTCAGATCTCCTACTTTCTTCTCGACAACGTCATCTTTGGTTTTGGCCGATTGAACATCCTCTCTCATCTTTCGGTCATAGCGGCCGACCTTCGCCTTATAGTAAGTGGCCATGCAGCCGAGGTGAAAATCACTACACTACATAGCCCCCACCAGCTCGCCTAGAGTGCTACCGTCAAAGTCCCCCAAGTCATTTTTACTCATGAGCCTGGAAAATTCACTCATATAGGGGACCAGATGTTCTGCTCGATTGTCAGGCAAACGGGGTTTCGACCCATATGGTGGAGAAGAGGAAGTGGGGTCAGTGGCTGCTCCATAAGTTTCTCTGGCTTTGGTAGAAGGAGGTGGTAGAGTCTTTAAGGGGGGGACCTACTCCGCGATGTTCATCCGTTTTACAGAGGGAGCACCCTTATTCTAGTCGTGCTTAGCAATATGAGGTCGAGGACGCTTCCAAGTCAGAGCCTCGATCATAACATCTTCCATCTTAAGATTAGTATACACCAGACGAGACTCGAAGAAGTTGTAAGTAGATAGCAACTCTTGACCCGAGCAGGAATTAGCTAACACAACCTCGACCTCCTTAAGTAGTTTATGTTGGAACGGGTAGTGCACACCCTAAGAACCTGCAGTACGAGCAGATATTGAGTTAGAAATAATTCAACAAAGTGAGAGCAACTAGGGATACAAGACATCTAAAGCAAGCAGGCAACCTAGGACCACGAAACGGGGTGGGACGCGATAGTTCTTCCCGTCAATCTGTGCAACTTGACCCTAGGGACCCCCAACAAAAAAGAATTTTTTCTTTCAATTCCCACCACCACCAGTTGGAAGATCAGTTATGGGTTTCCTGGTTTTAGTACTTGATTGGAAGTAGTACCAGCCGGCGTCTTTGAGGTTGCTCTTTAGCTGGTGTAGGTGCTTTATCTCATCGACTGTGGACTCGCTCTAGCAGCATCTGTCCCACAATATGAACAGACCAGAAAGTACTCTCCACCCGTTGGGGTTCAGTTGACTAGGAGATAAGTTCATCCCATTAAGTACTCGGGCAAAATAAGGTTGTAGGGGGCACCTCATCTTAAGCTTAAAACTTTCCAAAAACAGGGTAACGTATCCCCTCGGAGGCCGACTAGGAGTATCCTTTTTTTCCTGGGATCCTAAGGGGTATATCATCAGAAATATCATACCTAGCCCGGAGGTTATCGAGCTCGTCTACTGTGGTCATACATGTAATGAAGTCAATAGCGTAATGCTCCGATAGAGCCCTATCTCATATTTTGCTTTTCCTATCTGGTTGTGATGTTCCTGGTGAGGACATTTCACCTGAATCTTCCCCCTGGTCCTCACTTAATGTGTCTTCCGAGCCAAAAGATCCCCCGTCACCGCTATTGCTGGTTAAGGAGGGTATTTGGGGAGACGTCCTCTTAGCACTAGTCCCAACACTAGATCTAATGGTTTCTAAGGGGATCTCGGGGTCAAAGGCAGGATGAACGAGCAGATTAGGTAAGAAGTCTAACTCGTCATCATCAATCTCAATTACCTTCTCTTTGCCTTTTGACATTTCCTAAACTATGACCAGAGCAACATCACCAAACACCACCCAAACAAGACAGAGAGAAAAGAAAATTTCTATAACTATCTAAGACCGAGGAAATAGAAATAATACCTATAATTGTAGCCCCGCCGAATAAAGACAAGGAAGGTAGCTTTTACGCTGAGGGAGAGGAATGACTCAGTTGCCGGAGAAGGAGAAGAGGGATAAAAGACGAGTTTCTCTTTTAGGGTTTTGGATTCCTTAATGAGGAATAAACCCTCGGGCTGTCAGCATTTAAGGGCATGAATTCCAAGGGTCTCATAGCCACCGGTTTGAAATTCAAACGGAGAGATAGATCTCTGCCACATCACCTCGCCCGCAATTTAATGCGACACGACTCCTCAAAGCCTCTTTCTATCCTGCGCGAGCCAAAACCGTTGAATTTCTACTGCCGGTTCACTACGTTACCCAACGCCAAAAATTGGGGAACCGGTGTTTGGGGGATATATCCCGACAAGACCGGCCATGATGAGCAGATACTTGGTAGCAGGATTTCGCAAATAAGTATATTCCGCAAAAGTCTGGTAGTAGGGGAACATGAGCAGGAATATTCCTGCTCGTTCACGAGTGTACCATCCACAGGGCCACAACGGGAGTTGGCCTCCTACTAGGAGCATAAAACCATTCATGCTAGAGGTCGAGGTGAGGAGACCCAGTCAATGACGGTTGGCAAGACGTACGTGCACTCCTACCCGAGAATCAAGGCACGAAGTTCATCTAGCCATGACTACGATAATGGAGCGTCCACTTTCGAGAGTTGGGGGGAGGTAATGGACGTGGGTTGTGGAAGGCCGGGATTCAAAGAGAGCCTATAAAAAGGTAGCCAACGAAGGTAAAAAAGGTTAGAAATTTTGATGTTAAAAACTAAGAGAAAAAAGAGCTCTTGATTGAGAGATTGAAAACGAGCCATAAGATTAGTGGCCGATTTTCCTAGGAAAGTGAAGCCTACGTTTCTGACTTGAGCATCGGAGGGTTTACACTGGGAAAAAACCCGGCGTGCTCTGACTTGTTTCTGTGTACGCAGGAATCTATGGAGAAGCGGTCTTGCAAGGAGGGATCCTGATCGTGGTAGAACTAGTTGAGGAGAGATCCTGGTCGCGGACGAACAGAAAACCAGAATCTCGCATCAACATTTTGTATGCTCGGGACAATCACAAAGTACTACTTGTTCTATATGGGGCTGATGTGAATCAACTTTTCAATTATATATTCTGTGGTAATGTTGAATTCAATTTCATTTGACTCCTGCAAATTATGAAGAAAGTGCAGAGTTACAATATGGAAAAGTTCACTGGCAAATACTTTGTAAAAGCTTCGGAGTGAAACAGGAAATGCACTTGCAACTAAGGACAAATTGGTGGCCAGCTAATGCATTCATTTTATGTACATTCATCTTTTTAATTATTAAAGATAAGTGGTTCGTTGCTTTTGTTGTAGATAAAATTCAGACGATCTCCATTGTGAAATGACAATATTTAAAATATCTCCTAAATTATAATAAACTTTAATTTATTTTAATTTTATTTAAAAGATAAAAGAAAAATGTGGTATATTGATAAAAAAAATTTTATCTTCTTAATAAAACGAAGTAAATTAAAATTTATAATAATTTAAAGTATTTTAAAAATTATTATTTCATAAGAGAATAATATGAAATTAATCTTTTTTTACTTTTTGAATGTGAAAGGCCAAGAAAAGAGAAAGCAAGTGTCCCTGCTTTTTATTTTAATTGAAATCGGAGTCATCCCATATACTTTACTACTTTAGTTCTCTCCTCAAGGTGAGATGCGTGAGTTGGGTGAAGATTTGGTGAGTGTTGTGTCAGTTGCCCGTGTGTTGTGTGAGCTCTGTGTGTGTCATGTGATATGCATGCTATGTTGAGAATTTATAGATAGCACAAAATGCAGCGTTTTGTGCCAACTGTGGTACGAATCTCATTTTCCTATTTCAACAGGTTTACGGTTTACTAGAAGGAAAATCCCTCAGATCACATCACTGCCTTTTCTCTCATTTTCTCTCTCTATATTTTCTAATACATTCTACATATTTTTCATGTCCTCACATACTTGTATTTCAAATCCAATAAATTTTTCCCAATTTTGGGCCAATATTCTAACAAGTTTTATTGAAGGACTGGACTATTGGCACCCCTCTAAAATTTCCTTAAAACCCCTTTTTTTTATTACAATTACATTTAAAGATAAAAATAATTACTAATTCATCTATTTTAATATTTTATCCCTCTTCAAATTTTTTTATTTTCTTCCCATCAAAATTTTTCCCTCAAATTCTCTGTATTTTTGTTTTATTCATTTATTAACATATTCTTTTTATTATAACAAATCCAATTTTCAAGCAAAATTATAGTACAATATTGATTGTTGTTTGCTTTATTAGAAGGGACTTTTTAGCTGAGGAAATAAAAACTGTATATTTGGTTTCTTCTAACTGCTCGTTGACGATAGTCACGGCATCCTGCACATTTCTAATGACTTCCTTTAGTATGTTCTGCTTCTACCTCATTAGTTCCAATAGCTCTGTTATCCCATGCGTACTTAAAAATAACTTCTGCTATTTTTTTAATTAATTATTTGAATCTTGGAGTTTTCTTTTTTATCTTTTCCACAATTTTTCATTCGGATTTATTCATAATCATACTAAAACTTTTTACATCATAATTCTAAAGATATTGAATCTAATTCACTAATTTGTATGAAGAAGTTTATCGCATAAATTTTGTGTGGAGATTGATTTAATAAGACTCTAAAATAATTTTAGAACCAAGAAAATATTAAGAAATCGAAAGATTAACAAATTAGAAATAAGGGTAATTCTGACATTAAATGAAATATTAGGGACAAAGGAGTTTTTAGAGGATTTTAATGGGGTACCAATAGTTCAACTCTTTCTTGAAATAAAAGGGAGAGGATCGTTAAATTGAAAAGTCTATTTTATTATCAAGTGTTTTAAATTAGTGCAACGTGACAATTTATACTGATGATATCTTCTATTTTTTTCATAGAAAATTAATGTTATTTTACTTATAAATATAAACTCCTAAATATTTGTAGTAGATTTGAAGTTGAGCCCATGAAACGGTAATGAGGAATTAATGAGACTGAGGATCTGCAATTTAATCTGAGTTTAGGTGTAGAATTAAAGTTTGAAATGAATTTACTGTGTTATAAATCAATTTTTACAATGTTGTAAACTGATTTATGATATTATAAATCCATCTTAAATTTTAATCTCATATTCTAAGTTTGGATCTAATAAACACTCCCTCTGATTATGTTGTCTATAATTTTGCATTCAAAGAAACTTCACGAAAAATATAATATCATGTGTAGCCCTAGTAACTTTAATAACAATTAAAAAGATATCATAAGAAAACTCATAATTGTTCAGATATTTATAAATTGGTGGCCGTTGGAAATTTAACTGCATGTGCCAATCCGAGAAAAGTCGTCGTGCACAAAAGACTTTTAGCCATACGTTCTTCCAAGTCACATGAAACAGGGGATGTACAAAGAATAAGACATGTCATTCATTGTTTGTTTGCTGCATTCCCTCTCATTTTCTTAATTATTAAAGACAGGTTGCTCATAGCATGTACTTTTCAAATGTGGAACCGCAGCTAATGTCACTATTTTAATTTGGAATTAAATTAGGGCCCATCTATAAAATTTATAACATTATATTGCAGTGCGAACTAACTTTTATGTTTATCTAAACACCTTAAATTTAAGGCAAATTATGTCATAAATAAGAATTATAACAGAACACTTATGATGTATAGCAAAAGCGTTGTGATGAAGATCTTGAAGAAATATAATATTAGTGCCGAATTAAGTAACTAAGAACACCCCTGAACTGAATAATGGTCATCAAAATTGTGTTACTTGCACTCCTATTTACTGAAAGTCTTGGTTCTGTTCCATTTGAGTTTTTATCTTCAAATTTCAAAATCTTGCTAAGTTTTGACAATCACAAAGGCTCAGTTTGCTTCTTCTATATTTGTATGATACGAATCCAAATTTTGTGTTCTATTTTCTCAATTTTGAATACAAATTCTTTTCTTCTCCCGCAAACCAGAAAGAAATGCTGTATTAAAAAAAGGAAATAACTTCATGACAACAAAAATTAGGAAAAATAATATAAACCAAATTAGGATAAATAATATCATTTTCTAGAGAAGCAGGCAAAAATGGAAAATGATATTTCAATTCTTCAAGATCCCAAATCTCTGTTTCTAAATTTTCATTCACTTTGCTTCTCGCATAGAATCATTTGGTATTAATAAAATTTTTACTTATTAAACAAAAGTTTAAAAAAAATTATATTCCTGCTGTTAATCTATGAATGGTTTCATTGTTTGAGTTTCTTTCAGAAGACAAGAATACTTTGGTTAAGTGTTTGGCTAAGTACTAAATTAGAGGTTGTTAGAGAGAAGAAATTAAAAAAAAAAAAAAAAACCTAACCCTTTATTCAGTGTTTAATCAGCAAATATTCAACCCAACATGAATCTTAATCATCTTTAAAAAAATATTTTATTCAATTTTCTAATGATATTTATGCAGGTACTAGAAGTTAAAACCCTACTTACATGAATGCGTGCCCATCGGTCCAATTTTTTTTTTTAAAAAAGAGAAAATAAATGTAATCCATGAATTTGGTTAATTTTCCTTTGTTTGTTTCTTTCTGTCCCCCCCCCCCCCCACCAAATATCATTCCTTTTTGGCCGCCCAAGGACATTTTCACAAATACCTTTTGTGCAGAAGTCTTTTAAACCATCAATCGGAAGAAACATACTTCCAGTGATACCTCCAATTATCATTGATGACTTTTCTTACTCTAATGCTATGTCAATTCCAACAATTATATGTTAATATAACATAATCAATTATTTGGATAATTGATGACTTTTCTTACTCCAATGCTATGTCAATTATAGCATTTGTATTAGGGTTGTTTGCAGATTGAATTTTGTAGATTGGATATCAATTTATATCTCATTCACGATTTTACGAATTATAAATTTTCAATTCAGTCCAATCCATGAATTGGTAAAACTTAATCTAAATCTAATTCATACGTCTGCTGATCAGATTCAGATTTGACCCAATCTATATCCAATCTGCCATTTGCGGACTAAAAAATTTTAATTCTCTCCAATTCACAAACTAACTAAATAAATAAAAATTTAATATAAAAATAACTTTACTAACGATCAAAGTTAAAATTAAATAATATTTAAATAGATTAATTGTTTAAATAAAGTTAGAAAATACATTCAAAATTTCAAAATATAACACAGTAAAAAGAAAAAATCTCATTTGTTTAGACCTACGTATGAAAATTAATTGTTTAGGAAGCTATATTTATTTTTTGTTTTAAATAATATGGTGTTAATGTAACTATATTTTAATTTATTTATTTATATGATCAATGCTATATTTACAAGTTTAATTTTTTAATTAAATAATTTTTTTTTGCGGAATTGCGGATTTTTGTGGATTTACAAAAATAAATTTATATCCAATCCACCGACTGTGGATTTTCAAATTTTCAAATTTTCAATCCAATCCAATCCACCAATTTACAAATTCAGATTTTTACGGATTAGATTTGTACAGATCAAACGAATTGAGCAGACCATATTTGATTTTGAACATTGCTAATTTGTATGTTAAGTATAACATAATCAATTATTTGGATAATCCCTTGTGTTTTATCTCTAATTAGAGCATGAATCTTCACAATATCTACAATGCTACAATGGCTACAAAGCAAAACCTGCTTGCAAATTGTCAAAGATACTTATCCTTTCGCTTGACAAGTCATTTGGAAAAATATTGTCCCTTGGCGGCTCCATGACTTCTCTGCCCCTCCTTTGCAGCGTTCGTCTCGTCATACACGATGGCTAAGAGCTATCATTGCTCATGGATAGATAGTACTCACGTCAATATTGCATAAAAATCACATTATTTGATTTTTTTTTAAATCATCATTTAAATGTTTTATTTACCAAATTTTGATAAAGTAGAATGAAATAAAAACTCATTTATAATCATTCTCATTTTATTTTATATATTTTTAGGTTAATATGATTAAATTAAGTTTAGAAACTAAAAAGATATCAGTTATTCGGGGATTGAAGACCCTTAGAGATCCCCTATTATTATTTGGAGAGAGGACATGGATCTTCTCAAGTAATTCTAACGGGGACGGAGAGAGAATATGAACATATGCCAAACATCAGGATGGGTATAGGGATGTTAATCCCTTCCTCTTCCTTTTCCATTGCCATCCCTATTATAAATAATTTTTTCATTAAAATAAAGTAAAATGTAATTTACAGATCGACCAACAATCAAAGAAGAAAAATGAAGTAAAATGTAAAATTTTGTAAAAATACAATAATAAAGTGCTACATTTCAAAACTTCTATCTTCATTTGGTAATTCGCAATTCTTGAAATAATAATTCAAAATATTATTTCGATTTTATATTTGCTAGTGACCTGAAATTTCTTAACACAACAGTGTCAATGAAAAAAAAGTCAGATGAAGACTCTTAGCCGAGGAATCTTCCAAGTGCATGAGGACACACACACACACACTGAAAACAACAGGTGGCCAGCTAATTAATATTCATTCATCAGCGAAGACTAAGTTATTCATTGTGTCCCTACGCTAACCTGGAATTAGTTGAGGATGTTGATTAATGCTATAGCATTGGAAAAGAAAAGACATGCCTATTGAGATTCATGTTATAATTACCAGGGCGAAAGATTAGAAAATCATCATGTCAATTAATAGAAGAATAAAACTAATCTCAACTCTGGTTGCTTTGAGCTAAATATTAGGGTCAATGTCTAAAATGTTTCATATTTTAATTAAAATTATTATAATTATGGCCGGCCTTGCAAACCTTGGTCATATCAGTATTATTAAAATTTCATTTTATAAAGTGTTACTCGAAAGTTCAATTAGAGCAAAGTCATAATTCAAAAAAGACTTGTAGCACATTATTCCTAGAGTAATAGGGGATAAGCTAAGAACAGGGAGCCACCTAAAACATTCCAGCCAGAAATATATCTTCTCTTCCCTCAGCTAAATTTTTATTTCATATTCTCTGTTGAAATCTTCTACAAACTATGGGTAATATCTGCTCAATCACAGTCTCATGTGATGCCATTTTCTCCCGTTGCCTAGACTGCACAGTTACAAGGGCAGCTTATATAAGTGAGCTCCAAGCTAATATTGATGCTTTGAGGACAGAACGGCAGAGGTTAATTGAAGCAAGGAATGATGTTTTGAGAAAGGTTGCGGCTGCTGAACAGCAGAGGATGAGACGCCTGAACAAAGTGCAAGGGTGGCTTTCAAGGGTCGAAGCTGTGGAGGCTGACGCAGATAAACTGATAAGGGATAGCCCTCAAGAAATTGAGAAATTATGTCTCGGAGGCTACTGTTCCAAGAACTTCAAGTCAAGCTACAATTTTGGGAAACAAGTGGCTAAAACGCTGAGTGATGTGGCTACTTCATTGGGTGAAGGAGCTTTTGAGGTGGTGGCTGAGAGAGTTCCGGCATCTGTGGCAGTTGAAAAACCTACTGATCCAACGGTTGTAGGCTTGGAATCAACACTTCAAAAAGTTTGGAGATTTATTGTGGAAGATCCAGCGGTAATTATTGGCATATATGGAATGGGTGGTGTTGGTAAAACTACTTTACTAACCCATATCAATAATAAATTTCTTGAGGGTCCAAATACTTATGATTGTGTGATTTGGGTTGTGGTGTCGAAAGATCTGCGAGTTGAATATATTCAGGAAGTTATTGCAAAACAGATGGGTTTTTTTGATGATTCATGGAGGGCTAAAAGTGTTGAAGAAAAAGCTCTAGAAATTTTCAACAGTTTAAGTGAGAAGAAGTTTGTATTGTTGCTAGATGATGTGTGGGAGCGGGTTGATTTAACAAAAGTGGGTGTCCCTCTTCCCAGACCAAAAAATATGGCATCTAAAGTGGTTTTTACAACCCGTTCTGAAGAAGTTTGTGGCTTCATGGAAGCTCACAAGAAGTTTAAAATGGTGTGCTTATCAGATAACGATTCTTGGGATTTGTTTCAACAAAAAGTTGGCAAAGAAATTCTAAACAGTCATCCTGATATTCTTGAGCTAGCACAGACAGTTGCTAGGGAGTGTGGTGGTTTACCTCTTGCACTTATTACCATTGGTCGAGCCATGGCTTGCAAGAAGACACCTGAGGAGTGGAGATATGCAATTCAATTGTTAAGTTCATCAGCTTCGCAGTTTCCAGGTTTGGGGGAAGGGGTATATCCTCTTTTAAAATTCAGTTATGATAGTTTGCCCAACGACACAATTAGATCATGTCTCTTATATTGTAGTTTGTATCCAGAAGATTATTGCATTTCTAAAGAAAATTTGATAGATTGTTGGATCGGCGAGGGATTTTTGAACGAAAGTGACAGATTTGGAGAGCAAAACCAAGGATACTTCATTTTGGGCATTCTTCTTCATGCTTGTTTATTGGAAGAAGGAGGAGACGGCGAAGTCAAAATGCATGACGTGATTCGAGATATGTCTTTATGGATAGCATGTGACCTGAAGGAGAAAGAGAACTTTTTGGTTTATGCAGGTGTTGGCTTAACTAAGGCTCCAGATGTTAGAGAATGGGAAAACGTGAGAAGACTGTCGTTGATGCAAAATGAAATCACGAATCTAACAGAGATTCCTACATGCCCTCATCTTCTCACTTTATTTCTTGACAATAATGAGTCTCTGAGGATCCCCAATGATTTCTTCCAATATATGCATTCTCTCAAAGTTTTAAACCTGTCTCGTATTAAATTAAAGTCATTTCCTTCGGGAATTTCGAAGTTGGTATCACTACAACAACTTGATCTTTCATATTCAAGCATAAAAGAGTTGCCAAGAGAGTTCTATGCCTTGGTGAATCTTAAATGTTTGAATTTGGAGCATGCGGAAGAGTTGATTACAATTCCACAACAAGTGATGTCTAATTTTTCAAGGTTACATGTGCTGAGAATGTACGGTACTGTTAGTTTAAATTTTCTAGAGTCGTTAAAAGACAGCATTTTGTTTGGGGGGGAGGAAGTTTTAGCAGAGGAATTGCTTGGTCTGGAATCTCTAGAGGTATTGACCTTCACCTTGAGAAGTGTTCGTGCTCTCCAACTTATTTTGAGCTCTCATAAGTTACGAAGTTGTACTCAAGCTTTGTTCCTCCAATCCTTCAATGATTCGACAAGTCTTGATCTTTCACCTTTGGCAGATTTAAAGCATCTCTACAGGTTACGTGTTTTTGGGTGTAGAAAATTGGAAGAACTGAAGATGGATTATAAAGGGGTAGTCCAAGCCACGAGGCAACCTTGTGTTTTCCATGGCCTTCATACAGTTCACATAGAGGTTTGCCTTACATTGAAGGACTTGACGTTCCTTGTTTTTGCTCCAAATCTTGAGTATGTTGAAATACTAAATTGCCCTGCTATGGAAGAAATCATAAGTACGGGAAAATTTGCTGATGTTCCAGAGGTGATGGGAAATCTAAACCCTTTTGCAAAGCTCCATTATATTGGATTAGTTAATCTGCCAAATCTGAGGAGCATCTATTGGAAGCCCTTGCCTCTGCCACAGCTGAAGGAAATGAAGGTAGATGGTTGCTTTGGGCTTAAAAAGCTTCCACTCAAGTGCAATAGCGCTCAGGAGCAAACAATTGTTGTTCATGGAGATAAAACGTGGTGGATCAATCTGAAATGGGAGGATGAAGCCACTCAAGATGCTTTTCGTCCCTGTTTCAAATCGCTTTATCCGGCGGGGGCACGATGGAATGAATTATTGAACAGAAATTTCATGTGATTTCTGGAACATGCTTTTTCTTACATTCTTCTTGTTAAATTCCTTAATTGAAGACGTTCATTTTTGCTTTCCAGTTTCTTGTTATATTTCACATCGAGACGTTATAATATCTTAAATAGATGAATCTGATTGCTGATGATAATAACATTTGCTTAACTGGCATTTAATTTTCCTGTAGTATTCTTTTTTCAAGCCCTGAACTGGACTAGAAGATTATCATTTCCAAGTACGGATGCTAATTGTGCGCTAGTCAAATCACCTGTATAGAATGTTGAAATGATCCCAGCTGAGATTGGAAAATGGAGAGGTGATTTCAACATTCTTTGAGATTTAACACTATAGAGAAATTAAGAAACAAAGACGCCTGATGTCTTGATCTGTTTATAGTATTTGTTGTTCCAGTGATCCTGTTTCTAAAATAAATGATTCGGTTAGCTGAAAGGGAAAATTAAAAAACAATTTAGCGAGATAAAAGGGAATTTTTTTTTAAAAAAAAATTATTTAGTATGCAATTATGCACCATTATCTTTCCCTCAAGGCTTAGCTGAGTTGTTTTCAAATAGATTTTTTTATTTTTGACTGATCACACGTAGTGCTTGAATCCTAAAAAAGCTAGGGTAGATAGTTTAAAAATCAATTTTGCACCTCTTGATTCAATTTATTAGGTACTTCAGATGCTTGAAGGTTGAATAATGGGTTTGAAAAACACAACTTCTATCCTTGAAGTCACAGAGATTTCTACTCATAACCTTCGAAGAATTTTTCTTCTCAATCATGCTTACCCAGTTTTCTGACGTATTGTCAATATCAATAGAGTGATGTGTATTGAGTTAAGCAATTCCACCTCGACGACAGTGTAAAACAAAACACTTGCCAATACCGTACATCAATGAAAGGAAAACCAATTACCCTTATAACACAAACAGTTCTCTGTGCAATTTCAAATAAACAATAACAACACTGAGAACCATTATTAGTAGATTCCAATCACCCTTTCATGTAGAAGATTGAGTGCCATGGCAAATTGGCCAGGGATTTTTAATTAATTGTACAAACAGACCAACTAGCAAAGTAAATTCAAATCTACGAATAAACTAGTCAAAAATAAAACAAACAAATGGCATACAACATCAACATCGGCTACTAATTAATACAACATATACACATTCTTACACAGCACAAAGGGAAAAAAAATGCCATAAAAATTTGGCCGCTAGAAGATGTCCAGTCAGGTTTACGCCTGTCAAATGGATTCGAAATATGGAAAAAAAGCATATGCGGTGGCTACATCCTCCCATTTCAGCTCATTCCACCAGTGCTGATTTCCCCTGATAACAGTTTTACCTTCCTTTGTGCTGTTTATATCCAGTGGAAGCTTCTTTAAGTTCGGGCATTCAGAGACAAACAATTCCAGGAGATTTGGGAAGGGCAAGGCATTCGGATAGATGATCTTCAATTTTGTTAAAACTTGCAACCGAAGATATTGAAGTTTTCCAAAAGGTTTAAGCCCTGGAACTTCACCCAATTTCGAAGCACTGATTATTTCTTCCATATCGTAACAGCTGTCTATATGTACAATCTTGAGATTTGGAGCAAACACAAGCCATGTCACCTCCCTCAATTTAAAGCAATAGTCTATGGTAAGTCTTTGAAGGCTATTGAAACCATATGGTTCTCGTGTTGTTCGAACTTCTGCGTAGTTAAACCTTAGCAATTCCAAACTTGTACAATACGCGAAATCTAGTTTATCAAGATACTTGAGGTCTGCTATGGACAAAATATCCCATGACTTGGAATCCTTACAGCGGCGAAGCTCTAAAGCTCTTGTACTACTGTGGAACCGTTGGCAGCTCAAAAGTCTTTGTAGAGCACAAAAACTTTTTAAGGTGACGCTTAATACATTTAAATGTTCCAAAGTAATCAACTCCTCTACCAAAATTTCGCTGCCACCAAACTGAACACTATCTTCTGCAATTGTACGAGAATAACCACAATCTAGCATTCTCAACACCTCTAACCCAGAAAAACTACAAAGCAGTTGACGTGGGATCTTCTGCAGATAACGCGTATACTCCAAGTTCAAACACTTAAGCTTTGTTAAGGCCTTTAACTCATTTGGCAGCTCTTTGATGGAAGTTTCTGAAAGGTTAAGATATTGTAGTGAAACCAACTTTGAAACTCCTGAAGGTAACTGGCTCAAGGAGCGATTCTTTGATAGGTTTAACACTTTCAGAGAAGGCATAAAATCAAAGAAATCACTACTGATGGTATCTAACCTATTAATTCCAAGAAATAAAGTTAAAAGACGAGGGCATGCAGGAGGTTTTGATAAAATCACAATTTTATTTCTCATCAACGATATTTTTCTCCTATCTTCCCATTTTCTAACCTCCGGTGGTTTAGTTAATTCAACTCCTGCAGAAACAAGAAAGTTTTCATTCTCCTTCTCCACTTCACAGGCTATCCACAAAGCCATATCGCGAATCACATCATGTATTTTTACATAATCTGATCCTACTTCTTCCAATAAGCATGCTTGGACAAGAACACCGATAATGTAGTACCCTCTGTTATTTACTCCATTAATTCCTTCGTATCCATTCAAAAACCCCTCACCAATCCAGCACTCTATCAATTCAATTTTACCAATATGATAATCCTCAGGAAATAAACTACAGTATAACAGACAAGATCGAAGGACGTCACTAGATAAACTATCATAGCTGAATTTTAAAAGAGGATACACCTCTTTCTCCATACCTGGAAATTCAGAAGCTGATCTCCTTAACATCTCAATTGCATAATTCCATTCTTCAGGTGTCTTCTTGCCGCTCATGGCACGACCGGTTGTAATAAGTGCAAGTGGTAAACCGCAACACTCCTTTGCCACGGTTTTGGCTAATTCCGGAATATCAGGATGACTGCCGAGAGTCTCTTCTCCGACCTTCTGTAGGAACAATTCCCAAGCTTCGTTGTCTCCCAAACACTCCACCTTGAACTTCTTTTGGGCTTCCATGAGGCCACAAACATTCTCAAGACGAGTTGTAAAGACTATCTTGGATGCATTTTTTGAACTAGCTGGAAAAGGGACACCCACTTTGGCTAAATCAATTCTTTCCCATATATCATCCAACAATAGCAGAAACTTCTTCTTGCTCAAGATCTTGAAGATACCTGATGCTTTCCCTTCAAGACTTTGATTCTCAAGGAAACCAATTCTTTCCCCGATTTTTTCTTGAACTCTCTGAAGCTGTATGTCTTTAGACACCACCACCCAAATGACAACATCAAAATCGTTTGGCGCATCAAGGAATTTGTTGTTGATTTGCGTTAGTAGGGTAGTCTTGCCGACTCCACCCATGCCATATAGACCAATGATTCCAACTTGTTCTTGTATAAGGCATCTCCAAACTTTATCAAATGTTGAGTCAAGGCCCACTATTGTTGGCTCAAGAGGCCTTTCATCTACTGCCGGCTGTGGCACCTTCTCAGCGACCACATCAAAAGCTCCTTCAACCATTAAAGAATCCATAAGCTGTAGCTTTTTAGACACTTTTTTCCCAAAGTTGTAGCTTGACTGGCAGTTCTTCGAACAGTAGCCTCCAAGACATAATTTGTCAATTTCTTGAGTGCTATGCCTTATCAATTCACCAACTTCAGCTTCCACAGACTCCACTCTTGAAAGCCAACCTTGCACTTTGTTGAGCCGTCTCATTTGGTGTTGCTCAGCATTGGCGACCCTCGTCATCACATCGTACCTTTGCTTCAATTAATTTTTGCAATTGAGTCTGCAAATTAGCAAGATTATCTTTAAGTTGGCTCACATATGCTGCATTTCTGCGGGTACAATTCTTGCAACCGTTGAAAAGGGCATCACATGAGATTTGAATTCCCAAAACATTACCCATAGTTTGTATGAGATTTCAGAAAGGGGAGAGGAATTGTGAAATTACGAGAACAATAGAAAGAAATATTGTTTGTGCTATAATAATGTTAACAGCAGTTTTGATCAATTAATAGCTTATTAAGCCTATTTACAGTCAATTTTGAAGTCACAGCATCAAATTAATATTAATATAATGACACTTGCTTTGTTTCATATTTGAAAAGTATAAGCAATCGTAATCAACATCTTGTATTCAATATATCGGCTCGGCTGTCTCATTAGCCGGCATAGTCGGTTTCACTTGGAAGAATCGCAGACTAATGACATTTTGTGTATGATGACTTTCTGACTTTGGCACTTACATTGAAATTTCCTAAGGGCCTATAACAATACTAAATCTAAATAATTATAATGTTTTTGCCAACATTTTTATGACCAAAATATTTTAAAAGTGATGATATTTGTCTCCCTTTGTTTATCCCAACAACCCCTACTTTTTAATTTATTTCATCTATTTCCAAAGTCACCATCATTAAAAATTAAAAAAGGATTTATTTTTTCTCCCCCTTTGCACAATTTCTCTCTTTCAACAATAACCATTTTATATCTTATCAACTACCACTTCTTAATTAATTCAATATATTTCTAAAGTAATCCTTATTAAGAATTAATTTTTTCCTTCTCGTCTGCACTGTTATTATTATTTTTCTTTTAATTTTTGGAGTAACCTATTTCGCTTCTTTAATGAGCCAAAACTCAATATTTATGATATCATGATCAATAATTTTGTAAGTCAAATTCAAGAACAAAGGAAACATAAAAAACAAAAACAAAAAAAAGTCAAAAATGGATTTTGATAATTTTATTTTTCGGCTTTTATGATGATGACGAGTTTCAAGAGGTGCGAAATAATAGAGGCCAGTACTATGGTAAGTTTTTTTTTTTTAATTTATTCATCACACATCAAAACCCATACAATTAATGACAATACAATTCATCACTTATTTATAAAATTAAATAAAATCTAATAACAAAAACTCATTATATTCTACAAGTGGCAATGGATTGCTGGTGATGAAAATAAGTGGTGGGGATGATGGTGATGCTTGAGAGAGAGAGCTGATGAGAGGGGGAAAAAAAATTATTTATCCTTACTAAAAGGTAAGAATAATTCTGGTATTTACAAGTCATGTTTTAATCTTTCAAACGAGGTTTCTTGGAATGAAAATTTTAGGCGCTGACGTTGTCATTTAGCCCAAAGTGTAATTGTAAGATCTGTATATATGCTAAGAACCACATGTGGAATTTATGGATGCACCCCTGTTCCCCAGTATCGGAGGCTAGAGGTAATTACTAAAGCCCAAACCAAATAAGACCCATGAGAAGTAAACTAGATGACTATATCTACCTTAGAATGGATGGAGAAGCCCATATGTTCAAACCCAAAATTCAAATTATAGAGTTGGGAATGCTGTCGTATTATATGAGAAGAGCGTTACAGTAAAGAGAAATTTTATGAAGATTCCAAATATGGTTCATCAGAATTGATATGGTGTCGAGGATTTTGGGTATGAGATTGGGAACTATTTTTAACTTGGGAATCAGGTTGCCAGCATCCATGTAAGAGAAATTTAGATTTCGAGTTGGGATAGTTGTTGAGGGATAATGGTGTTATTTGTAGCTTGTAGAGTCAAGTTTACAAGCCAAGATAAAGGTATTTCTTTCTTTAATCACCTTAAAAACTTGTATTTGTTAGAAATCATAAGACGAAGTAGGGGGCAAAACTATCTTAACCCGTTGTACCAAACACCATTTTGGTTTTTTTTTAGCAGTCCCTATAATTTTCTGTAAATAATAAAAACTATCAGTTTTAAAAATTTTACACAATAAGTCCCAATTAAAATATAATAATTTAAAAATTCTAAAAAATTTATTCTCTCTATCTCCTTCTCAATCAATTTTAAATTTAAGTTTCATTCTTTATAATTCTAAATTAAGTAATAGAATAAAGATTATATAATTTTTTTTCATATTAAATGAATAATTGATTGGCTTCATACGTGGGATAAAATATAAGTAATTTTACATAATCTCAAATTTACATATATAATTTTATTATTTTAAAAATATGATTTATAAACTCTATAATGAATTTAAATGACTATCCAAGCATTTATTTAATATTTATTTATTTTTCATTTTAATGTTGTCAAAATTTATATAAAACCTTATCCAATTTTGTGTTACACTAAATACAAAATAGTATTATTAAAATATAATTGGTATTTTAAGTAAATGGAAGTGGAGAGTATTTTAGCAAGTTAAAATAATTCATCCATATTTTTATATAAATATGTTAGTTTACTAAATTACTTTTGATAATAAAATATTTAACGGACCAATGTGTTAAATTTTTAAAATTTAATCTTTTCTTATTCTTTTCGTAAACATAAGGGACCACATAATTAATAACCAAATAATAACATCCCAGCTGTTAGAATAACTTTTGCAATGTGTTGGATTCAATGGTTGGATCATAAAAAAAAAAATAGATATGAAACAACAGTTGTATTATAGCTGGACCTAATGGCGATGCCAGAAATTAAACTTACGGGGGGCTAAGTTTAAATAATATTGTAATTTAAAAAAGGTCAATAAATAATGAGTATCAAAAATAAAAATTCACTAACATGTTCAATACATTTATAATTGATCTCAACGTGTTTTCATATGTTAAAAATGTTAAAAAATAAACTTATCACCAAGAATACAAAATAAATATTTTTCTACATATGTAATAACAATATTATTAGTTATTAATTTCTAATATGATTTCACATACGATTTTTCACAAAATTCATAGTTGAAAATATCTTTTATTACTGTAGTTATGACAACTAGTAAATTTAATGCTAATGTTATCAATAAACAAATTAATGAATACAATTTATCTTTTTTAGTATCAACTATTTTTCTTGTTAGCCTATCAATTTCTTTTAATTTTAAAAATTTGTTATTAGAACTCACCTATATAATGTAAACATCAAATTGAATTTTAAGTGTCATAAGATTTATTTGAAGAAAAATTATTTTGATAAACTCAATAAGATAAAAATAATTTCTTTTTTTTTTGTGTGAGAAAAGTTAGATCTCAAAATAATAATTTCTTTGTGGATTGGAAGTTGAAGATAAATACTTAATATTTTTTTTTAATTTTAATAAAAATTTTATGATAAATAAGATAAATATTTAATTAAATTTGTAAATTTTCAAGCCCCCCAACGTGGCACCGCCTATGGCTGGACCCCGAAGTAGGTAGTGCAATGTATTTCATTTTTATTGGGATTTTGGAATATGTAAACGCAGCTAAAGGTCACTATTTAAATTTGGACTTGGGGCCAACGTGCAGCACTTATGCATTATATTGCAGCATAAATATTGCACTAACTTTTTTGCCACTTTAAGTTTTTCCTTATCCAAAAATGTGCGGTTGAGGATTTGTTTACTTCCTTTTACAATAATAATAATAATAATAACAGGACCTGTCTATGGTTTCTCACTCCACATCCAACCAAATCCAACGGCTGATGCTGCAGTCTGTACCTTACCGATGCTGTAAGCTAGTCGAGTCCATAATAACAACAACAATAATAGTTGTTGTTGTCAGGTCTGTCATCTTATTTGATTAAATAGATTATTAAATTTCATCTTATTTCTTTGTATTAGAATTCAAGATTTTGACCTTACAAAGACTACGCTCACCACTTCTTGAGCTGTCCCTTCGCATCAGATACTTGTGATAAATGTTTATTACTTTCATCTGACTGACGATTAATTACCATGGATTGCACTATTTTAATTAACATTATGTCAATTTGAAAAAAAAAAACTTTTTTTTTAATGGAAAAAAAACACTTGTTTTAAATGTCCATCACATTGATGAAAAATGTCGGCCACCAAAACAATATTTTAGTTTATCACAATGTCCTAGACTGGGAAGGTTCTATCACTATCAATGGCAGCATAATTTGACATAATTAACCAAGATACAACTTTTACTTGAACGCCAATTTGGTCATAAAATAATATTAAAAAAACGTTTGAATTTTCTTTCAGCTGATAAGTCATCGTAGGCATTTGCTCTCTCCGTTTTTTAGACAATTATCATTCATGTTATTTACACAATATAAATTACTGAAATTTATTAATTTCATTGAAATTTATTTATTTCAATTCTAATATGATATCGTTTAAATCCTCTCGAGATACGGCAGCTCCCCTCCTTAAAAAACAAAAGACTGTCTTTCACTTAGGCATTTGCTCTCTTATCCTCAGTTGAAGCTCTCCTGTCAAACTAACAACTACGGAAAAATCCTACACTCATCTCATCGGTTAGAATCATGGGCAACGTCTGCTCGTTTTCAATCTCATGTGATGCCGTTTTATCCCGTTGCCTAGACTGCACAATTAGGAAAGCAGCTTACGTAAGTGAGCTAGAAGCTAATCTTGCTGATTTGCAGACAGAGCTGCAGAAGTTGATTGAAGCTAGGAATGATGTGTTGAGAAGGGTTATGGTTGCCGAGCAGCGAAGAGTGAAACGGACGGATCAAGTGCAGGGTTGGCTGTCAAGGGTGGAAGCTGTGGAGACTACAGCTGGTAAGCTGATAGGAGATGGCCCTCAAGAAACTGAGAAATTATGTCTTGGAGGATGCTGTTCCAAGGACTTCAACTCAAGCTACAAGTTTGGGAAACAAGTTGTTAAAGCGCTACGAGATGTGAAGACTTTGGAGGTTGAAAGATTTTTTGAAGTGGTGGCTGAAATAGCTCCAGATCAGTCTTCTGTCGCAGATGAAAGACCTACTGAGGCTATAGTAATAGGCTTGGAATCAACGCTTGAAGACGTGTGGAGATGTCTAGTTGAAGAATCAGCCGGAATTATTGGTCTGTATGGCATGGGGGGTGTCGGTAAAACTACACTACTCACCAGAATCAACAATAAATTTCTTGAGAGTCCATCTGATTTTGATTGTGCGATTTGGGTTGTAGTGTCAAAAGACCTGCAGATTGAAAAAATTCAAGAAATTATCGGGAAAAAGATAGGTCTGTTTGATGATTCATGGAAGAATAAAAATCTTGACGAGAGTGCTCTAGAAATCTTCAAGATTTTAAGGGAGAAGAAATTTGTTTTGTTGTTGGATGATATATGGGAGCGGGTTAATTTAAACAAAGTGGGAGTCCCTCTTCCAAGCCCACAAAGTACAACCGCATCAAAAGTGGTATTCACAACCCGTTTTATTAATGTTTGTGGCTCCATGGAAGCTCATAGAAAGTTCAAAGTGGAGTGCTTAACAGAAAAGCATGCCTGGGAATTGTTTCAGACGAAGGTCGGAGAAGAGACTCTTAAGAGTCATCCTCATGTTTTTGAACTAGCCCAAGTTGTGGCCAAGGAGTGTGGTGGTTTGCCACTTGCACTTATTACCATTGGTCGAGCCATGGCCTACAAAAAGACACCTGAAGAATGGAAATATGCAATTGAAGTGTTAAGAAGATCAACTTTCGAGCTTGCAGGTTTGAAGAAAGAGGTTTATCCTCTTTTAAAATTCAGCTATGATTGTCTGCCAAATGATATAATTAGATCTTGTTTTTTTATATTGTTGTCTATATCCAGAAGATTGGAATATTTTTAAAAGGAATTTGATAGATTGTTGGATTGGAGAGGGATTTTTGGAGGAAAATGACAGGTTTGGAGCACACAATCAAGGATACTACATTGTGGGCACTCTTGTTCATGCATGTTTATTGGAGGAGGTAGAAGATGATAAAGTGAAAATGCATTACGTTATTCGTGATATGGCTTTGTGGGTAGCTAGTGAAATTGAGAAGGAGAAGGAAAACATTTTGGTTTATGCAGGTACTGGATTAGCAGTGGCTCCGGGTGTTGAAGGATGGGAAAAGGTGAAAAGATTGTCGATGATGAAAAATCACATTAAGCATCTACCGGATATTCCTACATGCCCTCATCTGCTTACTTTATTTCTTAGCCATAATCAGTTAAGGTCGATCTCTGAGGACTTCTTCCAATTTATGCCATCTCTCAAAGTTTTAAACCCGTCATTTACGAAACGACACAAATTTCCTTCAGGGATTTCAAAATTGGCTTCACTACAACTTATTGATCTTTCATATACTAGTATAAGAGGGTTGCCGGAAGAGTTGAAGGCCTTGATCAGCCTTAAATGTTTGAATTTGGATCAAACAAAGTTTCTTGTTACCATTCCAAGGCATTTAATATCTAGCTTTTTGATGCTGCACGTGTTGAGAATGTTTGGTTCTGGTAGTTCTGTTTTTCATGAAGCATCAGGAGACAGCATTTTATTTGATGGGGGTGAACTCTTAGCAGATGAATTGCTTGGTTTGAAATATTTAGAGGTATTGGACATCACTTTGAGAAGTCGTCATGCTCTTCAAAGTGTGTTGAGTTCACATAAGTTAAAAAGTTGTACTCAAGCAATTTTCCTCCAATGCTTCAAAGGCTCCAAGTCGATTTATGCTGCAGCTTTAGCTGATCTGAAACACCTCAAGAAATTATGTATTTCGCAGTGTGAAGAATTGGAAGAATTAAAGATTGATTGTACTGGGGAAGTAAAAAGAATGTGCCAACCATATATTTTCCAGAGTCTTAATAAGGTTCAAATTTATTCTTGCCCTGTATTGAAGGACCTGACATTTCTTGTATTTGCTCCGAACCTCAAGTCTATTGATGTAAGAAGTTGCTCTGTTATGGAAGAAATCGTCAGCGCTGGAAAATCTGCTGACATTGCAGAGATGATGGGAAATATGAGTCCTTTTGCAAAACTCCAGAATCTTCAATTAGTACGTCTACAAAATTTAAAGAGCATCTATTGGAAGCCTGTGCCCTTTCCACATCTGAAGGAAATCATTGTACATCAATGCAATTGGCTTAAAAAGCTTCCACTTGATTCCAATAGTGCAAAAGAGCATAAAATTGTTATTCACGGAGAAGAATGCTGGTGGAATAAGCTTCAATGGGAGAATGACGCCACTAAAAATGCATTTTTCTCCTGGTTTAAACCTCTTGACCGAACTTTTATGGCTGAACGTAGATTTCTGACCTGAGATTACATTTGACTTCTGGTGTGTGCCTTTCTTGTTACATTCTTTCTTTCTGATGTATGCTTTAATATGTAAAAGGGCTTGTTGGTGAATTGATGCTTATATGCTTTTCTATATAATGTACATAATATTGACGGCTTCAGTACTTTATCTGCATTTTCTTGGGTACTTCGATATGTAAAAGGGCAACACTTGGATGATTTCCAAGGATTCCAATTAATAGCTTAGCCTGGAAGTGAAAAAGAAGGAGAATGCTTCATGAGGAGGAGGAAGCCACTCAGAATGGAGTTCATGTTGCTACAGTTAAATAACAGACACATGCAACCAATGGCTTTCAAAATCTGAGTTCTCTTCAATTATATGCATAATAAAAATGTCAAAATGGTCTGAATTTATATTAAACTTCTATCGCTTCTGGAAATTAAACACCTTAATTCCTACAGCAAAGATAAGTGCAAAAAGCACTGGGAGTGCACCTACAACGGCTGCAACAACTCCAAGAAAATCATGTCTAAAACCAAAATAACTACTCAAAAATTGTTCCACAGTTTCACCAGACTCAAGCCTGTCTTGTTTATCTCCAAATTGCGAAGCAACCAATCCATACAATGTCCAAGACATTGGACATGCCCAATAGTACCATCTCCACCATATTGGAATCCTCTGTTCTCGAGCAAGTGAAAAACATGGAAGGAAAGAATTAGTGATTCAATATTACTACATAAAGCTATGGTAATGTAGCCTATTTATATTATTAGTGGCTAGCTGATACTTACTGTTCTTGGGATTATGTACCCGGAAAAGACATTCCATAATCCGTTAAATGAAGACACTATGATGGCAGAAATGTGGTAGTTTGGCGTCATTGCAACTGCCATCATGCCATAGAAGGTGAAGTACAATAAAGTGAAGAACACGAAGAATAAATACCAAAAGAACTTTGTGGCAGTCCATTCAAATCCAATCATTGCATAGACTAAAACACCATATGTGACAGCTTGAACAAATATATAAGGAATCTCAATTAAAACCTGCAGGAAAAAAGAAAAAAACAGTCAAGTAAAAAGACAGAAAGAAATTTACAATACTTGAAGTATGCCATCTGTTGGACAAATTACTTGGGCGAAGGCATATGGGAAGGCCGTATACAATCCAGCAACCCTTTCTCTGTAGAAGACTGTTCTTTCAACAGATACTACTGGCTGCACAGATGAAGCATTTTTGACACCAAGGAAGAGAACAGCAACGTACATGGAACCCATTGCATTAAACAGATCTTGTTTCTTTGTGCTACGATTTGAAATGTCAAAATTTAAAATTAAGAGGTAAATGACACTAGAAGGCTTGGATTAACAATTGACTATACAGTTCCAATTTCCAAATTGAAACTCACATTTTAGTGCCTATGTCCCAGAACATTGTCCCAAATGCCAAGGCTATGACGGTCGTAAACAGAAATCTGACAGCATTGTATGATGGATTACGCCAGTATGACCAATGTTGTTTCCATAAGCAAACCATACATTGGGTGAAAAATGACTGTGCATACTGAGTAGCGAAATGGAGATCCTTTGAGCCAGGAGCGGGCTTGCTTAAATCTTTGATCAGTTCTTTGTTCCTCCTGAAGCAAAATCAACCTTAAACAAACAGAAACATCGCCATTCTGTTTGATTGATTCTAGTAATGCTATACATGAACCAACCTGTAGAGTTCCGAACTTTTGTAAATACCAGCAAAATCAATCCCCAAAGATGTTTCTTGTGATGGAGTGGAAATTTCCAACATCCAAGTTGCCGGATTATAACCATCTTTGATAGTACTAACTCCTGGAATTCCCTTCGTAAAAAGAAAATGCACTTGCATTAGCTAGTATCATGATGAACTTTAACTCTTGAACTTTGTAATGTTATTTAAAATTAAATTCCCATTTTTGTAATTTGAAATGTTTCATACTTCAAAATACTTGATAAGATGGCTAGAATGTTCACCCAATGGCCCAACATATATTTCTTGTCCCCCTCGCTTCAGCAAGAACAGCTGCAATGCAAGTTACACAATCACAGTCACATCATTAAAATAGAAAGTTCGATCTTTTGGCCCAGTACTAACAATTATCACCTCATCAAAAGATTCAAATATGTCAATGCTTGGCTGATGGATAGTGCACACCACTGTTCTTCCTGTGTCCACCGTGTTCCTAACAGTTCTCATAACAATTGCAGCAGCTCGTGCATCTAGCCCTGAAGTTGGCTCATCCATAAAGATAATGGAGGGGTTTGCCACGAGCTCAACTGCAATGGTAAGCCTCTTGCGCTTTTCTGTTGACAAACCATTTAAACCAGGCAAACCAACCAGTGCTTGCCTCAGTGTGTTCAATTCCACAAGCTCCATGACTTCCTCAATAAACATCTGCAAACCATTGCCAAAAATGTATTCAAGGTTAAAATTAAAACTGAATCACTATGGGATTTCAGCATCAACCTTTCGGGTTCGAGAATCAACTTCAGGGGGTAATCGAAGCCAGGCTGAGTAGAGCAAGGACTCGTACACGGTAACATTAGGAGAGTGGATGTCATTTTGCTCACAATATCCTGAAATGCGAGTGAATGTTTCTTGCTTCTTAGGGTACCCAGATATTGCAATGTTCCCGGTTATATATCCACTAGTTTTTCTACCAGCCAGAACATCCATCAGAGTGGTTTTCCCGGCACCACTAACACCCATCAGAGCTGTAAGAACACCCGGCCTGAAAGCACCGCTCATACCATTCAGAAGCACCAATTGGTCTTCGGAAACACCAGGGTTTATCATTTCCTATAAAGTTAAAATCAAACTGATTAGTTGACATTCAAGAGTAGCTGTTTTAAATAATCAAGATACTGAATGGAATTCTCATATTTTGTCTATTTCAATTCCTGCAACACAAGACAATTTTTTAAGATGTGGTATTTTCATGTCCTCTGTTTGCAGAATGGTTGGCTAGCTTGTTTGCCACTTCTCTACAAGGGTTTCCATTTTCATATAACTTTCATTAGGTACATGGTTTGCTTTAATTTTCACGAATATTTGGAAGGCTCCTAACAAAATTATCTTTCCAGATAAATATATTTCATCTCCTCAGATTATGAGTTCGTGGAAATCCTTCTTGATTTCACGGTCCTTAGTTTGCCAGAAGTGTGTTTCTTCATGTTTGACTTATCAATTATTAACAACATTTGTGTTGATGTTTGAAGGTGCAGAGTTTCAAGGCTTATTTATGTTGGTGTCTCAATAATCTTGGTGCTAGAGCCTGTGGTTGGGTGTTTTGGGATAGTCAAGGAGATTTCTTGGATGCTATCACAGTCAATTTGGGTCTGAACTCCTTTTTTTTTGCCTATTCTATCTCCCTACTGATTTAGCTACCACAATTTCTAGCCTAAAAAATTCTGATTGTAAACCGTCTTGCTGTTTTCATAATCAATGAATTAATTTTAGAGAGATTCCTTCTCAACCGTCCTTGTATTGCACTTAAACATATCCTTTCTGCTTGATATATTGATTTATAAAAAAAAATTAGTCACCTGTGGCATGTCAACCGAGTATGTAATATCATCAAAGGTGATGGAATGTGGTTCAAAAGGAAGAACCATTCCTCTTTTTTTGTGATGATTGACCCTAGTATCCGCTTCTGTGAGATATGTGGAGTTTGTTCGCCTAATGTCATGGCCACTCTCTGCATGTCAACCTTAATTAAATAAATATCAAAAGGCTAATAAAGAATCCTCTCATCACATACAAAAATATTTCAAATGAGCTTTATGATCACTTTTGTGATTTTTTTTTTGCTGGACCTACTTCCACTGGTTGATAACTGAACGGTTCCTCCAATTCTGTTATCATGCTCATTACTTTGAGATTCCTCTGATATAACAGCCTGATTCTTGCCGAACGCTGCTGGTATAAGCACAAATTGTATCAGAATTGCCCACTTATAAGAAAGAGAAAAACTGGAAAACTTAAGGATACAGACGGTTAAGAAAGCTTAGAGCCAGAGTAAAACCAATGTTGAACACTGTTATAAAACCAGACAAAGCCCCCGCGCCTAGCCAATACCAGTAAGCATCTGTGAAGAACCCGCGAGACTTCAAAACTTCAACTCCTAGTGGTTCGGTTCTGTTTGGCAAAATCTTTATGTGAAAGATTTCCAACATTAGCACGTTATAATAGAGATGAATACAGCAATACAAGGCTCATGCAAGGCATCATTACCTTTCTCCAACTATTACCAAGGAACTCATTAACCGCTATTGCATTCTGTGCATACATCAAAGGTGAACACCAGTAAGACCATTTCCACCATTCTTTTATGTCCTCTGCATTACCAAACTAGTAAGATAGGAATTTAAGTTCAACTTCAAGAGAAAAAAAGATCCTTTTTTCCAAAACTGATTTACTTCTTATACCTCGTGAAAGCACAAATCCCCCTAGTACTAAAATCAGGAGCAATGTAAATGAACCAAATGTGTTAGCAACAACCATATTCCTGCCTGTCGCTGCAACTAATCGGAACAATGCAGAAGTCATCTGATTAAGAAAAAAGAGCAGCAAGTACTGCTTAAAAAACCTGTAGCAACACAATCACCTTGTAAAATAGTTGGATGAACAGATATTAAACATGTGACAAAACCTTCAGCAGCTTCTAAAAGTTTTGAAGGTATGTTTTTATCTTCTTACCTTCCAGCATTGGGATCAAAGCCGACTACATAATACGGTTAAGAATACCCAAACTGAAACCTCTGCACATGAGATCGGGATCTTGAGGATCCATGCGGGAAGAGCATATGCCCATGAAGGATAGAATCGGAGGTCTCTTTGCTTATAGAAAACAGGAAGCTTTGCTATGGTCATAGAAATCTCCGACATTCCATTGAACGTGATTATATTAACAACGAAGAATAAGGCACCAGTGTAAATTCCTCCATCAGTTAATGAATCTCGGTGCATTTTCGTTCTGAAGAAGAGTGTCATCGCAACCAGTGCCATAATTGTAAGCTAGAACCAGGGGAAAAATCCACATATCACTATTACTCCAAGAAAAGATTAAAAAAAATTCAAGATTAAGTCATTACTTGGCTGAGCTTGAAGATATAGACAAATGAGTTCCTCTTCATTAGCAAAAGTTCTCTTGACATGCAAGATTCCAACAACTTCTTTCCGCTAACACCATAGATTTTAGTTGTCAAAGCAGCTCGGTGGCTCTTCCTCTTATCAAATGGAATTCGAATCTCATCCTCAAGTTTCTTTCCCAAATAAAAGGATTTGAATGTGTCAGTGAATTCCTTGACGGTGACAAACCTGTAAGGTTCCTCCTTACGTGCCCAATACTGCTGCTGTTCTCTTTGTGACGTCACCTGTAAAATATTCATTATTCGTGGAGATTTAATGGAAGTTTACTTCCTAGTTCTAGAATTTGTTTCAGGATTTTACTGATAAATCAGAGAAACAAAAACAATGCTCATCTTTAAGACAAATTCTCTTCTTTATTTTATTGAAAAGTAATAAAAAGTCGTCTATAAGCACATACTTCTTGCAAGAAGTCAGCAACTCCTTTTCTTTCGGACATTCAAAGCCCATGAATTTAAAAAACTCTAGCACATGTTCGCGGGGACCCTGATACACAATATGGCCATCAGATATTAGGATAATGTCATCAAATAGATCATATGTTTCTGGTGCAGGCTGTAGGAGAGAGATCAGAATGGTTCCTTGAAGGATATGAATGAATTGCCGAAGAGAATTCACAATTTGGAAAGTTGTAGAGCTGTCTAAACCCGTAGATATCTCATCCATGAACAGTGCTTGTGCTGGTCCCACCAGCATTTCACCTATAATTATCATTGAAAATTATTCTAAGCTTGAATTAATCTCTCTGTGTAACAGATATGAACTGATGGTGTTTTGGCACTTACCTGTTGTAACACGCTTCCTTTGTCCTCCCGATATGCCTCTTAAAATTTCATCGCCTACCATGGTATCAGCACAGACATCCAGGCCTAGAATCTATAAGTTTATGATTAAACTTTATCAAAATAGTGACACTATTTTACTTGGTCTTGACATTGACAGTAAATAATAAGTTTAACGGTTCATAGTGATGTTACCTTTAGAATATAATCGGTGATCACACTGACTTCTTGGCCTTCTATTGCTGCTGCCTGTGACATGAGAAATGGAGGATTGACAGTGATATATAAGAAAATGAAAAGGTGTACTCCATGATATTTATTTTAAGGACTAAATATCGGATTATCAACACAGGAAATAAGAATTTTTTAAATATTCTCCAACTTATTATAAACTTCAATTTACCCATTTTTTTATTAAAAAAAATTAATAATTTTGACATGATCCAACTTAGACTTGGCTAGATATTAGTGACTTTAAGCCTAGGCCCTCACAGATTCGTTCTTAAAGTGTCCCTACACCCCAAAATAAGCATTAGGCAAGATTGGATAGAGTATATAAAATATTACAAGAAGTTATCCTTGGCTCTGAAGCAGTTGAACGTCCAAGTTCATAGCCAAAAATTATTCACCCGTTGGGTTAGAATAAAGTTTATTTAAGATTAATTTCAAATTACTTCTCTATAAAATTATAATTTTCAAAATACTCTCCATAGTATTACAAACCTCAACTTTTCCTATTTTTGTTATAAAAAAAATCCCTCCATTTTTTCTATTATCTCTAAAATAAAAATGAAGGTATATATTAAGTTGAAATTTACGATAATTTGAGGATATTTTAAAAATGATCATTTCATAAGGAGAGAAATCATTTACTGTTTAATGCTACATTTTAATTTTACACTTACCTTTGTTTAATGCTACATTTTAATTTTTAAACAATCTTCAGCTCCTCTTACCTTCATGAAGACATCAATATCTGGGTCAGGCTTGATACCTGCTGCCTTCTCTCTTCTGATCAACTCCGCTAATAGTTCTGCATTTACCAAAAGCAACGTGTTATAGTTGAAGGGAAAACAAAAGAGGAAAAAAGAAAAAGAATCATACGTACCATAACGGGATCCAACACCCTGGCATCTTGCAGAAAAGGCCAGGGTTTCGCTTACTGTCATTTCTCCAATATGGACATCATGTTGACTGATATGCGCAGCTGTTCTTTCGGGCACAAATTCGTCCATGTTGTGGCCGTTATATGTCACCCCACCAGAAAGCTTCATAGAGACATTTTGGTTATCCAATTAAAGGGGAGACAAAAAAAAGAATGTGAACTACTATAGCTAATTCTTGAAGCCAAACCCCTGAAATATATAGAGGTTTTAACTATATATTCACCTTTAGACTAGAATCAAGCTTCCCTGCCAAAGCCAATAAAAGTGTTGTCTTTCCCGAACCTGGAGGACCCAGAAGCAATGTCATCCTGCAACAAAAGAATTGAAAACAATAAGAAATGACAGAATTATCTCCATTTTCATTTATAAGATAAGCCTAAACAAGGGGGCTGTAGATGATTTTTTTTTTCTCTTTTCTTATTTTTTCAAAGTAAATAAAAATAAATTAATGTTTTTGTATTTTTTAAGGATAAATTGAAGATTATTACTCTAAGTAGGAGTAAATTAGAGTGTATCAAATAAATAAACAACAATATTATTTCAATACTAAATTCTCGCCTGCCAGGCCTTACAATCCCGCTGACATCTTTGAGAATTGTCAGGTGCTTCTTTCTACTTGGAAGAATGTTGAGAGAGTTCAAGAAACCCTTCAAACACATACATATCGTTAGAACTTGAGAAGAGAAATTAAAAAAAGATAACTAAATTTTTAAAATTAATTATTTGTATTTGCAGGTGGATACCTCAACAATGTTGGCGCAGAAGTTAAAGAATGTTGGTAAGGCTCTACTTCCTACATATGCTTCTGCTTCAACATTCAAATGCTCAAATCGAACTTCAATTGTGGGTAGGCTAATTCCAACTCTGAGAAAAGCAAAGTATATATAAGACAGTGACTCGCTCCCATACAATATGATATTTTGATTATTCTAATCACACATGCATGCAAACGTTACTGATGAATACAAAGCATAAAGAGAAATGTTACCTGTCAATGCGGTTCTTGAGCTTTAACAAGAACTCTCATTATCAACTTCAGCAACTTTCACCAATTTATCAACCAACCTCTTCCTTTCTTGCTGTCCAAGATTGTTAACATCAACTTCATTAGCCTCACCTCTTGAAGTAGTTAATATGCCTTTCTTCAAACGATTGTAAGTAGGCAATTTCTCAAGTGCAGCCCATATTAGAGCCTCCTCATCATCTTGTTCTTCCCTTGAAGACATCGAAAATGCACCGCAGAGACAGAACGGCTTCTCCATACAGAAGTACTTCCTGCACGTAAACCGTTACTGACTTTGCAAACTTCATTGTTATCACTCTCCATTACAACTCAAAGATTATCACAAAACCCAGAAATTCTTTTCTCATTTTAAGAACGAGAAATCAAAGAACGGAGATGGGCATTATCTAATGAGGCATCTAGAAACAATGTGCCTCAATACTATGTTATAAAATACTGATGAGCAACAGTTATATATATATATATAACAGCGAAAATTGATCGTTGTCATACAAATTTTTTTCTTTTAAAAAAAGCACAGCTCAGATTAGTATTTTTTCCCCCCTTTTGGTCAACCTTGACGGGATGAGGGAACTCTTTTTTTTTTTTTTTAATGGTATGATTAGTATGAGATGCCAATTCTTCCTTCTATCATTAACAAATTTTAATTTATTTTCATTTTCTCAAAGAAAACAGTTTTGTATTTGGAGTTGAATCATTATCCTCTTGCAATTACTACAGAATACAACCAACTGTATTATACTTTCAGGATATAAAATCAAAAGTAGCAAAAATAGTTAAAAGACTACTAAGAACTAGATTTATTTTCTCAGCCATTTTGTAAACTCCAATGGTCTATTCTCAATCAATGGCACAACTGCAGAGCAATGATATGGTAATGACCATGTACTAGACTCATGCTGATATTGAAATACGAATTCTATATTTCAACTTTGTAAGCATACCATACTTCAAAAGAAAAGAAAAAAAAACTACGAATTAGCTATATCTTGAAATAAAATCTTGATGTAGCTATTCTTTGAAGAGAAAAATTTCTCTTGAAAGTCCAGAAGATTTATGTTATTGGAAGTTAATTTAGAGTGCCGGACTCACGAGTGGGCTAGAGCCAAAAAATGAAAATGTTAATAAATTTCTTTTAATTTACGAAAATGCTACTCTATTTATAAAATATTTGTTCTACTTTTTATCAATAACAGTAGGGATTTCAATTTGATTCTTAATATTATATGTTATGTATCTATTAGATGATAAATTTCATAATTAGTACAATTATTTTAACCATCCAGTAAATACTCAAATTGAAATTCAAATGTCTGGATTATTAACATATATTAGTCATTTTTTAATTAACCACTTTCTTTTTTACCCATCCTCTTTATCGAGCCCTTCCGCTAGTTGTCCATTTTCTCAAGTTATTCTCCCCATCGAGTTAGGAAACTTAGATTTTGTTATTAATTTATCAAAATTTATTGTTAATCTTTTTTTTTTCCACTTATAAGATTTTTGAATGAGGCGTATATTTTCATATCTACACCTCATCAAGACATCAATAAGCATAAGGAAAATCAGGTTTTTTTTTTTTTTTTTTGGGCTCCAAATTATATGGCTATCTTTGTTGAAAGATAAATTACAAATACTATTTATTCATATTTTATAAATGATTAGTTCTATTGTCTGAAGCCACGAGATGTATAAATATAGTTCCATTTAGTATTTGAATTGAATGCTTAATTATTTTCAACTTCTAAAACCAAAAAAAAAAAATTCCTAATGTGCCTTCTGTTAGGTGTATTTTTGAATCTACTTATAAAGTTTTATATTCACTTTAAAACATAATTTTTAAAGGTTTGGCTCTGGTTAATTACCTTGCTACTGAACCCTTGTTTGCCAAGCTAAAAGTGGAGAGACCAACAAAGTCGCCTAATAAGTGAATGCAACTGTTATAATCCTATAGCTTTTAATTCCGAAAGAGGTATAAACTCAAATTCTAGCTATCTAGAAGCAAATTAAACTTATTCACCTTTCTTTCTTTTAAGATTCCAATTCGAATGGCTAATCAAATAAAGTGTTTATTTCAACTAAGATCTTTAAAAACGTGAGGTACTAACTAGTAGGTAACTTGTCATCATTCAAGGAGTTGCTTATACTTGTCATCATCCCATAAATTAGAATAATTTGATCTTTTATTGACGTTTTACTCACTCAAATTCAACTGGTGACGCTCCCGTCCCATGAAGGCCTATAAAAGCAGCTGTTTCTTGGATAGGATTGATAGGTTTGGCAGGGAAAATGACTACTAAATGTAAATGGGGCGAAATTGATATGTGGGAAATACGACTATTGTTGTTTAATATTTTTGTGGGAAAATGAGTATAACTCCATGCCATGTTGTTTATCAAAACTAAACAAAAACGTTTTATGTTTTAAAATAAGAACAAATCTTCCAATTCCCCATGTTGTTTAGTAAAATTAAACAAAAATTGTTTATGTTTTAAAATAAGCTCAAATCTTCCAATTGTTATAAAGGATACTCGCATGTTGTGCTGCATTCTAATTATTAACAAAGTAACATTTTAAAAAGTTGCTAAAGATGAAATTTTAATAAAATATTTTTAGGTTGCACATTGTCATTTTACCTATAAAATCCGCCACTATCAACGAACCATTGTGATATTATATCTCACAATGAAAGCATGTTGTTAAAAGTAAAACTTTAACAACGCACAAATTTAAAATGTTACTAAATATCATATTTTGCAACATGTATATCACGCATGTTGTTAAATTCTTGCTATCTTATCTCTTTTTTCTTGTATACACATTTTTATTTTTATTTTTTCGTTCAGTTTGCCTCATTGAAAATTAGAGACCGAATTGACTTACCGGCGGCTCTGTAAATTATGTGGTGTGTCTAAGAATTGCGTGTAAAAATATCTTAAATCACATCAGTAATATTATCCGACAGATTTTTGTAAAACAAAGAAAGGGGAAAAATGTAAAAAGAATGTAAGGGTCCGTTTATCATGATGTCGATGCAATTTTATTTGAATACAAGGAATCTAAGAAAAAAATAACACGTTTGATTAATTTTCATTTTTTTTCTTAATTAGAAAAAAAACTGTTTTCAGATAGAATTATAAAATAGAATTAAATTTTGTTTTTCTTATTGTATCCAATCAAATATAAATACAATTTTTTAATTGTTTTATACAAATAAGTGCAGTATAACATGATTAGTCGAACGAAAATGTAAAATAATAAAAATAATTCATGTGGGGTTTTCTAATTAAGTTACTAACATTAGGTGTGTTTGACATGCTATATTATATTATTTTAATACAAGTTCATTATATTATGTTATATTGTATTAACACTGTATTATGATAATATTGTATAATATTTGATGCCACATTGTACTGTATTAATTTTCAATTATACTATGTTTAGTGTTGCACTTGATTGTATTAATCTTTTTTGTGATTATTTTAAAATAAATATTTAGAAAACAATATCTATTACTACTTAGAATATTACTAATTATAAAAGTTTCAAATTTTTTAGTATTAATTAAAAAAATATAATTTAAAACTAACAAATTCTAAAATTTTCAACTGCATAACAAATTCAATCCGATCATAATTATTTCACTTTCAACTTTTATCAAAAAGATTTGTAAACATTTTTTTTTGTGGGTGTAATTTTGTTTTTAAACTTCATTTGTACCATGAGAATTAAGAATAAAAAAGAAAAGAAAGAGCAAGAATCATTTTGTATACTTGAATTATGATGGATCAAATAAGTTCAATCAATTACCAAGTTAAAAAGAAAACAGGGTGTTCTTTTTCCGATAATAACCAGCAAGTTAGATTTACAAAGCAAATGATGCAACGCTAAGCTCAAAGATTTGCTTCACAACATCAAAGATCTGATACCACTACTAGAAAAATAGTCTTTAATGACATTAGAATAGTGTCAGTGATTACTTTCAATGACACTTATTAATTGTGTCAATAATCTGACTATCAGAAAAATTATGACACTTGTAAGTGGTGTTAGTGATTACTATTACTATAGTATCACTAAAATCATAACACCATAGTATTAGTAATTATAGATATTACATTAGTGTCTATAATTACTGTTACTATAGTATGACTATTTAATTTATTTAAAAAAATAAAAATTTGAATTAGCTCATTGCGTATTGATTTATTGGTAAAATTAAAAGACACCGCAAAATAACCAAAAAAACTTAACTTATATTATAAAATCTTTCATTTCATATTTAAATATTGTTAGTACATATTACAAATTCCAACACTCCAACAAACAAGAGATGAGAAATCCCACTCTTATAATTGACTAATCTAAATTAAATACATAAAAATTTCTGTCACATCCAATCGGATGCCTACTAGTTGTGGCTAAATTTAACATTTCTAGAAGCTAAAATGAAAAGGATGATTGCCTCCACTCTTTGAACATAAGTAGTGCAATTACGTTAACACATCAATAGCTTCTCCATTCTCCATTCAATAGTGGATAAGTTAGAATACAAGTGAAGTTGAGGAAAAAGACACTTCAAACAACATTGATCAAATCTGCATATGAATACATGGAAAAGGGAAAAAAATGCCTGTTAATTTCCAACCATGAGAGAGAAACAATGGTTAACAGTAAACTTTTGTCATATTTGTGATTTTGGCCAATTTCTATGTTTAAAACCATAATGTTCCCTATATCTTCATCTAGAAACAGTGGCTATTGGATTTCAAATTTTTTAAAATAGGGAAACTGAACCTAGTAAGCTTGTGAATATTTGCATCTTTACTAAATATACATAATCATTCAACAGTGAATAATTACTATGATAATAAAAATAATTCATATAGTAAAGTGCATTGCATAATCCAAATACATATATACTTTTAAGACTATTCACACAATCAATGCAAATTACAAATTCAAACTAAAAATGAAACCAAAGCAAAGTGATATATTGTGTATTAGGAAAAAAAACTAAAAAATCACGGCATCTGCCTTTTCATTTGCAAATATCAAATTCACAACACAAAACTTGAACATAAAAAAAAAAAAGCTTGATTTAAAAAAAATAAAAAATGACGTAATTACCATTAAATTGAACTTTATAACTTACAATCTGACTATAATTAATCCAATGGTACTTATGGTTGCATCCAAATTATTGTGAAATCTATTTACTTAAACTTTATAACTTATAATCTGACTATAGAATGGTTATTTTTATGAATATTGGCTTATAACCCTTCCTTTGCACATGGAGACCATTTGAATTATATTTTTTCTATGAGATATATAATACAATTGATATATCTATACTTAGAATCCAATGGAACTATGAGGAAGAAGTCAACTCCACTCACAAACTAATAAGAGAAAAGACAACTCTCATCCAAATATAAATTACGAACATATTTAACTCTTATAAATTACACACAAATTTCTTAGAAATTTGTAAAAACAGTAGCTTAACCACAAAATAACGAGGGAGAAGACAACTCCACCCACAAACTATTAACACATGAAAAGGCAACTCTCATCCAAATATATTATTAAAAATATATTTAGAAAGAAAAAATTGCTTGTACAGATATCAATCGAGTCCAGTAGGGAAGATATCCACAACTTAACAAAGAAGACATTGAAGTTGAACCCAAGATTACAAACTGACGCGCATGCCTAATTGCAAATACATGTACAGATTGATGCCTTCCAAAAGTTGTCTCTGTAATATATTCATAACAAGGCAGATACCATCCAATTTCGACCTTGGGTTTTGTATTTATGCATTACACAAACAATCTACGGATACACACACACACACACACACACACACATTTATTCAATTACTTGATTAATACTATTACAACATCTCTCAGCCTTCATACCTCCTTTGACACAACACAGCTTCTAATTTCTATATAAAGAAACTATCTAGTGACTAAACAAACATATGAAAGGCACAATTAAGTGGAAAGCAATTTATATTTTTATCAATTTAACACAAAAATCAGTTTCCCCATATCCATATATCATGTCCTAGAAGGCTAAAAAATCACAAAACATAATAAATCATCTCTACATAAAGGCCAAATGACAATCTAGATTTGAAAATATATCACATGCACAGAGGAATACTATACTTGCCCATAACTAGCACTCCGACTCTTAAACTAAAATAAAGAAAACTAATTATCATCGTCACCTTGAATCAATTCTAATTTTCTGGTTCATCACTAAATTCTCTAATAAAATAAAACTTCTAAGATCACCAATACAATTCAAACAAACTCAATTCATAACCCAATTACAAAATGAAGAATGAACCAACTGATAACAAAAATATCACAACAAGGCCATCTCAAGTTACAACTCACCAATAATTAATTATTTTTCTTAAAATACTCTTGCCTGTCTAATTCGAAGCAGAACCTCTTCTCCCTTTGTCGTTATTCTTTGCTTTCATAAAGCCCAGCTCCAACCAAAAACTTCAACCCTAAAGGAAATTGAAATCAGGGTTTTCCATATAGAAAGAAAAAAGTAATTATAAATAAAGATAAAACAAAACCTTTTCTAAGTCACGGGTTCTTTGCATATCACCCTCCATCGATCCCGCAATTGATATTGGCTTCGTGACTCCATACTGCTTAGGCGGTAACGGCGGCGAAATCATTCTCTCCGAACTCAACATTAAAAACAATGAAATACCCTCATAAAAAAGCCCTAATTTTTGGATTTGAACTTTCAAAAAAACCCTAGCTTTGCCCAATTCTTCGCAACACTTTCTAGTTCAAGGGTAATTTAGGTCAAGGATGGCGATTTGAAGGTTGACAGCAACGGCTGAGGTAGATCATTGTTATAGAGAGAGAGAGAGAGAGAGAGAGAGAGAGAAGGAAGAGAGCTTCAGTTCATAGCAGGAAGCGGCCGTGGGTAATTTTTTTTACTTCTCAAAAATTTTAGATTTTAGGTTTTCACACCTTCCATTAAAACGACATAGTACCTAGGTAATTTAATTTAGTTTTTAATATTATTTACTAATTAAGTGAAAAATCAAAATCCAACTCATAGTCCAGTCATTAGTGTTTAAAATTAAAAAGTTAAAGTTTAGAGGTCTTCAGTTCGATTATTAATGGACACAAAATTAAAAATTTATTTTTTTAATTACTAGTACCTTAGTGTCACGGATCTTTGATATTTAATTTACAGACACTATAATATCATAAATTTGTGATATTTATTTGTTAAATACGAAATATGTCCGAAATTCATGTAATTACTGATACTTTTTAATAAAGTATCACAAGACAAGTGTCAATAAAAATTATTTTTCTTGTAGTGTACTAAAAAAATAAAAAAAAAATTCAAACCATAATTTATAAGTACTTCCAGTAAAGACTCTAATAACTCGCCTCGCATGCAGTTATATGACAGAAGGGCAAAATTGATTCATAGATATCTGTACTTTTTTTTAAAGGGAAATTAAACTTCTATTAAGTAAAAGAAGCAAATAAGGACATTAGTTCTGGAAGAGTATGAACTCATCCATACAAAATTTTTGCATTTCTCTAATGCTAACTTAGCTAGAGAATGAGCAATTGCATTACAATATCGAGGTATATGTTGAATTTTGATACTTCATTAAGTTCTAAATTTCTGAAACAACCCAAAAGATTTCTTTCATGCTGCTCTACCTATTGTTCACAAAATCTGCTACCTTTTGAGAATCTGTCTAAAAAATGAAAGAAGATAGCTTTGTATTTCCAGCAACCTGCAAACCCAGCTCCATATCTTCTCCCTCCATGTAAGCCATATCAACTTTGAAGATTTAATTGTTGCTGTTGTAACATTGAAATGACCCGCCCCGCACCCCCAGGGCAAGTCTATCTAACTCGTATAATCGAATCGATAATAATTAAGATATTTAAGAATTCTAAAAAAAATTCGGCAGAATCTCCCTTATAAATAAAACATCCCCAAACCTGCAATTTACAAAACAATACTCCCAAAAATAACTCAATATCCATCAATCCTCCATAACCGAACTTCTCAAGTCAACATACCAAATACCCCCAAATCATTCTGATATTAAAATACAATGGTTATTCTTAATTACGAAATAGAATAAATAAATTCCATTCGCAATATCCCAAATATCAAAGTATTAAATCTACGACATCCTAGCACCATCACGTGGCCACAATTTCAAATCTAACTATCGTTGTTGGTCGACTGATGTACCTGCAGGTCTCCTGTAGGGGAAGAAAATATAATAAAAACGGGATTAGTATAAAACTCAGTGAGCTCAGTGAGTGGATAGTAATTTTTGAAAATTAATTCTTACTTTGAACAAATAATCATATCATTTCCAAACACGATTTCATTAAACCATAAGCGATAAATCAGAAATAAATCATTAAACATTTAAATCAGATTACTAACCACGGAAATCATATCACAATATCATATAGAATATACAAATCTGAAAATCATCACCAAACAAATACCCATGGGAATAATCTCGTCATATCCGGACCTCAACGGACGGGCAATGACGTACAAGGTGGGTAACGTCATACCCCGGAGCTACACGGATAGATAGGGGAATACCATCTCATATCTCATCATATCTGTGCATGCATAATCTAGTCCCCAAAGGACAAAAGCGCCCAAGCACACGGCCCAAAGCCTCTGTGTGTACTCAGACGGGCCGCAAAGGCCTGTATCTCATCTGTATCTCAACTGTCTGTATCTCATAATCTGTCTATAATGGCGTAACCCATATCTGTATCACTGTATCTCATTATCTGTCTGTAGCCCATATCTGTATCACTGTATCTCAATATCTGTCTGTAGCCCATATCTGTATCACTGTATCTCAATATCTGTCTGTAACCCATATCCGTATCACTGTATCTCAATTTCTGTCTGTATCTCATTTCTGTATCACTGTAATCATCATACCGCATGCATATGCCCCCAAAAGGCAAAAGTGCCCAAACACACGGCCCAAAGCCTCTATGTGTGTTCAGACGGGTCCCAAAGGCCTCTCATCTCATATCATTTGTATCACTATATCTGGAGGGGAAGAGTACTGTCTAATGATTTAAAAAACAATCACTATACTCATATTCACATACCTTTTAACTATACTTTAAATCATACCACTTTTGAATCCACTTTTCTTATCTTTCAAATAATATCATACTTTATTCAAAATCGATATGCAAAATCATTAACCAAACATTTTAATATAATATCAACACGTGAATAAAATCAATTTCGAGAAAATCACATTAAATCTGTTTCGAGAAATCATTAAATCAGAACATTTAAAATACTTATTCCGCAAACATGCTTTACTATCATCGCTACTATGAAAATAAGTTGTGTATATTCCACTCACAGTGACAATGTCCAGACTCGGTGCCAACAACGTCCGCGGGTTGATTCCCATTTGCGGATCCTCCTAATCAAGGAAACGACATAATCATTCTCTGTAAATTTGAAATACAACTAATCTTACATAATAATGCTCGAAACGAATATCTATCAACAATAAACTATTCCCGCATGCACAAAATTACCGAAATACCCCTACATGCCAAAATTACTAAAATGCCCCCATCATCATTATTTTACCAAATTATCCTCAGAATCTTCAATTACTAAATTGTCCTCAATTCAGATCACGAAAATAATCACAATGCCAGAAATTACGAAATTACCCTCGGAGTGTAAATTATCAAAATGCCTTAACAACTTAAATTACCGAATTACCCTCGTAATCTCAAATTACCGCACTGCCCTAACCTAAAATTACCAAATTATCCAATGATTCCACAAATTTACAAATTCACCCTCAAGTTTATGAATTTACCGAATTGCCCTTGAATTCAATATTACCAAAATACCCTCATATCAAAATTACCAAATTAAGCTCAAAATCATAAATTACCAACTTTATCCTCAATTACAGCAATTACCAAAATACCCAAAAAATTCTGAAATTACAAAATTGCCCTTAGACTGTGAAATTACCAAAATACCCTTATCGGTCAACGGTCACCGGAATTCATCCGACGGCGACGGGAAGCTCAGAACTGAAAGTTCAAGCCACGCTGAGTCCAATGATGGCGGTGGTGACCTACCATGTGCGGTGATGGCTCCGGATCGAGCTCCCGAAGTTGTGAATCCTTCAACGACCGATCAACGGCAAAACAATGTCCCTAGCGTCAGTGGTTAGTCGGAAATGGCAGAGGGAAAGGTAAGGAACAAAACCCAAGTGATGGCTTCATCGAAAACCAGCGAAATCACGGCAAATCGAGGCGGCGATTCCGCGGAACTTCAAAACTTCAAATCGGTACCAACCTTGACTGGAACGGTGGCCGAAAATGGGAGAACCGGCCAGGTCAAGGTCGCGGGTCGGGTCGGGTCCGTGGGTCAAAATCGGGTCAACTTCTCCATCTCTCTCTCCCCTCTTTTCTCTCTCTTTCTCTCTCTCTCTTTCTCTTAATTTATAAGGGTGGTAAACATGGTACCGGGTGTGGGATATTACAAACATTTCCTCCAACATCTCTAATAATAGCCCCAAAGCCTAACATTTGTTTACCATGGTTGGTGGTTGCATCTATTTTAAGCTTGAAACAACCAGTTAGTGGAGTAGTCCAATTTTGCTGCAATATTCTTATTTGATGATCCACATGTATAGATGTAGGCCGTTGAGTTCATTTGTAGGCATCTAGAATAGCTTCAGCCTTGGCCAACACTATTTGGGGATCTTCCTTCTTCACTTTAAAGAGAAACTAGTTCCCTGCGCTCTAAATCCCCCAACAAACAACACTAGCATTTCAATGTCAACCTTTCTCATTGAACGCATCTATAACACCCTAGGCGAATCATCGACAAAGCATGAGAGAGATGCTGGGTCTTTCTATCATGATCTAACCTAGATCTAGTAAAATATTGTTTGCTTTGAGCCTTAACAAGATCCATACAGTTTTGTTCTTAGGGCGTCCATATGCCCCAAAATGCATCTTCCCAATTAAGGTATGGATCAGTGATAACTCTATAAAATGATAGTTATCATGACACTTTTAGATTTAAATCAAGATTACTTAGAGAGTAAATAATGTGTTTTTATTGCATTTTAAGGATATTTTGCATGAACATCCATTTTAGTTTATTATTAGTGAATATTGCGTTCTTTTAAAATAATTTTATGTGCTTAGATTGTGTGCATAATTGTAGGTGATTGGAAGCTCAAATTTCAAGGAAGGAATACTGCTGCAATAAGCTTGCAAAAAATGGAAAAGAACTTGGCTACAAAAGAATTAAAACAAATCTGGAATAGTACAACCGCTACAGCATCCGTTACTGTAGCAATCCTGGAATAACGACAGAGAAAATTCTGCAGAATATTGCGATCTGTAGTTTCCTAATCTGAAAGATACGCGGCCTAAGCTCCTGCTTACCCTAATTTTCAACTATAAAAGAAGCACACATCATAAGGAAAAATGGGAGTCGTCACCCAATGAGAAAAACCACAAAGAAACAAAAGAAAAACAGAATTTAAGAAAGAGATTAAGGGCTGCACAAGAGGAGAATTTGTATAAATCAATTGGGAGCTCAGTTCTTCTTAGTCTTCTTTTGTTTTCTCGCTTTCTATTTATTCATGGGATGTGTTTGATGATCGAAACTTTGTTCTTTATTTTTCTTTTACAAATCATTCACTAAATTTATTTGTGATTGAGTGATAAACAATCTTAATGGTTTATTGACTGAATATATGTGTTGCTACATGTTTGCTGTAGCATTTTGTTTTGATAGTATTTATTTTTATTCATTATTTCGACTGATCACCAATTTAATGATACTATCTAAGGAAGAGCCACAAAAGGCCCTACTTTAGTGGAACATATCATAGTAATATTTGGTTTTACATTGGGTTTCCTGTATTGAGTTTTACTTGATCCCAAAAGGGTCATGCTTAATCTAAAATTAATGATGAACTAGATATATGGATTCACCTTGTAGAGTAAATAAAACCTAAGCGTGTAATGTTATATCTTATGTTGACATAACAACTGATCACTGTTAGGTTGCATATAGATATAAGATATCCAACATGCGATAGCTGAGGATGCATAAGGATTATGCCCAGTACTGTAGCATATGTTGTAGCAACCCAGCCAAACAAAACCATTAAGTGAGTTTAATCACGCAACTACTTATATTCTCATTGGTTTTATCTTTGAGTTTGACGTGATAATTTACTTTGTTGCATTTTATTTATTATAATTTTATTTTAATTAGTATATTAGCTTCATTAATTATTTTATTTTAATTTAAAACAAAATCTACACTGTTAAAATTATTATAGCAAGTCTGATAACATCAATCCCTATGGAGACGATCTTGAATACTTATCATTATATTACTTGTTGTGTGCACTTGCACAATGACAACAATGACATTTGAATTTATACCAACAATCACCCCTTATAAACTCAGCATCTCTCCTGTACTTTGTTGATGTGAGATTCGCCTAGGGTGTTACAACATCCTTCCATGCAACAGACTTAATATATCTTGTCCAACCTCTCATTCAACTCTTTTGCAAATTAAGTAAGCTTACATACTTTCCTAGTTGTTTTGCAAGTGACCAACGCATGAAATATGTTCTCCACACCATTGCTACAGATATGACATATAGGTTCTTAAGCTACCTTTCTTTTCCGAAGATTTTCATTTGAAGGGAGAAGGTTTTTGGCTGCCCTTCACATAAAAATCCTTAATTTTTCAGGTAAAACAAGAGTCCATATTATATTCCATTGGCTAGTTACATGTCTATAACTTGATAGAAGTGTGGGAAATTTCAATCTTAAGGCTACCTGATATCAATTTTTGGCACTGCATTGACCTATCTTCTCATAATACTAGAGAAGTTTATCATTCCTTAGGTGCTTAGGTTGAGGCATACTTACAATTATGTATGCATCTATCTTTTTAAAGTGACTATAGATATTCCTTTCTTCCTACTGGTTTTCATCATTAATTAACATTGAGACACAAAAAATCTTTTGGCAAAGTTGGCAGCTAGACAGGTCTAAAAGTTGAGGGCTTGGGAACCCAATTTGCCTTGTACATTTGTACCTTATCACCCAGTCCAATTCTCCATTTGAACCAACATGAATAACTTGTCTTCCCCAAAGAATGATTCTCCATATAAAGCTCGGAGTCTTCCCCAAAGAATGCTTCTCCATATAAACCGCGAACTGGATCCAAGCTTTGCATTTAGAAAATCAACTTTTTGAAATACTTAGCTTGTAACACTCTTGTCACCAGAGATTTTGGAAATTGCAATAATCTCCACCCCTGTTTAGCTACCAAAGCTTGGTTAAAACTAGAGAAGTCTTTGAATCCTAGCCTTCTTCAACTCTTTGTTTAGCCTAATCTTTCCCATTTTTCCCGTTATATACATCTCTAGCAAACATATTGATATAAAATCTTTAGTCGTTATAGATCATATCAAGAGGTGTGGAGTAACTATTGAGTATGTAAATACTGAGCTTATTGTCACGGACCGCAATTGTGGCACCCAAGATATGCGCCCGTACGCTAGTGTCGATGCTGGTTGTGCTGATTGTGGGAGACGTGCTTCAGGGGCGTGCGTGTGGGAATACAATGCCCTAAACTCTTTGGAGTTCAGGCAGGCCGACCCGGTTGAGTTTGGGGAGCTTGTCGCTAGTCGAGGACTTAACGCTGAAGAGGGGTCTAGGAAAATCCTGATGCACACTGGTTGGGAACTGAAGCCGTTCTCCTGACGAGCCCAAGGCAGGGCGAAACCAGTCGACATTGTGCCACTTTCTCTAGGCTTACTCTCGTAGTATGGGATGCGGGAGTGCCGCACGGGGTCGAAACCTCTCGTCCCGTGACAGATGGTATCAGAGCCGCGCTTGTCATCTCACGAAGCCCTCGTCGCGAGCTCGCCAAGCGCTCCAATGCCGCACCACGCGGGTCCCCGCCCTTCCGGATGCAAGGGTCGACAAGCGGGGCGAACAGGCGGGTTCTCACACCCCCAAGCGTTCGCACCGAGTGGATGGTGTCTGCACGCGAGTCCTCTCCACGGATCGAGGACGAGTAGGCAGGGAGTTCATGGGTTGAGATTGGCAAGCCGATCTTCACGTTTTCGCGCGGAAGTGCACACTTACGAGGCGTACTCTGCATGCACGAGGACGTGCATGGTTATGGCTGTGGGAGAATGTCACGGACCGCAATCGTGGCACCCAAGATATGCGCCCGTAAGCTAGTGTCGATGCTGGTTGTGCTGATTGTGGGAGACGTGCTTCAGGGGCGTGCGTGTGGGAATACAATGCCCTAGACTCTTTGGAGTTCAGGCAGGCCGACCCGGTTGAGTTTGGGGAGCTTGTCGCTAGTCGAGGACTTAACGCTGAAGAGGGGTTTAGGAAAATCCTGACGCACACTGGTTGGGAACTAAAGCTGTTCTCCTGACGAGCCCAAGGCAGGGCGAAACCAGTCGACATTGTGCCACTTCCTCTAGGCTTACTCTCGTAGTATGGGATGCGGGAGTGCTGCACGGGGTCGAAACATCTCGTCCCGTGACATTATGCTTGCAAACCCTATAACTAAAGGATTGCAGACGAAATTGTATAATAGTCATGTTGAACATATGGGGCTTCTTGAATGAATTAATGTTTATTTGCTACGTTCATCTCTAATTATGCATATACGAATTTTAATAAAATTAAGTTTGTGCCCATAAAGTTTGTCGTATTTACTTATTTAGATTATGTTTGGTTGGATCCTGAATGGCTTATATGAAGTTCATTCATATAGAATTGATATATTCAAATAAGAAAAATCATATACTTTGATACATAGAAGGAAATGTTTGTTAAAATAAGCATAACCATCATGATTCATGTATACTGAAATTTCCATTTGAGTAAATAAAGTTTCATTATCATTTAGTTTGAGTGATTACTATTTTTATGGCCATAATAATAAGATTTAATTTATCTCATAAGAATAAAATTATGTGACCCAAGTGGGAGAATGTTACACGCATATTCTTAATATGGTTCATGGATATGTTACAAGCATTATTATTAAGTTAATTCATGAATTGAGATGAATTAAGACTACTCATATTTTTATGATTAGATAATGACGTGAATAATTATCCATATTTTTAAAAATTAAGATAAGGAAAAATTATTCACTTTCTTCATGGAGGAAAATGAATGAAGTCCATTATATATATTAATAGCTTAGTTGACAGAGCGGGGTAGTGGAAGCGGAATTGATAGGATAAATAAAACTAGATATCGATCTAGCACCGGACCAAGCCAATGCGATTAGTTTACGCTTTAATCAAAGCGCGATTAGATCTTATTCTAATCCAAACGACTCAATGAGAGCTTTAACAATGAGTAAAGCAAAATTAAATGATACTTTAATCCAAACGACTCTACAAGAGATTTTTTGATAGGTAATCCCAGAAATAACTATAAATAGGGATTTTATTATTTGATTAAAGGTTCAAGTTACAATAATAAAACCTCTATTTATAATTAAGTTAATCACTTCCCTAAGTTAACTAAGAAAGGAAACAAAATCACAATTATAATATAAATAAAGGACTGAAACACAAAACACAATGTACTCTAATTAAAATAAAATATTAAAGACCTGAAATAGTAAAATTCTAGAATCCTAAAATAATGTCCTACGTTAGTCTCCCCCTTTTAAAAGAAACTAACTTCAAGTTTGAATACAGTCTTGAGGATGAAAGTTGTAGTGAAAGAAAAATCATCTTGTAATTCAAACTTGTTGGCTTTCTCTTCAATCTTTTTCGAAACTACGAAGAATCCATACTTCATTAATTTCCTTCATTAGTATATTCTTTGAGGCAATAAAAATGAACGACAATCAAATAACTCTTACCATTCCCTAATTGAACTTCAATGTGATATCCAATAAATTTCAACCTTTCAATCAAATCTTCTTCGAGCACAACATTTTTGTTTTAAATATGAATTGGTCGAACCATTTCGATCATCTTAACTTCTCTTGATCATATTGTTAGGCTCAATGTGCTAACCAAAATAGGTAGTTCTCCTTCTTTAAAAATCTTAGATAAATGAATAATCTCATCATCTTCAAAATTTGTCTTGTCTTCCAAGGAGACATTATGCATATTCTCATATAAATTATCAGATTGAAACTTTAAACTAACAATAAATTGTACCTTTTCTTCTGCAACATTAGGCACATCGTCAACATGTGAAGAGACACAAACGTCTTTCATCTGGATGTCTTTCATCTTAGGCTACTGAAATGTGATTTTAGGTTCCTGACTTTGTGCTAAGATTAGGGATCTCAAATTGGTGTCTTGGATGTGGTCGACTTAACTTCTTCGATACTTGAGTTCATTTTTATTTGAATTTATGTTTCAACTCGTAACGTGATTTTGATGACATCCCAAAAGTCACGATGAGTCATAGATTGAAAAGGAATTTGTTCTTTGATTTAATCACTTCACAAATCTCAAAATTAATAGATAATCATTTTCAGAAAAATTTACGCGAGAATAATAACTTTGAAATTGAGAAAGATAGGCTCGGACAGATTTCGTGCCTTGTTGACAATTCTCAAACTTATAAAATATCATTTCAGCATAATCATGATATAAAATGGGCTTTAATCTTCCTCTTCATATCATACCAAATGCAAATCTTATCTTTTCCTTGATGAACTCATTTTGCCATTAAATTTCTCCACCAATGTAAAGTGTATCCAGTAAAATTTTAAAAGACATACTTGACATGCTTCTTTTCCAGAATTTTGTCAATGATAAAATCTTCAATTGCAAATATCCAATCGAAAATAGCTTCAGGATCAACAACAAGCCCAGAAAACTGGGAAGATCATGAAATAATTCTTGATAAGCCATTTGATTTTGTTAAAAATAGTATTAACTTTGAAATTTAGTTTCTGTCATCGGTGGCTGGTGGCTGTGAAAAGGAACATGATGGTCAGATCTGGAAGCATTGATAGTGAAGAGCTCGGTGGTAGTCACGGATTGTTTGGATTCACGGTGGTTTGGTCGGAGAATCGACTTGAAGTGACAATGACTTATAGTAGTGCGGTGGCCTTTTGTGGTGGATATTCGGGCGATGATTGGTGGGTTTTGGTCAATAAAGCTTAGGGATTCTTGTAATGGTGGTGATTGACGGTGATAAAGTCCAACGGTGGAGAACTTGGAGTTGGAAGGTCAAAGGATTTGGGTGGTTCTCGCAGTGGCTGAGCGGCTAATCGAACCCAGCGGTGGCGAATTTAGATGTGCGACTTAAAGGTGGCACCAGTTTGTTTGATTTGGAAATTTTAAAAAATCAATTCGTGTATTTCTATTCGGTTCAATTTCGATATTAATCAATTCAGTTTTTCTTTTTACTTATAAAATATCAAACCAAACTAAAATTTTTAGGTCTGATTTGGTTCAACCAATTCCTAAACGCCCTGTGACATTACTTTAATTTAAAAATTATTTTTTTAGTTTTTGATTTGATTTTCGATGTAAAATTTTGAACTGAAAACCAAACCAGAATATTCGATTTTTTACCGAACCAAAATATTCAGTTTTTTTTTTCTAAAAAAAAATGAACCAAAACTGCTAAAAGATCGAACAAAACCAAAAATTTTTATGTATGGTTCTGTTTTGCCCACCCCTAAATTGTGGCTTTAAGGAAGTTTAATGATGGGTGTGATTGATTGTGAGGAAGCAGTGTTGGTGGTGGCACTAATAGTGGAGCTAGCTTGGGTTTGGCCGGTGATTGCTAGCAAGTTTGGTGGAGGTGTTTGGCCGACAGAGAACAACTGCTACAGATGTAGCAGTGGTAGCGGACGGCGACGGCTTAGGTTTGATAATTTAGGATTTTTTTTTTCACAGTGATGGATTTGGTGGGATGGATAGGAAAGCTATGAAATTGGCATAGAACCGTTATGATACCAACTAATAGAGTGGCTTAGCATAATCGAAATTGACAGGATAGAAAACACTAGATATCTATAAGGGTTCCTCCTTGCAATGGTTTATATATATATAGGTGCTCTCATTTTTTTTTTTGAATGCAGACACTTGTTAAACCGTGCAGCTTAATAAAATTAATTCTCAATATATTATAAAACCGAGGGTTTAATAGTATTAAAAATTAACATTATTAAGTTGCATGGAAGAAAAATGAGAGTGTTTGCACTAAAGAAGGAAATGTTTCAATCGAGAATCCTTAACCATATTAAAGTTAAGAACAAGCTAAATGACAAAAAAACTAAAGACTCCAATATATTGTATTTTATCCTATAATATATTAAAATTTATATTTTTTATCTTTTAACTTATCCTTAATTTTAATATGGCCAGGAAAGGCTACTTACAGTCTTGCAATCATTATGAAGTTGGGAAGTTAAGAACATATTTTAATGAGAAGTAAACTAAAATAATTTTTCTATACACTATTCATTTAGACTACAATTAATTTTTTTAATAGTTTAAAATGTATGAATTTTTGTTAGGAAATAATGTAATTGAAATTAAAAATATATATATTGCTATGACTAATATAAATATCACTTATTGTATTAAAACTTATAAGAGATTTTGAAAAAGTATTAGACCTCAAAGAAATTTCCAAGAACTACCATATTATAGCCCCATCATAGCATTTCGCGTGTCCATGATTGACATACACTTAACTAAGTATATACATAGGTTTGACTCACTTTAAAACCTATATGAAGGCTCATTTAATGTGTTTAGTAGTTATCTAGAATGAAATGCACATGATATTAGAGTTCAAATTTCATATTTTTCACACACAACGAATCAGCGCTAGGTTAAAGCAACTCGTGTGTGGCAACTAATTAAGTTCAACAAGGTTTTGGCATCCAAGTTTCTCATCTTTTGGGTCTGTTTCGCGAGTTACGAATCAAACTCAATCTTATTTCAATTTTCCCATCTTCACTTAAGGGAGAGTGTTAAAAGGAAACAGTCTCTATATACCCAAACGCCATAATTTGCATATGATAATGTATATATTCAATTAGTTTCAATGTTTAGCTCATTTTAATGCTTATATGAAGTATTTATGAAGTACCGAGTTCATTTAATATTGATTTTTGATTATATCTTTTTGGGTTTTGTTGCGTTATAGCTACAAACGACTGAAGTTGGTTTAGGCTTTAATTTGATTGTTAAACTCAACTCTCCATTCAACATAATTCAGTTTACCTCTATTAGCTTCAATGCCCGGCGGCCAGATGCTGCAGAACCATAGGTTTTCACACCCTTGAAACTAGCTCAATTAAGGCCTTGATTGGTATTGTGTTAGGCAGTTTACAACACTAAAGTATTTAGTAAACAATTATTATTGTGATTAAAAGTTAAGTTAATTTTATCATCATATTAAAAATTAATATATGATGAAACTCTATATGTAATAATTTTATTTTTAAAAAAATTATTTTCTAAAAACTTATTACATTATTAATTTTTATTTTATAACTACAAATTTTTTTTATTTAGAGCACCTAAATACCAAATAGAAACTAAAGCTAATAGTGTGTAAAAATTAGTTAAGTGTGTAAAAAATTATTTTCTAAAAACTTATTACATTATTAATTTTTATTTTATAACTACAAATTTTTTTATTTAGAGCACCTAAATACCAAATAGAAACTAAAGCTAATAGTGTGTAAAAATTACCTTAGTTTTCATTTTAAACACCAGTGGCATTGAAAGTTCTCATATATTTACTTACATTATTGTGGGAGTTAATTTTTTTCTTTTTAACTCCAAGTTTACTCGATTAGCCTCTAGCAGTGAAAATAAAATCATCAAATTATCATATTCAAATTGAAAATAATTAAAATATCTCAATAAATTTTCGTTATATATATATATATTAATTCATACATTTAATTATTTACCATATTCCTTCATATTTTTCATTCCATCAAAAATTCTCTCTTGCGGCGACCACAGAGGCAAGATGATCACCAACATATGTGTTTCGTTACCTTTTAATTAAATTAATGCATATTCAACGCAATTGATTGGTGAAAATTTTGTTATAATATTTGTATTTTATTTTGTTTGGGTTTTGTCTATCTCTGAAAATTTTATTCATGTGCAATTGCTCTGTTTATCAATTTTTATGCCGCTAATCAAGGGTTCATGTCTGCGGGATATACATGTTTTCATTGTTAGCTTTTACGCACTCTACGTAGGGATGGCGAAATCCTCCAGGACTTTAGAGCCCTATGAGCCCCCAATTGAAGTAAATTTTAAATTATTTTTAGAGAATAAGTGGGGAATAGGAAAAAAATAATCCCTAAATTTTTAATGGAATGGGGTTTTGTTTTGTACTCTCTACCCCACCCCAATCGTCCAATCCCCATTATATATGATTTTTTTTTGTTCAATAATTTTTGTTTTATCAATTACAATATTGGTTAATAAATTTTCTTTTTATTTTTACCTAATATAAATAGGTTATAACTAAAAGAAAATTTTATATTATAATTCTTATTTAACCTTAAAACATTGTTACATTTTCTTTTCTCTCTCAAGGTGTTGCTCTCTTCAAACATGTTTTAGTGTTGATATTATTTCAACCTTTTGGAGATTTTTTAATTAATTTAAATATTTTATAATATGGTAATAATTTTATTTAAGTCTCAATTTTTTTTAATTTACTAAATTATTTACTCATGCCTATTATAAAATAAGTAAGTAGGGAATGAGGTGGGGATGAGAAATCATTTCTTACATGGGGATTCCTCATTCCCACCCCACTAAATTTAACGAAGGATGGGGTAGGGAATAGAGATGAAATTTTTAATGGGATGAGGAATGGGATAGGCCTCCCCACCCCCACCGGACCCATTGCCATCCCTACATCTACGCCATCTCTCAATTCTTTTCAATAATATAATGGGAAAAGGACACTTATACCCCTTAGCTTTGGGAAAATGGTCATATGGATCTCTAAGTTTTCAATAAAGGATGACACGATTCAAAAGTATTTTAATTTACTCCCAAGTATAAGAATGTTTATTTATAATATAGCTCAGTGAGTCTGAGGTCGATCCACATAGAAAAGATTTAATTTGTTTATTTTAGTTTTATAAAAAATGAAAATAAAATAAAATTTAAATATATGCAAATTAATTTAAGTGAAATTATAAAATTATATTAGTTAGGGTTATAGATCCACTCTTAGTAATAAATATAATTTAATAAAATTTTTTATATTTTTTTTATTGCCCAAAAGATTAATTATATAAATCACAATTATTTTCCCATTAATTTTTCATGGATTAAGTACGTAGTGTGCTAAAATTTAACTTGTCTACAATAAGTCAAAATACCATTTTACCATACTTTATACTAAGATATTAAAACTTCATTGTGTCAAACCCCATGTTTGTCTACAAAATTTCAAAATATAAAATATGGATAAAATTAGATGGAAGATAATTTTAATTCATATAACTAAAAAAATTTGATTAAATCATATTTTCTTACTAAGAGTTTCAGCTTCCCCTAACTATTAGTACTTAGCCAAGCATAATTGAATTAAAAGTAATTATTAAAATGAAAAATGATTTTTGAAAATTGGAAATAAAACTATTTTTATTTACTGAAAATATATTACAAAGAGAAATGAGAAGAAGAATCTGAGAGGAAAGAAATGAAAAAAAAAAGGTGTAGAGAGGTGTGTTTCCATCTCTCTATTTATATTAATACATGATTAATTCATACCACACACATAAATAAAGCTAATTACATACATTTGTCTCACTAGCAAAATATAAACCTAATTTAATCTATTCAAGCACACCCAACTCATTCAACTAACAATTACTACACCTAACATGGTAAAAACTTATAATTTCACAATTACCACATTTAACGTGGTAAAATTTTATAATTTTACAACAAAAGTCGCGGATCCTCATCAACAATGATATAACTTTTCGGACTTCTGGAATCCAAATTTGACATCCGTTCATTTGTTTGGAGCCTCAAATTGCATGAAATTATTATTTTTACCTAATAAACACACAAAATATACAAAATTAAATATTTAGAAAAATAATTATAAATTCACAATATGTTGCATAATTACAAATGTAAATTATAATATGAGCTCAAAATAACATTTTTACTCCTTAATAAGCATATAATTTTTAACACTAATCAAGGGACATAAAGACCTTCTTTTAACTATAATACCCTTAGTAGATAGTAACTAAAAGACTTGACTTTAGAATTATTTAATAAATTAAATAGTTTAATTTGTCTAGTAGATTAATAATACTAGAATATTTTTTGAATATAAAAATAATTTTTAAAATGTCAATTATTATATTTATTTTAATAATATATTTGTATTTATTAAAATAATTTAAATAAAATTTTGGTTAAATAGGTTTTACAATTAATAAGATATATCTCATGTATTCATAATACTAAATTATTTTTTATATATTGAAAATAATTAATATTTTAATATATTTATTTTAATATTATGTCTCTATTTATTATAAAATTTAGTTTAATATAATATAAGATCGAAAAGTATTAAAATATTTTTAATTATTGAAATTATTTTAAAATATATATATTGTTACAATTATCTTAATATTATACTTCTCTTTATTATAAAACATTGGAGTCAATTTTTTTAGTTAATAGGACCAAAGAGTATTTTAGTTAAAAAGGGTTCTTGGTGTTCATTATAAAAAAATATGGGATCTAGATGATTATTTCTCCAAATCTTGGGAGTATGAGTGTCCCTTTCTTAATATTATTGATTGTCACTTTTTTTACTACATATTGTATCTGCCTTTTATTTTCCTTTATGTTCATTATAATTTTTAAAGTAATGTTTGTGTAAATATATTTACAATGATGTAGATGGATAAAAATAAGAAAGTTATCTGTCAAACTAAAACGTACCACCTGGTAAGGCTATATGCAACAATGAGGTTGTATCAATTTTAGAGGAATGACATTGCTTTGGGACTCATTTTACTAAACTAAGATGGAAAACGTTAGTCAAAAACTCATTTTACACCGATGGACCCAAAGCATAAGAAATGGAAGTTCTAAGAAACAATATTAATACAAGTTTAATGACAATGCAATATTGCATTACAATTTTTTTTTTTTGAGATTTTGCAACCCATTAATTTTTTTTTTGTTTGAAGAAGCATCTCATTATACTTTGATTATACAATAATGATGTTATTTGATGAAAATTGTAGTTGATTTTTTAATTATCACTTATTTTAAGATAATAAAATAAAAGAAATAAAATCAATAGAGTACAGATTTATATTGGTTTTATTTGGTTACTAAAATATTTACTTTTCCTAGGAGGTTTGGATTAAAAAATATATATTATATGTACATGTTCTTATATGTGGGATAAATACTCGTTTAGTCCTTATATTTTGACTTGGGTATTCATTTAGTCCCTACTTTAAAAAAAATTAATAATAACACATTTGCAACAATATTCTTATAGATGTTAATTAAAAAAAAGATAATTTATCAAATTAGCCTTAGAAATAACATAAAAATTTACTCGCATTTTTATATTATTATTTTATTTTTAAGATTAATTTCATAAATTATTATTTTATAAAATGATTATTAGTAAGATTTTTGTAAGAATATTAAATATTGCTTTCTAGTTGGCTGATATTAATTTATTTATAAATAATTATATTACATGGGTACAAAAATACTAATTTTCATACTAATATTTATTAGTTAATTTACTAATTATAATTATTGATTAATTGCTAAAATTAACCTTTTTAAAAATAAATTAACTAATGTGAAGAATATTGTTACAAGGATATTATTGCAAAAGCTGAAAAATTAAGAGTAAGAATGTAACATATTTAATTTTGAGAGTGTTTTTGAGACTTTTTTAAAATATAAGGACTAAAATATGCACTTAAGTCAAAATATAATAACTAAATTTGCATTTGCTCTTATATGTGTAAATAAATTTCAGTTTACATTATGTTTATTTTAATTATTTGTTTTCGTCAATAGTTTTACGTAAGATCTACCAAATACCCATAACTGCTTTTCAAAATCTATAGCAATTTTGAAAACAAAATTTACCAAACACTTAGATGATTCTTTATACAATTAATTATTTATAAAACATAACTAATAATAATTATTTTAAAGGATACATCGTTGCCAAATGTCCTAAAATTCAATTTCATTGCCCACAGCAAAGATTTTTGTGCCCTTAAATCTAGCTTAACTATGGCCTTGATTGATATTGTGGTTGGGCTTGCTGCTGTATTTTGAAGTTAAATTGATTTTATCATATATTTATATGGTAAAAAAATTATAATATTTTTATATTAATATTTTTAAATGTTATTTAAATGTCACAACTAGCACACATTATCAACTTTTATTTTCCATAACTTCAATTTCTTTTCTGTAATACCTTAATATGAAAAGAACTTAAAATTAATGGAACAAGAGCGCACAAAGAACTTATGGAGGAGTTGGGGGTGTGTTGATCTGTGGGTTGATCTGCCATAGTTTTTAATTTAAAAATTAGAGGCACTGATAGTTCTTAATTATTTACTTATGTATAATGTGGGAGTTAATTTTTCTTTTATCTTCAAACGAGAGCTCAACTGATTGTTCTCTGTGAAAATTACGGATCAATAGTTTAATCCAATAGAGATTCATTTATTTTGGGTAGGACAAATCGGGTGCAATACAAAGTAACTAATGACAATCGCTACCAACAAAAAGGAAGATCTTATTGTCCAAAAGCAATACAACTAGGATTCTTTTATTAAATTACAAGGATTCTTTTATGAAACTACAAGTTTAGTATAAATTAGAGGACTTTTTACTAAAGGCAATTAAAGCAGTAACGAATCCGGCAAGCTGCCATGCATGCCTAATCTTTTTTAAACTTTCCAATATTCTTTTAGTTTAATTTCATTTATTTTCAAAGAGTAAACCAATTTGTTGGTCTTGCAGTAAAAGTTAGAGATCAAGAGTTTAAATACAATACCGATACAATTATTATGGGTGAGGATACATTGGTATAATACAAGGTAATCCGATGACAAGTGATAACAAGAAAAAGCAAGATCATAATGTCCAAAAGCAAAATACAATCGGGATTCTTTTCTTAAAGTTATATTTGATATTGAAGTATTGTAACTTTTAATAATATGTAATAAATATAACTCTTAAATAATAATTTTAAAAAATAAAAATATTATAAATTTTTTATCATACAAGTGATAGATTATAACAACCTAACTTATAAGTCAAAGACAATTAATATATATTAAACACTTTAATATTGTATCTTAAGTTACCCAATCACAATGCAAAAGAGGGCCTAAATTACAAGAACTCTTTTAGGAAACTATAAGTTTAGTCTAAATTAAAGGATTATTTAGTAGGATCAGGATCCTCTCCTGATCTGAGCACTTCAGATCTTTTACGGATTTTGTGGCACTTGTATTTTAATGTTAGTGAATTATTATGATTTAACAACTTTTTTTTTAATTTATTAACCATCAATTATATTAATAATATTTGCTTAGACGAAGATGAGGAGAAAATCTTGAACTCCTTAGTAAAGGCAATTAAAGCAGTAACGAATCTGACAATCTGCATGCATGCCTAGTCTTTTTTTAACATTCCATTTCTTTTTTCTTTTTTTATATTAATTTCATTTAGTAAAGTACGACAGAAGTCATGCATTAATTATTATAAATTAATTTGTCTTCCGCAGCAGCAGCTTCTTCAGTCCATCAAAATCAAATCAATTATCTTGGTTGAATTCTTATAAATTAAATCCTAAGTATGGGTAACATTTGTCAAATCCCATGCGCTGGCGATCTTCTCAATCGTGGTCTAGATTTTGCCCTCGAAAAATCAGCATACATAAGTGGACTCCAAAAAAATTTTGGAGAATTGGATGGAGAGTTGGCAAAGCTAATCGAAGCAGAGAATGATGTGCAGCAGGAGGTTGACAAAGCTGAACGGCAACAAGGCATGAAAAGGCGGAAGACAGTGGATGGTTGGCTTTCGAGGGTGGAAGCGCATAAACGTGTCGTGGATGAACTGGGAAAACAGCGCTCTGAAGAGACACAAAAATTATGTCTTTGTGGATACTGTTCCAAAAGCTGCATTTCAAGCTACAAGTTCGGGAGAAAAGTAGCTGACACACTTCTCGAGGTGCAGAAATTGAATAAGGAGAGACCTTCTGGTCAGGTAGCTGAGGAAGTACCAGAGGATGCGGTGAGGAGACCTATTGAGGGAACAATAGTAGGCCAACAAGCAATACTTGATGAAATTTGGGGATGCCTTCATGGAAAAGAACAAGTAGGAATTATTGGCATATACGGTATGGGGGGTATCGGTAAAACTACTCTCTTAACCCAAATCTACAACAAGTTTTTGGGTGACGAATCGAAGAAAGGTGTCATAAAAATCTGGGCGAAGGTAACCAAAGACCTGAAACCAGAGAAGATTCAAGAGGAGATTTGGAAAATGATTAGTGGTTTGAATGACTCATGGAAAGCTAAAAGTCTTGAAGGTAAAAGATTGGACATCGACAAGAACTTGAGCAAGAAGAAGTTTGTGTTATTATTGGATGATATATGGGAACGGGTTGATTTAATCGACATTGGCGTTCCCATTCCTAACAAAGAGAGTGAATCCAAGATTATTTTCACTACTCGTTCGATCGATGTTTGTAGACAAATGGAAGCTCGAAGGAAATTTAAAGTGAATTGTTTGCAAGAAATGGAAGCTTGGAAATTGTTTGAAGAAAAGGTTGGAGAAGACACGCTCAGAAGTGGTCGCGAGATTCCTAAGCTGGCCGGAGAAATGGCCAAAGAGTGTTGTGGTTTGCCACTTGCACTCATCACTGTTGGACGAGCCATGGCGGACAAGAAACTTCAAGATTGGAAAATCAACTTGGATTTGTTAAGGAAATCAGCGTCTTATTTCCAAGGTATGGAGGACAAAGTGTTTCGTATTTTAAAGCTTAGTTATGATCATTTGCCGACCGATACACGTAGATCTTGCCTCTTGTACTGCAGCTTATTTCCAAAACACCATAGAATTGATGTAGATGATTTGATAGATTCTTGGATTGGAGAGGGATTTTTTGATGAAGATAATGGAAGGGTATTAGCATCCGATACTATTAGTGGTCTTGTCGATGCATGTTTACTAGAACAGGAAGAAGATAAAGAAGGATCTTGTGTAAAACTGCACGGTGTAATTCGTGATATGGCTTTGTGGATGGGATGTAAAGTCGAGAACTATTTCGTCCAAGCAGGTTATGGATTATCTACGCCCCCAGCAAACACAAATTGGGAGCAAGTAAGAAGGATGTCGCTAATGAAAAATTATATCAAATGTCTATCAAACTCTCCCAACTGCCCTGATCTTCGAACCTTGTTTCTTAATATCAATCGCCTTGGGGAGATCAGTGATGATTTCTTCCAATTCATGGCATCTCTCAGAGTGTTAAATTTGTCGTCCAATCGCTTGTTGTACAAATGTCCAGCAGGAGTTGCCAAGTTGGTTTCACTTCAACGTCTAGATCTATCACATACCAGTATAAGCACATTGCCAGAGGAGTTGAAAGCTTTGCTGAATCTTAAATGTCTGAACTTAGACCACACGGAAGTACTCGCTGAAGTTCCCCAAGGCTTGATTTCTAATTTCTCGAGGTTAGAGGTATTGAGAATGTTCGCGTGTGGTGAAAGCACAGAATTATGGAGAGCTGTTGAATCGCTGGTGGAGGAATTGCTTGGTCTGAAATACTTAAATGTGCTGACCATGACCTTGAAAAATTTAGCGGATTTTGAAGCTTGCCTGGCACTTCTGCATAATTTAGAAGGATGCACTCAGTCTCTACTGCTTCATCGTTTTAACGGTCTATCTATTGATGTTAAGGCTTTAGCATATCTGAAGCGTCTTAATAAACTACGGATTTCTTGGTGTACATATTTGGAAGAGTTCAGGATCGACTATGCAGCAGGGGCAGTACAAAAAGCAGAGGAACCTCTTCGTTTCTCCAGCCTTGAAGCAGTTCAAATTGACAGATGCCGGAGATTGAAGGACTTGACATGGCTTGTTTTTGCTCCAAATCTCAAGAACATTTCAGTATCTGATTGCATTGACTTGGAAGAAATCATTAGTGGTGAGAAATTGGATACAGTTCTTGAGATGATACCAAATCTCAAGAACATTTCAAAAGCAGAGGAACCTCTTCGTTTCTCCAGCCTTGAAGCAGTTCAAATTGACAGATGCCGGAGATTGAAGGACTTGACATGGCTTGTTTTTGCTCCAAATCTCAAGAACATTTCAGTATCTGATTGCATTGATTTGGAAGAAATCATTAGTGGTGAGAAATTGGATACAGTTCTTGAGATGATACCAAATCTCAAGAACATTTCAAAAGCAGAGGAACCTCTTCGTTTCTCCAGCCTTGAAGCAGTTCAAATTGACAGATGCCGGAGATTGAAGGACTTGACATGGCTTGTTTTTGCTCCAAATCTCAAGAACATTTCAGTATCTGATTGCATTGATTTGGAAGAAATCATTAGTGGTGAGAAATTGGATACAGTTCTTGAGATGATACCAAATCAAAGCCCCTTTCAGCAGCTTCAATACGTTGACTTTAAGGGTCTTGCAAATTTGAGCATCATCTACTGGGAGGCATTGCCCTTCCCATATCTGAAGGAAATTGCAGTTTCTAATTGCCCAGAGCTTAAGAAGCTCCCACTCGATTCCAGCAGTGCGAAGGGATGTAACATTGTTATTAAGGGAGAGAAAGGCTGGTGGGAAAATCTTGAATGGGAGGATCAAGCCACAAAAGATGTTTTCTGTCCATGTTTCCAAACTGAAAAGAATATTAAAAATTTAGCCGCTGAGTTTTAAGATCTCCTTGAGAGGTACTTTCTTCTAACTTATTGCATTAATAATTTTTTTTTTAATCTTATGTTTAATTAATTTGATTTAAAAGTCCTACATTGATGAATGACGATAACCCTGTTTCTTAATGATTTAAAGGCATGAACATCTACATTATATATAGATGTGGATCTTTGGAGGAAAATTTAAACTTGTGGATCCGTTGAAATGGAATTTTCTTTGCTCTTCTAGGTGCCTGCTATTGCTTGATCGATTAAAAGTTTGTTTTTTCTTGATCTCTGATGTAGAACTGTTTTCATTTTCGTAATTTAAGAAAGGCAATTTATTCATCCTCTACCAATTTTTTCCTCCCATTTCAAAATAAAAATACCCAAAAGCTTGAAATTTGTTCAATGGACCTCTCAATGTTTGTGAATTGCATTAGTTGTCCATTGAAATTTGTTCAATGGACAGGGGCTATCTGCCCTTAAAAATTTTATTTTATACACTCAATTTATCTGTAAACTTATATAAAAATTTAAAAAAATAAAATAAAATTTGTTTTGTACATTCTTTAAAATTTAAAAAAAACCCTCAACTTTATTAACTTTAAATGTCAATTAAAATATTCAATACATACAATTTTAAAAGATTTAACACACACTTACAATGGTGTATATTATTTAACATGATTTTACTTATTAATTTTTGTTTATTTATGTTCAATATTGAATTTTGCACTCAAAACAACTTACAAGGAGAACATAATAATAAAATGAATATTGCCAAAAAAATTTTAAAGAAAACGAAGAAGAAGAAGAAGAAGAAGAGACGAAGAGACAAAGAAGAAGTGAAAAAAAATCTTTAACAGCTCTTTTGCTTTATTTAATTTTGATAAAATAAAAAGTCAGACATATTCTGTAATCAAAAATCAAAATATTGTTTTCTTGGTTGTTTATCTGAGTATTGATTAAGATTTGAAAATAAAAATTTTAGGCTTTAAAGTATGAGAATTTTATATTAAATAATGAGTGTGTTATAAGGACCTTCGAAGTAATTACTATGTAATATTAACTTAATATAAATTATTTTTAATAATAATTTATACGATGGATATTTTTATAATAAAATTTTTTTATTAAATAACAATGTTTAGAGTAATTTAGTGCAAATAGCTTCTCCATCTAATAATGACTGAAAACACCAATTTTTTTTTTTACAATCATTAGGTAAAATTTGAACCTTTTTTTTTCAAATAAAATAAACAATGGGTGGGCTGCTGAACAAATTAAAAGTTTTTGAATTTTTTTTTTTTGAAATTATCGAGGAAACAATAGGTGGATGATTTGACAATTTCCCTTTTAACAAATAAATTACTTCGGGTGTCCTGCGGACAATTACCATTTTCAGCTCCGCAATCAATTAATTGATCATATTCTACCAACAGGAAGATTTTGGTTTTCATTTCGATTGCGAAGTATGAATGGGTATGTAGTAACATATACTGTTTTATTTGTTCAATGTTTGACTAATTGTGTGCTTTTAGTTGGTGAACTCAATTGATAACTCTCACTTGTTATGTATTATTTGAGGATGGATGCAGCTTTCTTCTGAGGTAGAGTAGAGGATGGCAAACTTGTTTCTCAGGGACTAAGCTCTGCTTGTAATTCGAAGATTTCAGTCTTTTATAACTCACAATTGCTGTGAAACGGATCAGTCACTAACGGCAGCAATGAATGACAAATTCAATCAAATAATGTTTTTACTAAGTTGTGTGTTGTGTTTGTAGAGTTTAATTGACGTGCAGACCTACTCTAATAATATGCCATTTTTGTGCATATTTATTTAGTCTGGTATCATCACTTGTTTTCACATTTGTTCGTACTGTATTGTACTGTATTTTATTAACAAACTGCTTCTTTCATAAATTAAAATGCCTTGTAAACATGTTCGTAGTTCCTCTTTAAATTTTATTTAGGTTTGTTTTTTTTAACACCAAATTTCTTTTAAGTCAATAATAACTCAATCTTCTCTCTAAAATTTTTTTTAAGTCAATAATAACTCAATTTTCTCTCTACTCGTATGAGCGGAGTTCGAACTCAAAATATTTTATTTTTAATATAAAAGATTTTACCATAATCACGCATTTTAATTACTGACTAACACACCAATTAAACGAGGGAATACAGGTTCATTTAGGTTGATTCTTGATTAATTAGTACAACATAAAGTTTGATAATTCATGCTCTACAATCACTCTCCCAAGTCCCAACTAAAAATTCTATAAGTCAAATGAAGAATTGTTTCCTAGGCTAATTGCAAAAAGCTCCTTCACGTTTGTTTAATTACGAATTTAAAGAAAATTTCAAAAATTAACAGAGACGAACCTGAATCCGTGGGTCAAATAGCCGATCGATGAATTTACAGTTTGACTTTTAAAAACGCGCGAATGACAAAAGTACTTTGATTTTGGCGGTCTTTAGGTCATTTATCAGTTTACAGTTGGACAGTTTTAAATGACAAAATTATCCTTGAAACGACGATGATGTGGCGCGAAACTTTGCTTGCCTCCGGTAACCGAAGCCATGAACTTTATTTCAGTTAGAACAAAGGAAATTTTCGAATAGTCTTGGGTGGTTAACGCCGGTGGCGGTAATGACTTTCTTGAGTTTCATCAAACAGCTCACTAGCCGTTTGACGAAATGCCGCAAAGAGATGGAAGTGGTTACAAAAGCGGTGGCGTATGCAAGGTAAACTTTCTTTGTTTATCCAGCAATTTGAGTGATTGAATTGGAGCCGGAATCTTGTATTATATTGTTCGAAAAATGGGAAGGGTCCATCGATGTTGGGATTGGAGTCTAAATTTACTATCAAGTTTCCACTACTCTTGCAATTCTTTATCCATGCTTTATCTATTTGCTCTCCATATTTTCAAAAGAATCATAAAGTTAAAAAAAAAAATTTTAAAAAAATTCGTCTAGCAAACATCGATCAATCACCATATAAGTTGTTGAGCAAGGAGATTTTGCATAAGCAAATACAAACTTTTGATATATAAAAGAATGCATCGAAAGAACATATCTTGACCGTACATGGGGTTATAATGTCCATATGTAAATAGTTGTGTTAAAGGTAATAGGGTCATAAATCAGCACCAACCGAAAAGAATTCTTGATTTTATTATGTTTTATTAATTTAATATGTAAGTACCATCCTTTACTTTCTTCTTTAAGTCTATCCCAATCAAGCGCATGTTAGATTCAGAGGAGGTCTGTTACGAGTCTGCAGCACTTTATTTATATTCTATTGAGTCAGTCAAAGTAGTTGGCCACTACTCCGAATAATGTGCACAAGTCTGATTTATTTGCCATTTTTTAGCTACTGTTGCCATTTTTTAGTTATTAGTTGCGCTTTCGTTGTTAAGGTACAGAGTCTTGCAGTGTATAAATTCAAAAGAGTTTATTCAATAAAGGCATCGAGAAAATTCACAAACTTAATTATATTATCAACTGTTCTATCATTATTTCCCACTGTTACTCTTGTTACAGCAACATAGCTCGAGGAAGGGGCAGAGGAAGGGGCCGAGGTCAAGCCATTGGAGCAGATCGTGACAATTTGGTATCAAAGCTGCCAATGGCAGAGGATCAACGCCTTCAACGACTCGAGAATCAAGTAGAGAACCTTAGTTCTGGGCAAGAACGACTTCTGAAACAGATGGAGGAGATGATGACAGCAATGAACTCCCGATTAAACATGCTGGATGAAGGGTCCGTCAATAGGAATCGAGGACCACCGGGACAGGGTGGTTTCAGTGAAGTGGGTGGTTGGATGGCTCCAAAGCTTACCAAGTTGGATTTTCCACGTTATGATGGCTCTGAAGATCCAACACTATGGATTTGCAGGGCGGAGCAATTCTTCGATTTTCAAGCAACAGCTCCTAATGATCAGGTTCGATTAGCAGCATATCACTTGGAAAGGGATGCACAATTATGGTTCCAACGTCGTAAGAATCAAGGGCTTCTTGTGACATGGGAGGGCATAAAGGCAGGCTTGTTAGAGCGATTTGGCTCCACTGAATATGAAGATCCATTCGGTGAGTTGTGCAAGCTTAAACAGACAGGAACGGTGTCAGAGTATCAAACTCGATTTGAAAGGTTACTAGCACGAGCAGGTCACTTAACAGACAAACAAGAAGCTGAGTGTTTTATCAGTGGGCTAAAAGATGGGTTACGAACTGATGTGCGAGTACAAAATCCTCCAAATTTAAGTGCAGCGATTGGGTTGGCCCGAACTTATGAATTTAAGACCCAAAGACCTACGAATACACCAATCTCCTCCTTTGGACGGAATTCTAACACACAATTAGGCACAACAAATTTCTCCCGAAACTCTACTGCTGTCCGCACACTACCAATTCGCAGGTTCGCCCCAACAGAACTCCAACGTCGGCGGGAACAAGGATTGTGCTATAATTGTGACGAGAAGTATACCTTTGGGCACAAATGTAAAAAATTGTTTTTGATTGAGGCGGAAGAGGGGGACGAGCCAGAAGAACATAAAGAGGAGAAAGACGATACATAAGAGACTCCCGCTATTTCCTTGCATGCTCTAGCTGGGGTCCAATCTCCTCAAACAATGCGACTTCAGTCAAGTATTGGTAAAACCTCTTTGACTATTTTAATTGATTCTGGTTCAACTCATAATTTTCTCCATCACAAATTTGCAAAAATTGCGGGACTTAAGCCAGAGCCAGGGTGTCTGCTCAGTGTGGTAGTTGCAAATGGGGAGAAATTGACTAGTCCAGGTCATTGTAAGGGAGTACAGTTGCAGTTGCAGGGGACTCAGATTGAAGTAGATTTTTACCTCCTTTCTCTAGAAGGATGTGATGTGGTGTTAGGGGCACAATGGTTATGCGCCCTTGGACCGATCCTTTGGGACTTTGACAAAATGGAAATGCAGTTTACTAAAGATGGGCGTCAAATGACATTACGGGGTGCTACTACTTCAGAACTTAAAGCTATTGAGGAAGACACCATTCAGAAAACATTGAGGAAAAACCAAGGCCGTGGGATCATTTTACAACTTTGCTCAATTTCAGTGGATAAAGCTCCAATAGCAACCAGTGAGGTAACACAAAATGATGATTTCAGATTCTTACTTACTGAATTTTGTGATGTTTTTGAAACTCCAATAGGGCTGCCGCCCTCGCATTCCCAAGATCATCAAATTCCTCTTCAACCAGGAACTGGGTCGATATGTGTTCGTCCTTATCGATATCCACATTTTCAAAAACAAGAGATTGAGCGATTGGTGGAAGAAATGTTGACCCAAGGGATAATTCGTCCCAGCCAGTGTCCATTTTCATCACCAGTATTATTAGTACGAAAACATGATGGGAGTTGGAGGTTTTGTGTGGATTATAGAGCACTTAATCGACAAACTGTGAAAGATAAATTTCCAATTCCGGTGATCGATGAACTATTAGACGAATTGTATGGTGCCAGGTTCTTTACAAAGCTTGACCTCAAGTCAGGCTATTTTCAGATTCGCATGAACCCAAATGACGTTCATAAGATAGCCTTTCGAACTCATCATGGACATTTCGAATTCCTGGTAATGCCCTTTGGGCTCTCTAATGCGCCTTCTACATTTCAGTCCCTCATGAATGATATCTTTAAAGCTCATTTACGTAAATTCATCCTAGTTTTTTTTTATGACATTTTGATTTATAGTAAATCATGGTCTGACCATCAAAAACATGTTCGAATTACTTTCTCGATCTTGCGAGCTCATCATTTAGTTATTAAAAGGGAGAAGTGCCAATTCGGGGAAACCCAAGTTAAATACTTGGGCCATATTATTTGTAATGAAGGTGTAAAGGTTGACCCTGACAAAATTAAAGCAATGGAAGGCTGGCCAAAACCATCTACTGTCAAGGCATTAAGAGGTTTCCTGGGACTCACAGGTTACTACAGAAAATTTATTGCGGGTTATGGCAACATAGCCGCTCCCTTGATGTCTATGCTGAAAAAGAATTCTTTTTTTTGGAATTCAGAAGCAGACATGGCCTTTGAGTTGTTGAAACAATCCATGACTCATGCTCCAGTGCTAGTCTTGCCAAATTTCACCCTTTTATTCATTATTGAATGTGATGCATCTGGGAGTGGTTTAGGTTCTGTTTTAATGCAAGAACAGACACCAATTGCATATTTTAGCACTGCTTTGAAAGGAAAAAATCTATTACTCTCTACCTACAAAAAGGAGCTGATGGCACTAGTTTTAGCAGTAAAGAAATGGAGACCGTACTTGTTGGGACGCCATTTTGTAGTCCGAACCGATCAACGGAGTCTAAAATACTTGTGGGAGCAGAGAATAATGACAGAACCTTAACAGAAGTGGCTACTCAAACTGATGGGATATGATTTTTCCATCAAATACAAGAAGGGAAAGAGTAATGCAGCAGCAGATGCATTATCTAGAAGGGACGTGCAAGGCGAAATCAATTCTATCTCCTGCCCTTTACCACAATGGTTAGAGGCGGTTCGAGAAGAAAATCAGTTGCATCCCGAGTTACAACAAATACATGAGAATCTACAGCAAGGCGAGGCAGTGGGACCTTAGGAGAGTCGAGATGGCATTTTATTCTTCAAAGAACGGATCTACTTACCTGAAAACTCACCATTAATTCCAACAATCATCCAAGAGATCCATGATAGCAGTCATGAGGGGTTTTACAAATCCTTCCACAGAATAAGAGAAGTTTTTTTTGTGAAGTACATGAAGGAGACGCTTAAGAATTATATTAAACAGTGTGATGTGTGTCAACGTCACAAGGTTGATCATCAATCACCCTCGGGCCTTCTTCAGCCTTTACCTATTCCAATGGAGGTATGGTCTGATATCTCGATGGATTTCATTGATGGATTACCCTCATCTAAAGGAAAATCAGTTCTCTTTGTGGTGGTGGATCGGTTGTCTAAATATGCTCATTTTATTCCAATGTCTCATCCTTATTCTGCTCCTAAGGTGGCACAAGTGTTTTTTGAGAATGTGTTTAAGCTTCATGGCATGCCGAGATCAATTGTGTGTGATCGGGATTCCACTTTTTTGAGTTCTTTTTGGAAGGAGCTTTTCAATTTACAGGGTACTCATTTCAATTTCAGCTCGTCTTATCATCCGCAAACGGATGGACAAACTGAGGCAGTAAACCGAACTATTGAAATGTATTTGTGATGCTTCACAAGTGCCAAGCCAAACAAGTGGGTTCACTGAATTTCCTGGGCAGAATTCTGTTATAACACCAGTCTTCACACTTCCACTCGAAAGACTCCCTTTGAAGTGGTGTATGGGCGAGCTGCACCTAACTTGTTAACTTATGTTCCTGGAACAGCTAGAGTAGAAGCCGTAGACCAGACGTTGCAAGCTAGAGATCGGGTCATGCGAGAGCTAAGGACTCAACTCCAACAAGCACAAGAAAGAATGAAAGCTGCATATGATCGTGGAAGAGTGGAAAGAGAATTTTCTGTGGGGGATTGGGTGTATTTACGTTTGCAGCCCTACCGACAGACCTCCTTGGCACTGAGATCGTCAAACAAACTCTCACCCCGCTTTTATGGTCTTTATCGAGTGTTGGAGAGAATTGGATTAGTTGCCTATCGTCTCGATCTTCCGCCTGGAAGTAAACAGTGTGATGTGTGTCAACGTCACAAGGTTGATCATCAATCACCCTCGGGCCTTCTTCAGCCTTTACCTATTCCAATGGAGGTATGGTCTGATATCTCGATGGATTTCATTGATGGATTACCCCCATCTAAAGGAAAATCAGTTCTCTTTGTGGTGGTGGATCGGTTGTCTAAATATGCTCATTTTATTCCAATGTCTCATCATTATTCTGCTCCTAAGGTGGCACAAGTGTTTTTTGAGAATGTGTTTAAGCTTCATGGCATGCCGAGATCAATTGTGTGTGATCGGGATTCCACTTTTTTGAGTTCTTTTTGGAAGGAGCTTTTCAATTTACAGGGTACTCATTTCAATTTCAGCTCATCTTATCATCCGCAAACGGATGGGCAAACTGAGGCAGTAAACCGAACTATTGAAATGTATTTGTGATGCTTCACAAGTGCCAAGCCAAACAAGTGGGTTCACTGAATTTCCTGGGCAGAATTCTGTTATAACACCAGTCTTCACACTTCCACTCGAAAGACTCCCTTTGAAGTGGTGTATGGGCGAGCTGCACCTAACTTGTTAACTTATGTTCCTGGAACAGCTAGAGTAGAAGCCGTAGACCAGACGTTGCAAGCTAGAGATCGGGTCATGCGAGAGCTAAGGACTCAACTCCAACAAGCACAAGAAAGAATGAAAGCTGCATATGATCGTGGAAGAGTGGAAAGAGAATTTTCTGTGGGGGATTGGGTGTATTTACGTTTGCAGCCCTACCGACAGACCTCCTTGGCACTGAGATCGTCAAACAAACTCTCACCCCGCTTTTATGGTCCTTATTGAGTGTTGGAGAGAATTGGATTAGTTGCCTATCGTCTCGATCTTCCGCCTGGAAGTAAAATCCATCCTGTTTTTCATGTCTCTCTCTTGAAGAAACAACTGGGTGCCCAAGATCGAACTCTTTCTAGCCTTCCATCCGTAGCAGATGAAAATGGAGAACTTCAGCCCCAACCTTCAGCAATTCTGAAACACCGTAGGAAAGGACGCAAGTGTGAAATGTTGATTCAATGGGATGGTCTCCCAGCATCAGAAGCTACCTGGGAAGAAGAACATTCTTTTATGGCAAGGTTCCCTCACTTTAACAGTCCTTGAGGACAAGGACCTATTCAAGGGGGGAGGAATGTTACGAGTCTGCAGCACTTTATTTATATTCTATTGAGTCAGTCAAAGTAGTTGGCCACTACTCCGAATAATGCGCACAAGTCTGATTGATTTGCCATTTTTTAGCTACTGTTGCTATTTTTTAGTTATTAGTTGCGCTTTCGTTGTTAAGGTACAGAGTCTTGCAGTGTATAAATTTAAAAGAGTTTATTCAATAAAGGCATCGAGAAAATTCACAAACTTAATTATATTATCAACTGTTCTATCATTATTTCCCACTGTTACTCTTGTTACAGCAACATAGCTCGAGGAAGGGGCAGAGGAAGGGGCCGAGGTCAAGCCATTGGAGCAGATCGTGACAAGGTCCCTGTTAGTTCTTGGAAATTTTCTTTCAAACTGTAATTAAACAAAACCTCAATAGAGGTTTCTGCATTTAGTCCTACCAGGTTAATATCTGTTTGCATCAAATAATTTATGTACAAGTTGTATATAAAATTTAAGCATTTTTAACCTTAGTTTCATGCATTTTAGAGACAAGGTTTGACTTCCTGTTAGAATAATATGACAGGTATACATCTAAATGACAAGAAAAGAAAATGGGTTTGATTACTCTATTTTCAGAATCTTGAGGATTTGCATAATGGAAGTATGGAACTACATAACATTATTGTATAAAAACACATTTTAACTTCTGGGCTACCTATGTTTTTCTCTTAGAAGAATAGTTCTTTTTGAAATCTTATACAAAACTACGGGAAACATTTTTGGAATTCAAATCTCATGTGATGGTGCTATTTGCTTTCGTTGCCTAGATTGCGCTCTCGGAAAAGCAGCATACATAAGTGAGCTCGAAGATAATCTTGATGCCTTGCAATCTGAACTGCAGAAGTTAATTGAAGCAAAGAATGATGTGATGACAAGAGTTGTCAATGCTGAGCAATAACAACAACAATTGAGATGATTGAACAAAGTGCAGGGGTGGCTTTAAAGGGTGGAAGGTGCAGAAACCGAAATTGGTGAATTAATAACAGATAGCACTCAAGAAATTCAGAAATTATGTCTGGGGGCTACTGTTCCAAGAACTGCAAGTCAAGCTACAAGTTTGGCAAGAAAGTGGCTAAAAAGCTGCATCTTGTGGCCACTTTAATGGGTGAAGGAGCTTTTGAGCTGGTAGCTGAGAAGGTACCACTAGCTGCAGTGGATGAGAGGCCTGTTGAACCAACAATAGTGGGTTTGAACTCAACACTGGAAAAAGTTTGGAGATGCCTTGGAGCAGAAAGAGTTGGAATTATTGGTCTATATGGCATGGGGGGAGTCGGCAAGACTACCCTATTAGCCCAGATTAACAACAAATTCCTTGATACATCAAATGATTTCGATGTTGTGATTTGGGTAGTGGTGTCTAAAGACATGCAACTTGAGAGAATTCAAGAAAAGATTGGAGAAAGGATAGGTTTGCTTGAGAACAGAAGTCTTGAAGAGAGAGCAACAGGTATCTTCAAGGTCTTGAGCAAGAAGAAATTTCTGCTATTGTTGGATGATGTATGGTAAAGAATTGATTTAACCAAAGTGGGTATTCCTTTCCTAGTAAAAATACATCCAAGGTTGTTTTTACAACTCGCCGTGTTGGTGTCTGTAGCCTAATGGGAGCTCAAAAGATGTTTAAGGTTGACTGTTTGAGAGACAAAGAAGCCTGGGAACTGTTTCTAGATAAGGTTGGAGAAGAGACTCTTGACAGTCATCCTGATATTCCCAAGTTAGCCCATATTCTGGCCAAAGAGTGTGGTGGTTTGCCTCTTGCACTTATTAACCCTGGTCGAGCCATGGGTTGTAAGAAGACACCGGAGGAATGGAGCTATGCAATTGAGATATTAAGGAGATCAGCTTCTGAATTTCCAGGTATGGGGAAAGAGGTGTATCCTCTCTTAAAATTCAGTTATGATAGTTTATCTAGTGAAATCTTTAGATCTTGTCTCTTATACTGTAGTTTATTTCCAGAGGATTATAAAATTGATAAAATTGAAGTGATAGAGTGTTGGATTGGTGAGGGGTTTTTGAATGGATATGATGGAGCTGAAGTACGTAACCAAAGGTACCACATTATTGGTATGTTTGTTCATGCATGCTTGTTGGAAGAAGTAGGATCTGATTATGTAAGAGTGCATGATGTGATTTGCGATATGACTTTCTGGATAGCATGTGAAGTTGAGAAAGAGAAAGAAAACATTCTGGCGTCCGCAGGAGCTCAACTAACTGCTGCACCAGAGGTTAGAAAATGGGAACAGAGGAGAAGGATATCATTAATGAGAAATAAAATTGAGAACTTATCAGATACTCCTACATGCCCCCATCTTCTATCTTTGTTTCTTAATATCAACAGGTTAAAGACTATCGTCAGTGGTTTCTTTGATTTTATGCCTTCTCTTACAGTTCCAAACCTATCAAATAATAGTTTCCTGACCAAATTACCACCTGGAATTTCAAAATTGGTTTCACTGCAATATCTTAATCTTTCAAAGACTTCCATCAAAGAGCTGCCAAAAGAGTTGAAGGCCTTGGTAAATCTCAATTATTTGAACTTGAAGCACTCACGTTATCTCCACAGGATTTCAAGGCATCTGATTTTTAGTTTTTTAATGTTATGTGTATTGAGAATGGTCGATTGTGGTTATTCTGGCAAAATACCACTAGATAGCATTCTCTTTGGTGGTTGTGAATCGTTGGTGGAGAAATTGATTACTTTGAAGCATCCAAATGTGTTAAACATCACCTTAAAAAGTTTTTTTGCTATCCAAAGGTTTTTGAGTTCCATGAGTTACGAAATTGTACAAAATCTTTAAATCTTCGGTACTGTGATGATTCAAAGTCCTTCAATATATATTCCTTGGCAGATCTGAATCATCTTGATAAACTAGATTTGATGTATTGTAGAAATTTGGAAGAGTTTAAGGTTAACTATAGCGAGATAGTTCGAAAAACACCAGAACCATACAGTTTCCGCAGCCTTCAGATAGTTATGATAGACTTTTGTATAAAGTTGAGAGAAGTGACATGGCTTGTTTTTGCTCCAAATCTCAAGAGTATTCATATAGCAAATTGCCATTTTATGGAAGAAATAATTAGTGCTAGGAAATTGGGTGAAGTTCCGAAGTTGATTGGAAATCTAAAGCCTTTTGCAAAACTCCAATATCTTCACTTACGTGCCCAACCAATTTTGAAGAGCATCTATTGGAATGCATTGCCCTTCCCATATCTGGAAGAAATTGATGTATATGATTGCTCAGAGCTTAAGATGCTTCCATTCAATTCCAACAGCGTGAAGGAAAGTAAAATTATTGTTAGGAGGAAGGAACAGTGGTGGAAACAGCTGAAATGGGAGGATGAAGCTGCTCTAAATGCTTTTTCTCCTCATTTAGAACACAGTTGAGCAGTTTGGCTGGCATTGAATGCAGATTTTGCAGATGAATTGGTATAACATTTCTGGTAAGAACTACTTTTCCATTTATCATAAATTGGCATCATTTTTTTCCTCAAAAGTTCTTTTTTTATATTTATATATATATATATATATATATATATATATATTTGTTTAAACATAAACAGTATTTTGATTGATGAGTTTGAAATTCAAGAATGCATCCAATAACATTTGAAGAAACTGTATTTTGAAAAATGAGAAATGAAGAACCATTCCTCATCAAATTTCATTGATTAAATATATGTAATGGTTAAAGTTTGATACAAAGTGAAGTATGGGAATGTGCAGGGCTTAAGAAGCTCCCACTGGCTTCAAACAGCAGAAAGGAACGTAGGCTTGTCAACAGGGAGAGACGTCAGAAGCCTGGTGGAAATAGCTTCGATGAAAGTATCTAGCCATTTAAAATGCCTTTTTTTCTTCCCTGTTTCGAAATGCATTTGGTGATTAAAAAAAAGAAAAAAAGAAAAAAACCTGTTATTCCCGTCACTAGGGATATGTTTTCACTGTTTGGTTTTTCAAATTAATAAATTGTAGTATAGCATTTTATTTATTTATTTTTTTTGGATCTGAAATTTACATTACAGGTCTGGGTGATTGCTAGTTTCTTGAGCTCCCATGATTAGCTTAGCTATTAAACTGATCCTCTGAAATAAATGTTTGTTTACATTTATTGTGAAGAAAAGGTTGGTAAATAAATGTGCAAGAGTAAATGAGTTTTTTATTTGCTTTCACTTGATGCGAGCTTTGCTACGTGAATTTCTAATATGCTTTCAAATCCACTCAAAATCCATCTTTTTCTAAACTTAGACCCCGAAATCCATCTTTTCTTGTTAAGAAAATTATTCAATTTTACAAGTTAAAACACGTCAGTAAAAGTTATAACATGGTAAATAAGGGTAAATTACATACAGGTTAACTTGATGGTGATTTCTTTGTATTTACCGAATTATCTAACATATGCAACATAACAACATACTGAAGACCTAAAATTGAAGTGAGGAAGGAACAAATAGGATGAGGGATTTTATTTACAAACACCCTTACACCTCTGCATTGTTAGTTATTCTTGTTTTTCTTCTACATCATGAACCCTATTCAACGACTCCTCAAAAGTTTGCAATGCAGCCTTGTAATGGTCCAGGGAGATCACCCCCTCCTCCACAACTTGCAATGCACTTCTATACAATTGATTAAACCATTGCACACGGTCAGTAGCATCAACATTATTGCAAACATGATCCGGTATATACAAGCGTTTGAAATCCTTCTTCCATCGTGACAAGATGTACTTAGACGGGATCTCCTCCACACCATTAAAGTTTAGCACACACAATGCATGCCGGCACAAATACCCGTAAAAGTTAAAGCAGCTACAAATGCAGCGAACCTCACCAGCTGTTCTATTGTACAGAACCTCGAAATCCCTAATTTCCCTCCTATTTCCTTCACCCAAAACACGCTCCTTAACCAAGAATATGACAATTGGGCCATCAACGTGTAACTGAGTTGTACTAAAACATGAATACATCTCCTCCACCTCCAATTGAAACTTCTTGAATATCTCTCGAGTATATATTCTGGAAAGCTGCAACTCAAACGAGCATCGGGTTTTCAATGTGGGGCTAACAGTTCTAGACTCAATATCTGCAAGATTTTCCTCCTTGTGCTTCTTCTGTAGAGCTAATTCATATTTATCAAGAAATTCTTTCAAAGGAGTTTGCTTATGCACATACCTATCAAAGAATGGATTAAGGGTATCACCTGGCTGAGCAGCACACATTCCTGCAAAATAAGTATCTTTTAGGTAAACCGGAGCCCACTGAGCTCGATCTTCATATAAAGATCGAAGCCACTCATGATCAACAACTCCAAACCGCTGGACCATAAATCCCCAAGCTGCTTCAAATTCAATAACTTTCAGGGATTCATAAACTGCTTTAAACAGGGCCTTTCTAATTGCATCATAGTTGCGCAATCCTCCCAATTTTTCAGGAACTTTCTTCATGACATGAGATACACCAAAACGATGACGAGCTTTCGGGAACACCTCTACAATCGCACTCTGCAACACCTTGCACCTGTCTGTAATGATAGTTTGTGGACAGCGTCCAGAGGCACATGTAAGCCATGCGTTGAACAACCATTTGTATGACTCAGTTGTCTCACCAGCCAGCAGGCCACAACCCAGCAATACAGACTGGCCATGATGATTTATTCCAACAAATGCCACTAGTGGGATCTCAAATCTGCTCAGCAGATATGTGTTGTCAATATAAATAACATCAGTGAAGTAAAGACATGAAGCCCTAGACCTACCATCAATCCAGAACACATTCCTCAAATGCCCTTCATCGTTGAGATCCATCAAGTAAAAAAAGTTTGGATTGGTCAATTGCATACGGCAGAAATAGTTATAAATGGCTTGCGAGTCACCTTTTTTAAGGTTCAACTGATTGGGACAATTAGAATTCCTGATTTCTCTTTCAATTGCATTCAAGTTCCCATTTCCACCTGCATCAATTACAAGTGCTCGGTACAACTTAATTGTTCGTCCCTCTGCGTCAGAACTTGACAGTGACTTCTTTTTGGTGCCAGTGCCCATCTTCTTAATTGATCTGTAGACCTTAGCACCTAATGTGTGGTTATGTTCAAGGGTAACTTCAAGTACCCTCCATCTTTTGGAGTCCACTAATCTCATTCTTATCATTGCAGGACAACCAGTTCTTGTTTCTTTCCTCAAACGGTTTACATCTTTGATTCTTTTGAAACCCTGACTGCTGCAACAAAGTACTGCACCATACTTCTCCCTACTATTCCGTTTAAACCATGAATTCTTCACTCTAACACGAAAGCCCACTTCCTTAGCGTAGCAATTATAATAGTTATAAGCATCATCATATGATTCAAACTCCATTCCAACCGCAGGTGCGACAAATTCCTTTTTTCCTTCAATTACACCATTCTGACCATCAAAAACAACAGTTTCACCTTCTCCTTCTTTCTGACTCTCACTGCATTCACCGTCAGGCACTTGCTCACTGCTAAGAGGAGCTTCTTCCATCTGTACTATAAACCAAAACCCATATTAAACATGTACTGTCGAAGTAATACATCAAACAAACAATAGTGACACGAATGCCACAAAACCAAGGTGCCAACTCATTTTCATGTTAACTCAAACACACACTCGCTCGCTCGCTCGCTCGCTCATACACCAACAGATGCACGATAAAAGGTGAACAAAGCAAAACAATTCTGTGGTATGAATTTAGATTTTAGAGCTATGACAAGACCCTCTCATCTAAATATTCAATCCAGCAAACACTCAAAATCTAAGTATTCAATCTGCTAGTATGCAACCAGAAACAACTGCACAAAATTTAAAAGTAATTAAAAGCTTGGTCCAGAAAAATAACAATTAATTCAACCTAAATATAATTAGTTACAGCATTTGCATTAAACCAAATCAACCAACTAAAAGAATTAAAAGAACTCCGATCTTTTAGCAAGCTAATCTTAAGTAGTTATAATTTTATCACTAAAAACTAAATTAATTTTTTAAGATATTATTACTCTGTTTGGTGAACACGAACTTATGAAGTAAAAAAACCGAAATTTCTTTCCTTTAATTTCCATTCACTTTCTCAGTGGCCAAACAGACATAAAATCGAGAAATAAATATTTATTCTTGAAATTAAACCTAAGTACGAGAGAATTTTGAGTGCACTTACGGCAGCGTTTTACTCAGTTAGTGGAATCCGAGCAGAAGGATCCGGTGACCCGACAGATCACGGCGTCTGACTGACAAGCGGCGCTTGTTTGTTCGTTTTGTCAAAACAGATGGTGAGATGCTCGACGGGTGAGATTAGTGTCTCCCTTTTTGGAATCTGTCCGGTGACCTTTTTACATAAACCGTCCAGTTAATTTGGCCTTTGCGCCATGTCAGCAGTCCAGGTAGGAAAATAGTTTCTGTTATTTTTTATGTTCTTTTATAAGTTTTTTTTTTTCGATGTAACCAAATGATTTGTTACAACATTAATAAATCATCGAAAATTACCATTTTTCATTGTAATCCGTTTGTAACTATTAATAATCCTATGGCGAATTAATAAATTATTAATGAGAATTATCATTAAATTATTTACAAAATACTGAAGATCCTCGATACTATTTGAGATTATTATCATCAATCGACAATTAATTGATTCAAATGGCGATATTTGCATGTACATTTAATTAGACAAAATTAAGTTCAACAGAAAACTGTGGTTGCTAGTTAATTTAATTGATACAGGGAACATAATCTTATATCTCGCTCACACGATTGGCCATTTTAGAAGAAAATAAAATAAGATAAAAACAACAAACATCAACTAAGACACAAGCGTATCCCAAACTGATTGTGGAGGTCAGCATTCTTACTGCGAATGAGCTACTGAGCTGCAGCATTGCTAGTTTGTGTTTTTAGCCACGGCAGCTTCAAGTCTATATACATCCTGCAACATTCATCATTTAGGAGGCACTACACATTGCAAAAGAAATAACTCCAACCATTCTACCTGTAAAATTGAAACTTTCTTCCAGCTTTTTATCAATCAACAATTGACAGAAAAGCAAAGATATTTGGGTTATTGTGAAAAGGTGCAATACTAGTCTCTATATTTGCCAGGCAAAAAAAAATTATTGTGATACATTTTAAATGCTACAAGAGTTACAATGCGGGCATGTGTACATACAGATTGAAAGAGTTTGGTAGATCCGAAGGTAAAAATCTAAATGCTACAAAGAGTTATATACATTTCTATCTTCATATTATACATGCTTATCTGCTACAAGACGGACCTTATTTAGAGATTCTTTAAATGCTTGCCAAGCAACCATATGATGATCTTGAGAAATCATCCCTTCCTCGACAACTTGCATTGCTCGTTTGTACAAATGATCGAACCACTGAACTGGGTTACTGGTATCGATATTATTGGGCCCAAGATCTGGTACATACAGGCGCTTGAAGTCTTTCCTCCATCGTGGCAAAATATACTGAAATGGAATTTCCTCAACGCCATTGTAATTTAGGATACATAGGGCATGCCGGCACAGAAACCCACTGAAGTTAAAGCAACTGCAAATACATCGAACTTCTGCTCCTTGTTTATCGTACATTACTTCAATGTTCTTAACATTTGTAAGATTTCCCTCATCCAGACGCTCTTTAATAATGTATGTTACAAGTGGCCCATTAGTATGAACTTGTGTTATGCTAAAGCAAGAGGACATCATCACCACCTCATGTTGGAACTTCCTGAATATCTCATTCGTGCAGACTTTAGAAAGTTGCAACTCATAATAGCAGGGTGTGCTCAGCATGGGACTTGAATTTCTTGACTCCAAATCATCAAGCGCTTCCTTTTTACGTTTCCTTTCCAGGACCAATTCATACAAGTCAAAAAATTCTTTCAAAGAAGTCTGCTGACGCACATAACCATCAAAAAATGGAGTCATGGATTCTTCCTTTTGGAACTTGGACATTCCAGCAAAAAATGTGTCTTTTGAGTACACTGGAGCCCATCTCTCTCGATCTTCATACAATGCTCGGAGCCACTCATGATCAGCAATTCCAAAATGCTGGGTCATACCTTCCCAGGCCATTTCAAATTCGTCCACCTTTAAAGAGTCATATACAGTCCTGTACAATGCCATTTGAAATGCCTCAGATTCCTCCAAACCCCCAAACTTTTGAAGAATGCTATGCACAACATGTGACAAACAAAGACGATGGTGAGCCCTAGGAAAAACCTCTGCAATTGCACTTTGCATAACTTTGCACTGGCTTGTTATGATAGTTTGTGGAGGACGACCTAACATACAAGTGAGCCATGCCCTAAATAACCAAATATACGTCTCAAATGTCTCATCTGCAAGCAAACCACAACCTAACAAAATAGACTGACCATGATGATTTACGCCAACAAATGCTATGAGTGGGATCTCATGTTTATTTGATAAGCACATTGTGTCAAATGCAACCACATCACCAAAGAAACCATATGCAGCCCTAGACCGAGAGTCTATCCAAAACACATTCCTCAAATGCCCTTCATCATTGAGATCCATCAAGTACACAAAATTTGGATCAGTCAGCTGAACCCTAGAGAAAAAATTATAAATGACCTGTGCATCACCCTTTTTAAGCTTCAAGCATTTGGACCTGTCTACATGATTAGTGATTTCCCCTTCATTTGAATATGAGCTCCCGTAACCGACTGAATCCACAACAGGTGTTCGATACAACTTGATTGTTCGTACCTCTACATCAACAGCAGGCTCCACCTTCCTTTTACTCCCAGCCTCCATCTTCTTATGTGACTTCGAATTTTGTGCTCTTTCAGGATCAAATAAGTGATTATGATCAAGCTTGACTTCATCCACCCTCCATCTGTTAGATTCCACTAATCTCAACCTTATCATAGCAAGACAACCAGTCCTTGTTTCCTTGCGACGACTGTTTGCTTCTTTAATCGTTTTAAAACCCTCACAGTTGCAGCAAAGCACAGCACCACGTTTCTCTTTGCTATTACGTTTTGTCCACGATGATTTCACCCGGATAGCGAATCCTAGTTCTTTAGCATAGCAATTATAATAATTATAAGCATCATCATAAGATTCAAACTCCATGCCCACAACAGGTGGGGAATATCCATTTCCTGCAGATGTATGCTGAGCATCAACTGGAGTTCTATCATCTCTATCATTACCATAGTCGTTACTTTTGCTGTCAAGGATTTGCTTGCTGTCACTATCATAGTCATTGCCTTCAATCTCAAGGCCATCACTTTCTATCTCTAGTTCATTGCCTTCAATACCAAGGTCATTGCCTTCAAGGTCAAGATCATTGCTATCAATCCCTAGGTCACTACCTTCAATATCAAGGTCATTGCATTCATCCTCAAACAGTTGCCCACTATTTTGAGAGCCTTCTTCTATCTGAAATAATAAACAGGGGACAAATATCAATTAAGCAGTTACCAAACTAAAGACCATATCAATACCCATGATCTCTGAAACTTAAGGTCCCAAGATTTATACTACTCCCCAACACACAACCACAAAAGTGATTGCGACAAAGCCATGCCCATAATATGCTAATCCTCAACCCAGACCACATCAGAATAAAAAAATTTATCAAACCTCTCAAAATCCTCCAAACTACAAAGCAAAGCTTATTGATTACCTCAATAATCATCCACTATAAGGTGGCGCAGAGAAATGTTATTACACAACAGAATTGAGGTGATGTGGCTTTCAATCCACAGCCATTATAGAATGGAATCACTAACTGTTAAACATTAGTTGCCAGGTAAAAGTTTACAAGCACTTTAGCTAGGCACAATAGTTACAGACACCCCCTTCATTTTCTGCCCAAAAGGTACATGTAGGTCTAATACAAATCCCGCATTCATTTCACACTTTTTATCATTTGGCATTCCTTTTTGTCAAAATAGCAAGCAAGCCCGACTTGCATGTAATTACATGCATTGAACCAGCTATTCCACATTAGGAAAACGAAAAATTAGAAAACTAACTACTCCCTCATAGAGCACCTTAATTGTAACTAAAGATACTAAATCACTCAATTGTCACTCATCTTGCTCACTTGAGCCCTCAACAATCTTATTCATCAATCCAAACACTAACAAAACCCTTTAATTAAAAAGGTTTCAGCTAATAAATACCCAAAATACTGTAAATTAGTTCACAAAACAGTGCTTAAACACCAAAAAAAGGGAATAAAAATCAAGGCTTTAAGCATTTTAATTTCTTTAATTCACGTTTCCAATATTTCCACAGATTCAATTCAAACACAAACATCAAATCATGAAAACGAAACAAGAACAATCTCACAAAAGAAAAGCTGGGAATTCAAAGCAGTTACAGAGCGGATATAGAAGAGAATCAAAAGTTGACTTACCGTGATGTGGAGGTTAGGGTTCGGTGACAGCGAACCGGCGCCGGGGGAAAACGCGTTATCGCCGTTCATGCCTCACTTGCGGTCCGTCTGTCCAAGTCTGTGACGTTAGTTTTCCAGTAATCAGGTAAAAAAATATTTTTGGGATTCGGTCCTTGCATTAATTAGTATTTACAAAGTAGGAGTTTTTTGAAAACAATGTAAAAGTGTGGGAGGTTTTTGGGAATATACGAAGTTTATGTAAAAATTTATTTTATCTTAATCTGTATAAGTGTAACTTAACCCAAAAATTAAAAAATTGATTTAATAATATAAAAATAATATTTTATTAATTAATTAATTATCTTATATTTCTAAAATAATTAATTGTTAAATTATAAATGTTATATATTAGAAAATTCTTAACATGTTAAAATTCTTAAAATATTTTTGTGACATAATAATTAATTAACAGAGATGAAATAATAAAAATAAAAATATTAAATAAAAAATTAATTATCAAAAAATTTTGATAGATTTATCAAAAAAATATTAAACATTAAAATAAAAATATTCCTTATTTACATCTAATAACTACTCATCACAATTCTTAAAAAGTAAACACAACGAGCACCAAATTGCCTGCGAACAGTGAGAATTCTTGAAAATAAGAGCGTGGTTTAGAAAACGCGAAAAATTAAAACCACATAAATTCAGTTACGGAGTACGTTAATTCGGTTAAAATGAACGGTCTCTAGTCTCTACTCCACACTCTCCGCACACGTTCACCACAAAAGCTAATGGCTCCTTGGACTCTCTTCTCTCCACCCTGTTCTCCGATCACTCTCCCAATCTCCTCCGCCGCCAAAAGCAACGCCGCCAGCAACAACAAATGCTACTGTTTCTGGAGAAGTAGCAGTAGTGAGAAAAAGAGAGCAATAACAAGAAGTATAACCAAGGCTACTGAAGAAGGTGAAAGCAGTCGTAGTAGTGGAAGCAAAGATGAGGAAACCCCGGGTTTCAACCCTTTTGGGTTTGTGAATAACAACCCTTCCAGCCGAAGCGCCATTCAGCTTCCTGATTTGCCCGCTGATGATGGAAATGTCGGCCAAATGATCTCTGTATGTCACTGTTTTGATTCTTCACTTTAATCTTGTCAATGTTGTTATGCATATATATAGGGTGAGAGAGGAGACCATCTCTAATGCAGCGCCCTGATTTTTTTTTTTTTCACGCATATGCACTTTTAAACCATAGGGTTTAAGAAAATTATCTTAAACTATACGATTTAAGATCGTGTCCATATTAAAAAAAGTAAGAGTGCCTGTACTGAGAATGATTATATATATATATATATATATATATATATATATAGTACTGATTTAATATAAAATCCTGAACTTTATTAAAATTTAAAAAAATTATCAAGTTATTTGATATTACACTATTAAGACATATGGCTTAATAGCTTTCCCATACTTTAATAAATTTAAGATCCTGAATTAGAACATTTTTAAGTTATTAACTCATATTATTTAGTAGTATTAATGTAATATACCGTTATATTATTAAACCATATGGCTTAATAACTTTCTCAAACTTTAACAAATGATCTTGGATTGGAATATATATATATATATAGTTTGATTAACAGGTTATATATGTACATCTATTTTTGCTCATGCTTGTGCGAAAGGGTCTGATCTAGTTAATAAAGTTAATTGGTGTGATAGTTTAATTTTGTTATGATGTATGTGCTCAGGGTGTCTAACTTGGTCTTTTCAAGAGGTTGAAGGAGATGTTTTTGGTAGAATTTAGAGATATGGGTACTTAACATGCTCCTGTATTTCAATTTTATTTAATTGTTTTTGTTCTTTTAGTCGAAACCTAGAGTGGGATGAGAAACTAAACTGTAGTGGTAGAATAATGAAAATTTTACTGTATGAATCAACTCCAGGTTAGTTGATTGTCTTGCCTATGCGTTTTTGACAGTTACCGTGGTATTTAGTAATTGCTAGACAATGCACAATGGCTTTATTTATTTATTTCTTTTTTTTTTTTTTTTTGGGCTCAATGGCACCTTTGGTCTCTTTTGGGGTTAAAAAATTAATAGGATTTACGAAACTAACCTTGTTTGTATGCAACAAAAAGGGTGTGAATTCTGTTATATATATGACAAGTTTGGTTGTCGATTTTAAAAATAAGCATGCTGTGGGTTTAGGATTGGAAAACATTCTCGGAAATTTTATGTTCTTGTATGTTTATGTAGGTTTCAAGTGAACATGTTTTCTTACAAGAGATATTAACATTTAGCGTCTATTTGATTGCCTTTCACATGGATCTAAAGATTGATAAAATCATAACATATCTGCTTTTCAATTCAAGAGGATTGAGAATAAGGGACGGGAGTATGGCTCATACATCAAATCTGGGGAATATAGATGGTTTGTGAGAGAGACAGGTAAAATTGCTGTGATCTTAATTTCATTTTCTTTCTACGTAGATTGAGTTTTGACAATTTAAGTTTGGTGACAGGATCCGCTGACAGTAGACTTGGAACAATTGTCTTTCTTCATGGGGCTCCATCACATTCATATTGCTATCGAAATGTCATGTCCCAGGTTGTTTACTTGATGTTTTCAAGTTATGAAATGCCTTCAATTTTAACGTCACTGATATAAATTTACTTCACTTGATATGCATTTGTTTCTTCTTTTCTGTTTCATCATGGAACTAATAATAGAAGACAGATTTATTGAAGCTAAATGAGCTCTTTTATCTTTTCCCCCCTTTTCTGAGAAACAATGAAAGAAATTTACAAAATCATCCATAATAGGATTCTAAATATCATGCTTTCTTTTTATTGCTGCAGCATTTATTCATTGATTTTTTTTTTTTTTGAATTGCCATTAGTAGATGTCAGATGCTGGATTCCACTGCTTTGCTCCCGATTGGCTAGGATTTGGTTTCAGTGACAAACCAGAGAAAGGATATGATGATTTTGATTTTACAGGTCTCCATCACTGTGTTGATAACTACTGCACTAATTCTGGAACTCCAAGAGCCTCAAAGTTCTAAACATTGTTATTTCTACTTTTACAGAGAATGAATTCCATGAAGAACTTGATAAGCTACTGGACGTGCTGGAAGTCAAATCTCCTTTCTTTCTAGTTGTTCAGGTTTGAACATATTTGTAGAAGACATGTAGTTGTGACTATTATAAATATGTATGAGAGCCATCTACAAAATAACTTTATTTGTATAGCATGTTCATTTAATTTTATTTCTGCTTTTACACTAGGTCAATGTTGGCATGTAGCACTTAACTTACATAGCTAACTTGAGCTTTCAAATTCTCTTGAAGGGGTTTCTTGTAGGTTCATATGGATTGACTTGGACCTTGAAAAATCCAAGCAGGATATCAAAACTTGCTATTCTGAACAGTCCATTGACGGCTTCATCTCCCCTCCCTGGACTCTTTCAGCAGCTAAGGTTTTCTTCTCACCTTAGATCATAAGTATAAAATTCATGGGTGATTAAGCTTGGGGGTAAAAGGAAATCTAGCAATTGATGAAGTCATGATTGTTTATTTGATTTTGTGTTTCCTTAGATATTTTCATTTTCATTTATCTATTTTCTGTATATTTTTCCAGAATCCCACTTCTTGGTGAATTTACTGCTCAGAATGCTATCATGGCTGAACGCTTCATTGAAGCAGGTAGCCCGTACGTATCCAAGTGCATAGATGTATGCATTACTGTATATTAGTGCAGCATACAGTTCTCTGCTCTGTTTGTTTTTGTGCACACGAAGGAAAAGAGAATGAAAACAAAAAGAAAACTCTAAACACAATGTTGAGTGAGACATTTAGCTATAATAATTTGTATATTTTCATCTTACATAAGCAGCACGAACCTACTAAATGAAGCCCAATAACCCCTGGATACAACAATTATTTTATGCTGATGGTCAAATTCTTCCAATAATTGCTCATGGCTTCTAGATTTTTATGTGTTCTTAGCTTGATTACAATATGGAACACCACATGCGCACCTTAATTACAGTTGCTATAGCAAATGCTTTACTTCACTTGATTATTTCCTCAGTTTTTAATCACATTACGTAAACAATAATATAGCTAAATCTTCTTTTGTACATTCTTCATAACAAGAACAATTTACTCTTTTGGCAGTTACGTCCTGAAGCTGGACAAGGCTGACGTGTATCGGTTACCATATTTAGCAAGCAGTGGACCTGGATTTGGTATGTGGCTCTTGCTTTTAAATTTACCTGAAAGATAATGAAAATGTCATTAGTAGGTATTCATCAGAATTTTTTCATATGGCATATGCTGTGTATGAAATAAAATAAAAATATTCATCACTCTGCATCTGTTAACTTATCAAAGGAGTAAATTTGTACATCTCTCACTTCTAATTTCTAGTAAACTGCGTTTCTTATATTTCTTGAAAAAAATAACATGAGCTCTAGCATTTTCATGTTATCTATTTCAGCTCTGCTCGAAGCTGCAAGAAAAGTTAATTTCAAGGATATCTCAAGTCGTATAGGAGCTGGATTTTCCTCAGGAAGGTACAATTTCTGGAACTTGTTTTCAGACACATGCTCCAACAAGTTGAAGAAAGCAATACGTGGTCCAAGAAGCCCGTTTTTCGCCTTGTTCTATCTTAAAACTATAAAATTCTGAATCCCATACAGAAGTGATTTTGGATATAAGAAATACCAAACTGTGTGGTTTAGTTTCGCAACACAGGTTTTGATTTCTGTTCGAGGCTCGTTGAAAACTCGCCATTGCATTTCTTATAATGCTATGCAATTCTAGAACCTTGATCTATACACTTTACATACACTGCTTATATGTTGAATCTCCGTTTCAAAGTTGATGGAATTTTATTTATTTTATGTGTTTTATGTTTCAATTTTTTTTTTTTTTCTAATTATGAACTAATGGCTTATTGACTATAGCTGGGACAAACCAGTGCTAGTTGCATGGGGAATATCAGACAAGTATCTGCCTCAATCTGTGGCAGAAGAATTCCAGAAAGGAAACCCTAATGTTGTCAAGCTCCAGATGATCGAAGGAGCTGGGCATATGCCCCAGGAGGACTGGTAACCAATCCCTATTCATGTGAATTTCAACTTCTTTTTTTTCTTTTTGATTCTTATTTGACTTTGTTTAAATTTTGACCATTATTCCTTTTTAACAGGCCTGAGAAAGTTGTCGACGCTTTGAGATATTTTTTTCTAAATTACACTTGAATCAATGAAAATGTCAAGATTGATGCCATGCAAGTGATATGATTCAATTGCCTTATTATTTGCTTCAAGGTAAGAATGTTAAATTCTTATGAAAAATAGATGAAGAAGTTTTCGGCCGTGAGCAGCCAAAATAGTAGTTTCACTCATTTTAAATTTCCTGCAGATAATGGAACAAATTTCAAGGACAAGCCTTACAGATCACCCACAAAAAAAAACAGCTTTCAATTATTTTAAATGTGAATACTTATACACAGCTCTCATTTCTGCAAGGAGTCTGAATAACAATCAATTTTTATATTTTTGTGTGAAGCTCTCATGTATAAGTTATGATAAGCTCATTATCACCTACAATTAGCATCAAATGCAATATCTTTCGAGCAGTGGTACTATACTCGTGAAGTAACATACAACCCAGGCGTTTCTCCAACATTTGCAAATTTTACCCATGGGCTTGGGGGTTTTCACTTGGGACGTAACATGCCTCATGAGGATGAAAGTTGGGCAGGCACACTGTCTACTCTGTACAACTCTGCACTTGCATTGAACACCAAACTAAGATAAGGAGACTAGGAAGTCGTTTGCATTCAGATAATTCCATAAAGATTGATTTTTTCCATTAACATCGCGTGATAAATTTACAGCAGGTGCAACCACAACAGTAATTCATATTTTTCCGAGCATTTACAGCATACCACAGTTTGTATTCACAAAACTCATGAGCATGACCAGGAAAATAGCCACTTGATCGGGGCTGGCCAGCAGTCATGACAAAGAATCCTTGTGCATCGCTGCTAATACTAACAAAAAACTGAAGAGACATGCACTTACATTCCTCCAAAACATGGGCTGTGGTCTAACTGTTTCCGGTTAACAAAAACTGACAAGACCCATACTTACATTCATCCAAAACATCGATGCTGTGGCATTGCTGTTTACAACATCTGAATAAAGCTACTTTGCTTTCTTCTTTGACGGCTTACCTTTTTGACTGATAACCTTTTCCTTTGACGTCTTCACTGCCTTTGCTTGTTTATTTTTAGTCACCTTTCCTGACTTTGTTTTCGGTGCTTCCTCAGCATTGTCATCACTGCCACCACCATCATCATCATTACCGCCACCGTCGTTTTCAGTGTCACTCTCTTTAGATTTTCTTTTCCTCGACAAAGGCTGTTTAACTTGACCTCCAAGCTTCTGCCTTTTCTTTGATTTGACATTTTCAGCAATTTCCTCTCCATCACTTTCTGACTCATCACCGCTATTGTATTTGTCATCATCCTTGCTATCTTCTCCTTTGGGAGCTTGCTTTCTCGGTTTACCCACTGCTTTCGCAGCTTGGACTCCATTTAGTTTTTGCAGCTCTGGTACATAGGCTGTTGTCTGAGACCAAATACACAGGCACATTATATCAAACACCAGATAGAATTATCAAAAAAATATACACAGTATAATTTAGAATCACTCACCCTGCCACCAGCAGTAATAAAATCGATTTTCTTCCCTGCCATTGCATAAAAAATAAAAAAGATTTTATCCAAGGAAACTAAAAATGGCTGATAAACAGAACGGATAAATTTCACTTAACAGAAACAAATAGCACTATTAGCGACCAACGAAAACTCTTTCACATCATTAAAATAATTGACAAGAAATTCAGAAAAATAAAGAATGTCAAAACATGCTAAGAAAGAATTGTACAGTTAAGAAAGAATAAAAATATAGTTAATATGAGATCAGGGAATGCGATGACTTAAGTGAGTTTGCAAAGGACAGGAGCAAACCATCAACAAAAGCCTTGCCAGGCTTCTTTTCACGGGAATGAAAAATCCAATTACTTGGAAATTGAATACTATCTGCCCCAACTTCAAGAGCTTTTTCAATCACCTGTAAAATAAATTACTTCGTCATAGTGATCAGTCATGTCATAAATATCTTACCATTAACTTTTCCAGGCTTTTTGCCCCATCGAAAATGAAATAACCATTCAAGAGGAAAGCGGCTGCAGTCAGCATCAACTTCAATCGCACTTTGAATAACCTACAGATTTTGTTTTCTCTATGTTTTTTATGAACATAAGGTTTTGCAAAGTAAAATTTATAAAATTGCAAAGAAACTCCAAGTGCTTCTCTTACCTCTTTGATGCACTTGAGTAAAGTTGCACAGCTTTCTTTGGATAAGCTAGCAGCAGTTTGCAATGGATGAATTTTGGCCTGCAAAGAATGAAAGCAGTATCTTTAAACAACATTTTTTTGGTTTAGATTAAAGTAAGTTTAGCATATGAGAGCTCACTCATAAGAAGATACTATGAATGTGAAAAATTATTGAAACTTCAGCATCATTAAAATGTTTCTAGATATATCAATCATAAAGAAACTAAAAATTTCAGATTCAAGGAAAGATTTAACCAGACAGAGCCTGATATTCCATCTGAGCGAGGTCCGATATATAAATTCATTTTAACATACAGTTCTCTTTAGAGCCATCCAAAAGATAATTAGACAAATCAATTTTTATTTTTTTTCCCTGCATCACCCAACAGTTTCCCTAAATTTGCCTAGTAATCAATCTTTTCATAAGAAACCAACAATTATTACAGCTACTTCTAATGTTTCATTTCCAAACTTCAAAAATATTACAATAACCATGACAAACTATAAAGCTACTGATTAACCAAAATACTAGTCAAAAGAGTTGAATTTGAAAAAGAAAAAGAAGCGTAAACTTACTTGGTATAAAACTTCATCTGCAACCCAATTGCCAATTCCTGAAATATAACTCTGCAGAAACAACAAAGGAAATATGATTCAGTAATAACAGGAAAATGAAAATAGCGAATATTGAAACAAATGATTACTTTTATATTTTAAGTTGACTGGACAATGATTGCATTATATGCCAAACTAGATACTTATGACAACATTGTACCTGGTTTAACTTAACATGAGAGTAAAGATTGCTTACTTTAGACTTCTATAGGAAGCCAAAATGGACAGCTAATATATATCTAAGGGGCCAAAAAAAAAAAGAAACTGACAGCATGATCCTGCATGACCTGTCCTTCCAAATTTTTCTTTAAAAAACTTCTTTCACCTTCTATTATGTTCTTAATACTTCTGGCTACTGAACACCTCTTCCAACTAGTCTCCTTGATAATTTTTCCATAAACTGCGGGGTAATTTGCTGCTAATGCAGTATAAGGATGAATCTATTCCCAAAAACTTCACAGTCTCTGTGTTTTATAGGTAGAACCCAGAATACAGTCAGTATTACATCATTCCAGGACTTTATAAACATATAAAACTTAAATTCATTCCAACCTCTTGCTATTCTTTTTTTTTAATAGGAAACAAAGAAACTAGTGTTAAAAAGAATAATAATTACAAAATGTGAACAAGTAGTCCACAAAGAAAGAACCACGGAAGATCACTAAAAGATCTATACAGTTGGGAGCTAATCAGATAGTCTCCCTATTTTGAGTAAAACATTTTTTTTCTTTTTTCTAATAAGAAAAACATTGTCAAATATCCAGGAGCATATTCTTTGTAGTTCAGTTCCCATTAGTTACACAGCTATCATTACACTGATCTTTTCTATTCTCCTATTTCGGTCATCGGTCCTTATCACACACGACCAAATATAAATATTTAGAGGGGCACAAGAGTATCATATACCTTTCCTACCTTATTCATAAAAAGCAAAAGAATGGACCAGCAAAACAAACAAAAGACTCGGCTTATGTCCCATGGAACACACATAAGGGTTGGAGTTGGAACATCATTGATCAATACGGTGATCGATCGCATCCCTTAACTGCTTCACCATGCGTAAAACAGGGGGAAAAAATATTTGGAATATCGCAACAAGCCCCAGAGTTGTGTTTTCTATATACAGCAATAAAACTCAAATTATTCGCCAACTATATAGTAAAAATCACTCTTATATCAAAAACAGACAGCAGAGTGATCCACAAAATCTAGGGGATATAAACCAAAATTAAGCAAAATATAATACATTAAATGCAAACTTATCAAAAGTAAGAAACTCTTATGCTTGATCACCACAGAGAGGGAGATAGAAGAACATCCTTTGAAAGATAAAGTAATAGTTGGAGTCAAATGTGTTTCCAAAGTGCTCTGTGAATAATATTAATTTCAAATTTTAATAGCAGCTGAAGTCATTTCAATAAGACATTTTCAATTAAAACTAATTGTTAAATGTGCCAAAATAGATTGAAAAGAGATAAGAAAAAGCTAAAGGATGCTGAAGCTAATGTTTCCAAAGCACTCAGAACAAAATGATTCAGTCACTTATACCTTGTACACAAGATGCTTATTATATCTAATATCATAGAAATAATTTGAAGGAACAGTAGGACTTAAAGAATGAGTGCAAAAGGTTTTAACCTGATCAAGTAATAGAGCCTTAATTGTAATTTTCTTTTTGCTTAATGAATCACTAAATTCATCAACCGTCATGGGCTCCAGCAATGCATCAGGACCAAGTTCAGATATAGGTGGTACAGAAGTTGGCTGCACCAACAAAATAGTTACAGGAAGAATCAATTAAATATCTGCCCGAGCAGTAATGAAAATATTTATTTGTTCAGATTGAAAAATGATATTGCAGTACATCATTGAGCAGGCGAACTTTAGCAAATCGCCTCTTGTCAGTGAAAGACAGTTCCAAACCATCATCTAGCTGCACATGAAAGAATTTGACGGTTAATATTACATGCATATCTTTTAGATACTTCTGATGCATATTTTCAAGCACATCCAACAAAACAAGACTCAACAAAAGTACCGAATGAATTTGTCGACAACAATAAAAAGAGATGATATAAAAAAATTTGATAGGTACCAGTTCATTAAAACTTAGTAAGAGTACAAATATTAAAATTATGTTGGATAGTGTCAAATTTATGCTTATCGTGATCATTAAAATGATTCCAACTCCGACATATATTAATAATTGACAATTTAACTGTTGCAACACAATATTGCACCTCAACATCACACCACAAAGAAATAAATGGAAGAAGATATCAGAACTCATCGATGTACCCAACAACGGACTTTACTGGTTACATAGAATATTAATAGGCATTCGATACTGAAATTGCCAAAATTCTCACACTCAAGAGTAAAGCTATAAATATAATTGCCTTCCAGTCTTCCACACTATTGCAATCACAGCAGAAGCTCTCGCAAAGCACATGCAACCGGGTCTAGCGCCTACCAACTTCAAATTTTAGGCACAGGCTTTTCATTAATAAATTAAATAGAGGGTAACAGGGCCTTGTTCAGGCAGCAGAGCTTCAGATGAGTATTTACATCAAGGATTATGGCAATTGGCTGTCTGTACAACATTAACTATGACAAAATTGCTTCCATATGCACAATCATCTTATCTGAAGCAAAATGGAATTCATCTTCTCTTGGCGCATACAACTTTCAAAGTAACAAGCAGATTACATTATACTTATTGCAACATCTAACATTCTAACTCATTTCAGCTATACAGAAAAAACTAAATTTTAAGAGACCATAGCCCCAGCACGGCCTTAGGCAACAACATGGATAATGCAGGGAATGGTCATGTTTCAAAACACAAAGGATATATATTCATGCTAATCAAGTTTTTTTCATGAAGTAAGAGGCTGTCAGGGAGCTATTGAAGAGTTAAAGAAATGATTTGTGAGGAATGATTCTCACTTCAACAAAGAACTTTGAATATTTGGAAGGCCATTCATCAGTGTCCTTTACAGCTGACCTGTAAACAATATTCATCGTTGTTAAAATCAGTAAGTGCAAATTGTTGACCAGATATGATTATTATGGGGAAAAAAAAGAAAAAAAAAAGCATCAAAGCTGAATTATTTTTATCATCTCAGATTATTTAATAAAAGAACAATTATTATTAATAACCCCCAAACAAAACTTGAACAAAATAATGACATGTTGCACCAATTTCCAGTGCAATTTCCTTCCACTGAAACATAAAATAATAAGCTCGTGTTTGCGACAACACCTTTCAGTTTTACTAAGCAAAAGAATTTCACATAATCATCATTGAACTTCCTTTCTATTACATTCCATCACAATAAAAAAGATAAGTATACAATTGATCCCGCCTTACCTCTTATATTGTGTAACAGCAACCCCCTTAATGTAAATAGCACCAGTCATTCCTGACATACGTTAAGCCACATCAGTAATGAAGCCTCAAACACTATCCTTTAAAATCAAATTTGATCTCTGGACAATGACCCTAAGGATACAATTCTGAATGTCCAAGGAAAAGGCAATTTCTAGTAAAACTGCTTCACTTAAAAACACTCCAAAGCACTTTAAGAGAACCAAACCACTGTTTTCTCCAAAACTAAAAGCACATCACTTTTGTTAGTGCTTTCTCTAAGAAGTACTTTCTACAACACAGCAATTTCTTTCACACAGTGATTAAAAACTAAAAAGAGGATTTTTTTTTCATTATTAGGGTTTTTAAAACTAAAGGAAAAAATAAAAAGAAAGAAAAAGTATCTCTTTCTCTCTTTTTTTTTTCTTTTTTTTGCATTGTGTAGGGTTTATCCGAGCTGTACCGAACTGAAAGGAAGGGAAAGGAGGGGAATCGAGGCGGAGCCACAAGTTTTTGCCCTTCCGATGAGCAGATAAAACGGTTTTGCCCAAAACCGATGCCTCGAAATCCGACGCAGAAACTCCGTCAATCACCTTGTTGTCGTCGGCGATGATCGATTTCACGATTTTCTTACCGATGCAATGCCCCTCTATGGCCCTTCTCGCCGCCTCCACCTCTGGTAGCTCCGGCATTTTCGGCTAGGGTTTTGGCTGCTGATTTTCGCGCGCTTTTTTAGAGAGTGAAGTGTTTGGCTTAGGGAGATGATGAGTCTGGGATTTTTTTTTCCCTTTTTAATACGGAATTCAAAATAATATGTACATTATGATATTTTGCACGTTATTTAATTAAGCAACTAAAAATCCGTTTAGGATGGCCGGTCATCTCGATCTTATAATTAAAATGAAGTTTTATTATTTAAAAAAAATCAACTCTTTAAACTAAGCATTGATATCGAGCTTTATCCGAATCTGGCCATAATTTTTTTATTTCTTAAATTTGTAGATACTTTTTTAGAATAGGACTATAATTCTTCATTCCTTATTAATAATGTTGTATTATTATTGTTTTATTTTTATGTTAAATTTGGTTGTAAGGAATCTAATAAATTATTTTTTCTTTAACTTTAACAACAATAAAATAAACTACTTGGGCTTAGCCCAAGTGGCCAGAGTCACTCCCTCACAAATGTGAGGGAAGTGGTTCGAGCCTCCGCAAACGCATTGTAGGGGTTTAATTTAAATTTCCTTCCTTGGAGCCTCAGAGCTTGAGTGAAGGCAGTCTTTCTTCCAGGATGGGAGTTGACGTCCCTCGAATATTTGAGAGGGTTAAAAATCTGAGCGGTACCATATCAGAATTGATGTAAACGAGTTTCAGTATATATATAATTGTAAATATCATCATGAGCAATAATTCTCATTAAAAAAAATAACAATAAAATATGTAACAATATAACCAAGTTAACAAACGTTGGTGGAGTGAGTTGTGACCCACATTTGTATTTTAACTTTTTAAGTGTTATATTTTTTTAATTTAAAAAATTAATCTAGTCAAAGGTTGAGTCAAGGCTTTTTGATAAGGCTTGATCCTAGCTCAAACGTAATCAGTAGGGTTGGTAATGGAACGGAATGGGATGGGATTTACCAATTTCAGTCACATCTCATATATGTAAATGGGATGAAAAAACGTTCCAATCCCGTCCTTATATTTTTTTTGGAATAAAAATATGTCTCAATCCCGTCCCAAAAGAGATCCTGCGGGATCCCATCCCAATTGGAAAAATTTCCATTCTTAATCAGTAATGAGACGGAATGGGATGGAATTTGTCAATCCCACTCCCGTCCCGCATATGTAATTGGGATAAAAAAATGTCCCAATCTCGTCCTAAAATTTTTTATAAAACAAAAATATGTCTCAATCTCGTCCCAAATGCGGGATCCCATCCTATTGGGAAAAATTGTCATCCCTAGTAATCAGGCATGATTTCTTGATGGGTTGGTATTAAAATCCGCCCATATAGAATCTAGCCTCGACCCAGGCAATTCGATATGGGTAAAAATAATTTCAAGTATTGAAATTCAATACCGAGACATTTCTGAGCATGGGTCGGGCATGACACTAAAAACCCAAAACCTAGATCCATACCCCCTTTTTTTAAATATGTAATATATATGCATATATATAAATACAAATTAAACCTGAACATTGTCCTAAATCCAAATCCAAATGAACCCTAAATCCTTAAACTATCGTTAAACAAACAAAAGTTGCGCTATTAGCTGCTATGCCTCCACAAACCTCTGTATCATCTCTTCTCATTTGTCAACTAATAGGTTTGGCGCTTGGCTTTGCTCCATCTCCAGTTATTTATTATACTATTTAATTCTTAGCTCATCAGTAATGTGGATAAATATTGTTAACATATATGTTTCCATAATATTGATTTTGATGATAACAAATAAGATTAAGAATGATTAATCTTTTAAGCTCAAATTATTTAATATTCTTTTTAAATAAATTATTGTTTTTACATTATAAAGGTTTTATATTTAATGGAAAAATGATTTTATGAAATTGATAGTTTTTATTCTTTTTAAATAAATCATTATTTTCACATTGTAAATGTTTTATATTTAATAGAAAAATGATTTTATAAAATTGGTTGTTTTTCAAAGTTTATGATTTAATTGAAAGAATTTTGAAAACTTTGAAATAAACAAATATTGTTTGAAATTTTGGTGAAGGACTTATTTGAAAAGTGTCATAGCATTTTTGAGCTATATCATAATTTCAGAAAATTTTGGGATTAACAAAGCATGATTTAGAAATTCTAAAATTGGACCTATTTGTAAAGTTACATAACATTTTGGGTCGAAATATAGTTTTGTAAAGTTTTAGGGTCAAACTATAAATTTGAAAAATAGTGCACTATGTAGGTTACTGTAGCATCTGACTTACCGGATACAAAAAACTGAAAAACCGGATACAGGGCAAAATGCATCCAAAATGCATCCAAAATTTTGCCTTAACGGTAACATAAATCTTGCTTACCGGATTCCATAAACGGCAAACCGAATATGCTCATAATGTGAGTAATGGCTAATTTTTTAGTTCAAACTATATAAACTCAAAACCAATTCATTTTTGGCAATCCAAGCGAGCAAGAACAAGTGCACACAACATATATTGAGCTTCAACTTCGTGAATCATCATTCATTAAATCATCTTTGTTCTTCAATTTGTATATCCACTCTTAAAGAGAGATTGATTGTTGTATTTTTCATTTCACATCAAATTGTGAGAGTCCAAGTGTGCAAAACACATAGGGTGAAAAGATTGGAGATATAATCTCTTGTTGTAAAAGTTCATTGACACCTTAAAATCAATTGTAATTGTTTGAAGCCTTGGAAAGGCTTTGATAGTGAAATCCTCAAGCCCGGTGTGCTTGGAGGCGTGGACGTAGGCGGGATTGTCGAACCATGTAAAAATCCTTGAGTTTGCTTTTTCTTCCCTTGCTATTTAATTATTGTGCTTTGATTGAACTTATTGCTTTCAATTTTTATTAAGACATTAGATTGCTTGTTGTGTGTATTTGCTAGGATAATTTTTAAAATTCCAATTCACCCCCCTCTTGGATTGCACACTTATATTTCAAATATAAGATCAAATACCCAATATGTCACAACTATATTATTATGTCGACATTATGTCAAAAGACCATATAAATCTAAAACGATCTAAATTTATTAATTAATATGATATAAAAGAAATCGATAAAGAAAAAAATACAAACTAATAAAATAAACTTTGAAACTCACTTGAGAGAGTAATTAATTCAATATTTTGTACTCTTGAACTTAGGGATGGCAAAATCCTCCACGGGTTTGGGGCCTCATGGAACCCCACCCCAAATGGAAAATTTTTTAATAATTTTTGGGAATGGGGTGGGAGAGTGAGGGAAAAATAATCTTCAAATTATTAATGGGGTGGGGTTTGGTGTTGCACTCCCCACCCCACCCCCATCCCAATCCCCATTATATATAAATATATTTTTAATTTTTATTTACTAATTTTTATTTTATCAAATATAATGTCAATTAATAATTTTTTAAATTTTTATGTAATATAAACAAGATGTGAATAAAAGAAAACCCTATAATATTTTTCAATTTTAAAACATTATTATGTTTTCTTTTCTCCTTTAATGTGTTGCTCTCTTTAAATATTTTTCACTTTTAATATCATTTTAAGATATTGTTTCAAACTTTTAGAGGTTTTAAAAAAATTTAAATACTTCATAATATGTTGATGATTTTATTTTAAGTTTCTAATTTTTAATTTACTGAAATCATATATTTATATTACTATAAAATAGGTAAATGGAAAATGGGGTGGGGATGGGAAAATCATTCCTCATCCCCAACCTACTAAATTTATTGGGGAATAAGGTGGGAAATGGAGGCAAAAAATTTTAATGGGATAATGAATGGGGTAAGCCTCCCCACTCCTACCCCACCCCATTGCCATCCCTAGTTGAACTTTACATTTTATTTCAGCTTAAAAAATTAGCCACTCATATTAAAAAACAAAACACTTATTTTATTTAACAAAATTCTTAAATATATTATAAGAGAATAAACTACACAAAAGAAAAAAAATTTTCTAAGCATCAATCTTAGCTTTCTCTCTTCACTTCTTTGCTCTGCTCCCCTCCATTCTTCCTCTCCTAAGTAAGGAACACATCTTTTTTATTATTATTATTTTTAATATATGTTTACATAGAGATTGTGATGGTCAGGTGGCAAAATGGTCATCTGACTATCACAAGCATGTTTGCTCACTTTTCTTTTTTTTTTTATTAATTACATCTCCTCAATAATGCATTGCAAATAGCTTCAACAATTCTTTTTTGTTTTTCGCTTTCAGTTTCAATTATCTCTTTATTCCTAAAATATTTACAATATAAAAATTAACATACTAAAAACTAATTTTACATAAAAAATTTATTAGAAAAGATTAAGATAATTTGGACATAATGAGCACATTAATCAACATTATAAGTGAAAAATTGATAATTTTATTTTTAATAAATGTACACTTTTTACTATCAATCAACAACTAACTTTCCCGCTATCACTATTGTTGCCTTCTCAGCCGCCATCATTTTGTCATCACAGTCACAAGGTATTGATTTTTGACTTAATTTTCCCTTTCAATAATTTTTCTAGCTCATTTTGAAAAATGATGAAAGTATTATTTGAATTATAGTATAGTAGTATTTGTTTGCTTAACATGATTCTGAATCTTAATATGTTATTTTTATTATTAGGTAGAGTTCTAGAAGATGAGATTTTTGCTAGAGAGTAGGTAATTTCATATGATGATGGGCCACAGTTGTGAACAACGCATGAAGTTGTTATTTGATTATTTTAAGTGCTCAAGAATTTGTTATGAACTATTTTGTGAATTGTTAGATATTTTGAAATTTTCATATGGTATTATAAGTATAAACTCATGAATGTTGGATTTTGTAGTGATTGTTGTGCTACTAAATTGAACTTATCAATGTTAGATGTCATTTGGTGATTATTGTGCCGCTGAATTTAAATATTTAGTAGATATTGAATGAGTTTAAATTGGAGAGTGAGTGGATTTAGGTGGGTTAGAGATTTAAATTTTTGCACTGTTACATTTTCTTTTTTCAGTTTCTATCCGGGTAAGGGAAGCCTAGATAAATAATTCATGTCCGAAGATGCCAGCTTGATCCGGCCTGAATGTGGAAAAATTGAGCAGGGACTTGGGTCCGGACAGCAGTTGTATCAATCCGAGTCAATCCCAGGCAAGTCCAAACCCGATCCAGACCCAAGATTTTACCAACCCTATTCCTTAGAGGTCCAGCACAACTCTTGACCCTTTAAGTTCGAGTAAAAATCCTATAAATTAAGGTAGATTCAATCGGACCAATGGACACATCGGACCTTTTTTTCTTGTCCCTCGTGTGGCTGTGGTTTAAATCATGGTGCGATACTGCGATGTGGTCCTCAGAGAAGAAGAAAAATTAATATAGAATCAAGACCCCGGTTTGAACTTTGAATAATTTTTCACTTTCGGGGCATCTCAATTATTTTTCTTCTGCGTCCCAGTCGCCAGCAGCAACATATGCTGTCTAGTGATGCGTGAAAAAATTACTGGACGAGAATAACATATTAATATTCCAGTGGTGGCATCATGGTTAAAGTCAAAAAATTGTTGCTCCACTCTCAACCTTTTATAGACAACCCTATATGTATAATATATACATACGTGGGTTTAATCCGTGACTCTATTTTAAATGTCGTAAACGTGCTTTTATAATATTATAAGTAGAACATTGGAAATGTGTGAAAATGACAATTTATATGTACATGTTCTACTTGTAATGTTTTAAAAGGGAAGATTTTTAATTCAAAGCTTTTAATTAGTCCGTAGACACACCCACACTGCAAGGATTGTTACATCAACTTAACCCCAAAATGTGCTTGTTTATAGCATTAAATAAAGATGAGTTGTGTCCAGTGACTCATTTTTCTGATATGTTTGTTTTTGTTTCAACTTAAACATACAGTCATCTATGTTATTGGATATAAAATTAATTTCAACCCTGAATACATGTATTTAGTTAGCACGTACTAAGTGGGTGAATTATCAAGTGTAAGGTGTAGTTAATTTTATTATTCATCATTAATATGTTGATTTAGACCAATTAGTGGATGACTGACACGTAAAATGTTACGTGAGTTAAGATTAAAAAAAAAACTACGTAAGTATAGTATTGTTGATGAATTACTATAATTAGAATAAATTAATTTAAAAAAAATATATATATAACATGATTTGACAAGAACTAATGTAACATATTATAATGTTCATAATCAATAAAATTCTTCCATCGTCATGGATGTAATTTTTTTTTTTTTTGCCCCCTCGTTTTGAATTTTTTGTTAGTTTGATAATCATTTAATTAATTAAATTAAGTGTTCAAATGGTGCCAATAATAAGCAACCATCAAAACAATTAACTAGTTAATATAAAATCAGAACACTTTCCAAATTGAAATTATCATAGTATGGAGACCTGCCAAGAAGCATAAGACGATATGCTAGCTCTCTACATCTAAGCCATGACAGAAGAGTTAGAATTTGTTTTGAATTTAATTACATAGAATGCACCGATATTACAAGATAAAAAAAAATAAAAAATGAACTGCTTTATCAACTGCATTTGCCGCCCTCTTATGATGTGTACAACAGCTAGTATTTCGCTGTATTTATTTTATCAATGAATGGCGAACGGTTTCAATTTTTGGACACAATAAATTAATGAGCCTCGGTGTACGGTATAAGTACAAATTTTCGACTTAGTAAACAACTTCCTTCTTTGCATACATGACGAGCAATTGTACACGTGACGTTATTATGATAACACGTTATAAATTGGGTTGAAGTAGGATTAATTTGACAATGCCGTGCTTGATGCTGTATATATTATATTATACAGCTCTTATTATTTAAGATTATATAATAGATTCGGTTATGTTAGAACCGCTCTAAGGTAGATCACGTTTTTATAATTATACGATTAAAATTATAATGTATTTTTTTTTATTTATAATTTTACATGTACGGTTGTGGTTCGTGCTTTACTTTAAAATTTTAAGGTAACCATAACGGCATAACCTTATATAATTTATTAATTTTATTTTCACACATTATGTGAGTATAGTTTTTTTTCCTTTTATTTTCTTTATATTAGAATAAATATGGTGCTTTTAAACACACACGTGCATGGATGCGACAACACATACACATAAATAATAACCACAACAAATATAAAAATATACTCTGTAACGTATACGATTTGCTTATAAAAGGATAACAATTAGAGTATTAAATTAGAAACATAAGTTTTCGTTCAACTATGATTAATGCGCTAATTTAAAGACATATACCAAATAAATAATAAACTAAACTAATTAGAATATAAGATCTGCCCGTTTTATTTTATTTTATTTTTTTTCTAACTAAATCAAGCGTTATATAAATTACCACAACGTGGGCGGTAGATTTTGAATGTGAGAGGTTCGAGATTCTATGTGCTTTACAATTACGAGGCTGGCGAGTGAGAATGATGGGCAACGACCGTTGGAAGTTAGATTATAAAGGAAAATTGCTAATTTTTTCTTATTAAAATAGTTAATAATTTCCAGCAACATAAACATATAGTATTACTTTTATTTTTAAATATATTTTTAAATATATTTATTTTATTATAAATTAAATAAATTATATAAATAAAAATAAGCTAAAAATTTAAGAATTAAAAATAAAAAACACACCTTTTGGTGTAAAAATAAATAATAATACGATGTTTTTATTATAATAAATATTTATTTTATATTTTTAAAATAAATTATTAAATAAATAATTCATTTATTCTTTATTCTTTTAAATTTTTTTATCAAGGGAGTTTTTAAATAATATGAAAAAAGTAGGGGTTAAATAGTATTATTAATTTTAGTAAGGACAAATTGAAAATCTCCCAATTATAAATAGTAATAATAATGACAGTAATACAAACAATAATGGTGGCTGGGCAAAGATTTGATGAATTTGTACATGTGGAGGTAATTTATGATTGCAACTTGGATCTCAAAGTAGAAAAATATTTAATGGGAAGAGTTTTAGCGTATAGGTTGTGTGATGATTCGCTGCATTTCTATTCAATCGTGGGTTGGTGTGGGTTGAAAAAAAGGCTAATGAATTCGCACCTAACCTTGCTGACATTAAACATTTTTTTCAAATTCGTTTTCTTTTATTCGGTTAAACACAGCACAGTTGGGTATTTTTGAAGATTACTGAATATGATGTTTATATTCACAGTGTTTTCGAAAAGACATTTCACTTGGTTGTGGAGCAAAAAAATAAAAAAAAATCAAACGTGTTACATAAAAATGTGAACGCTAACTTCGATTGATCCAATTCGCAAATAGGCGATGAACATTTGGCACATGCACTTGCTCGCCACAATTTGACGACGATGACATTGACTACTACAGGAGAGGCGCTACCCACCGTGAAAAATGTGACAAAATCATTTATTCAACAAAATCTCTCCCCAAATGCTCCAGAATCTTCCCTCCGTTACTGTGTCTGTAATAATGCCCCCAACCTAGCAGTCTTAAGATAATTTAGTTTAATAATGACAACACTACACATGTACGGCCATCAATCATATTCTTAATTTTTAAAATTGTCTGAGTCCAAGTCCTATACAGGAGTAATCATTTTTAAATAGAATAAATATCTCTCTAATAATTATGAGAGTAAATTTTTGGGTATATTATAAATTTATCTTCCCAGCAAATAGACTCCCAGCAGGCTTCGCTACAAATCTATGTATCTAGATTTTCAGCAGACTTTAAATTATAATTTATTTGTACATGTGAAAATTCAAAAAAACAAAAATTGAAGTCCCCAAATTATTTATCAAAGAAATTGAAAAATGTAATTATGTTTGATCCACTGTCTCCAGTAATTGACTTTTTTTTTCTTTTTTGGTAAATGAATTTGAACTTTTTTTTTTCTTTTTTGATAAATGAATTTGAACTATTATGTGTTTGGGATGAAATTCAACTTACATAATATGTAAAAAGAAGGGAGAAAAAAACAAATTAACAAGTCAGCAAGTCACGGCTGAAAACTGCAACGGGTGGGCAAAACGAAGGGAAGAAAGTGAAGGTCCCGACGAGTAATAAAACAAAAGTGGCTGCGGCCCACAATCGGGTGCCACGTGGCAAGCATTCGACGGTTGATGCTTCTCCGTTGTCGCTGGCCCCCACTTTTGCTGTTGTTGTTTTCGCGCATGGATGGTGGGCAACGGCAAAAGAGGGGCTCTTCAGTCATCTCTTTTTGCTCCTATAATAATAAGGCAACATCACATTTATCATTTGAAAAAAAAATTGATATATTAAAAAAAAAGAGAGATAGAGAGAGAAAGAGCAAGAGAAAAAAGGAGAAGAGGAAATCAACAAGGTGAGGCTAGGATTGCTTACCAATCCTCCTAAGGGGTAAACCCAACCAAAACCCTTATCTTATCATCTATCTAGCTAGCCAGCTCCCCTTTTAAAAGTGCTTCTAAATAAGCTCTTTTTCCTCTCCCTCCTGGCCGCTCTTCCTTTCTTTTATTCTCTTCGCATGGTTCATCGACAGTGCCTTATTATTATTATTAATTCACCATTAATGTTATTGTTGTTGAAATTGGGTTCTTGAATTTGTGTCCTAAAAGTATAAGCTGCTTTTGAGGGAAGATTAATATGGCTCCAAGGTCTGGAAGAGGCAAGTCCAATAAAGCCAAGGCGGACAAGAAGAAGAAAGAAGAGAAAGGTTTGAATTGTTAATCCTTTTTATTCACTTCTTTCATTGGAAAGTGCTTTTTGCAAAGTGCTTCCGCTTTCTAGCTTCCTTATGTTCATTGATTTCTTTTGTTGTGCAGTAGTGCCCAGTGTTCTTGATATCACAATCATCACCCCATATGAATCACAAGTTGTTCTCAAGGTATACATTTATACTTATCATTAATACTTTCTTGTTTTGCCCTCACCAGCTATGATTAGGATATTATTTTGTAAAACTTTATAAATATAAATGAATTATTAATTAATCATCTTTTTTTTTTGTTTTGTTTGATTGAAATTTGCTCAAAGGGCATCTCCACTGACAAGATACTTGATGTGAAGAAATTGTTGGCTTCTAATGTAGAAACTTGCCACCTCACAAATTATTCTCTCTCTCACGAGGTATATATATTTTATTATCTCTCCCCCTTGTTTTTTATTGTATATGATTATGAAAAATGATATTAAACAGTAGATACTCTTTTTTTCCCACCTTATTTTTATCTGTTTATTTCTTTATGATATTAATGCATTATTATTATTATTTTTTGATCAGGTCAGGGGGCAGAAACTGAATGATAGAGTAGAGGTTGTTACTCTGAAGCCATGTTTGCTCAGAATGGTTGAAGGTAGGTGAAGCTCTCTCATGTCCAATTTTCTGAATTAAAAAAATCTCATGCATGTGGATGTGGGTCTCATTTTATTTGTCATTTTTAATTATTAACATTTAGATTTTTTTTTTTTAAACTACATTTAGATCTTTTTAGTTGTGCATTCATTGCCATACTATTTTACTAAACTATATTCCTTTTCTTGTATTTTTTGAAGATTTTTTAATTCGAAATTATTTTTTTAATATTGTTGAAAAAGACAGGTTAAGGTAAAAAAAAATATTGACTAAATAAATAAATAAATGACAGTATTTTATTTTTTAACATTAAAAAAAAACCAATTTAATGCAGTCCACTTAGTCCTGCACACTTGGAACGTTACCATGCTTTTTAGAGCTGTACATTTTGGACTCAGCTGTCCTTGTCATTTCAAGTAAAAGTTGAAGCTGTCTCAAAAGTAAAATAATATCGTGCATTTAAGTAACTGGCCTAAACTTCAGAAATTTCAAATGTTACAGTATACGCAGCTCATATCTAGGGCCATTATTATTTATTATTTTAATCATTAAATGACAAAATTTTGCCAATCTTGAGGGGGCTACTTAAAAATGCAAGCATCTCGTCCCTTGCCTGCTTCATAGATGCTCTTACTCACCCCCCCCGTCATCTCACTTGTGCAAACCAAAGAAAAAAGAAAGATTATTATTTTCCATTTATTACACAAAAAACAATAATTCCTTTTTATTGCTCCATGTTTATTATTTTATTCTATTTCTCCAGAATCTCTCTTTATCAATTAAATTTGTGATATAGATATTGAAGATTTGCTTAAATCAGAAAACTTGTTCATATTTTTGGTCAATATAATACATCCCTTAAAAGGTAAACATAGAAAAAAAAAAGAACAAGAATGATGATTTTTTTTTTTTTGGTTTTGACTGTTTTAGTCAATAAAGAAATATTTTTAAAGGGTCGGAGGTTACAATGAATCTATACACTTGTGGAAATTTTGTTTTTTTATTCCACTATATATTTTTATACAACTGCCGCCTTAGATTGGGTGCATCACTTCATTATATAATCAGTAAAAATTAATTATATAAATGGAATCATTCTCTATTACAATTATTCGACTTCATGAAGTAACAACTGATGTTTTTTACCACATTGTCAAAAGAGTTCAACTTTTATTTGAGAATACACCATATAAAAGAAAAAAAAAATAAAACAAAAGTACACCATAGAAAAGAAAAAAATAAAACAAGTTTTAGAATTGTTATAAGAAATAGTTGTCCCTAAAACTTCAATAATTGAGGGGTGCCAATAGCTGCACTTAAGTACAAAATGTTTATGTGACATAGTGGTGCACCTGGACAAATAATTTTTTTTTTGGTGTTATCTCCGAAAATAATTTACAAAAAACAAATTTATATATTAAAATAACCATCTTTCCATAAAAAAATTTATCCAAAAAAGTGTTTATTTTAAAAAATTTTATTTATAGAACACATACAAATCTTAAAATCTTAAATTATTTTCCTCTTATTATGTAGTTTCTATTTTCATAACTTTAAATTCCTAAATTTTCTCAAAAAATTAGAATTGTTACCAAACTTTTTCTAGTTGATATTCAAATTTTTTTAATTTTTTTTTTCTAGTCAAGCATACTTAATTGAACAGTCAATTCAACATGAAAACGATTTGTCGCTTTATGATCCTAATTTTCAACCAGCCGTAAATTTTAATCTATTAAAAAAATATTAGTTGGTAGAAATGTAAACAAAAGCAAGAAGGTTAGAATTAATAACTTTATCGTGAATAATTAATATGATTAGAGTTTAGTAAAATTATATGTAAATGCTTATTTAAAGAGTAAAAATATTATTTTTTTATCATTTTTTAGTGCTTATAATTATAATTTGATCTAGAAGTATTTTAATTATAAAAAATATTTTCAAAAATAAGTTTGACGGATAGTTTAGTGCTTATAATTATTTTCTACTTATAATTAAGTTAATATTTAATTGAAGGAACTAAAATAATAAAAGAAAAAAACTTTGCCGACAATTCCTTGTTATTTACATTTTTGGCACTGTCCTTGACAGAGGACTACACCGAGGAATCTCAGGCCGTGGCACACGTGCGGCGGCTTCTCGACATCGTCGCGTGCACCACACGGTTCGCCAAGTCCAGAAACTTACGATTGCCGCCATCGTCAGAGTCATGTGCCAAAAAGAACGGCAGTAGGCCCCACCCGCCTTCACCAAGCTCTGCCGCTCTGTCTGATGGAGCAGCAACAGCAGCAGCAGATAACCGAAGCGGGCCCCGCGCCACGTCATCGCCAGTTTCATCGGCGGTTTCTCCTAGTCTGGACATGGCGGCCATTCACCCGACTCCGAAACTCTCCGAGTTTTATGACTTCTTCTCTTTCTCTCACCTCACTCCCCCCATCTTAAGTAAGCCTAATTTTCATTTATTTATTTGTCTTCGTTTCTTACATGGTCGATCAAAAATAAAAAAAGGAAAATGATATAAATATATGTGATTTATTTGAATATGAAATTTGTTTATTGATTTTAATTTTTAATAATTTTGATTTTGAAGATTTGAGAAAATGTGAACGCAAAGAAGGAGAGAAGCGCGACGGTGATTATTTTGAAATTCAGGTGCCATTTAATATAAAGTTCTGATTATTGTTGTTTGTTGTTTATGGACTAATTAATTGTAGAGTTATTCAACTCGTTATTTTTGCTGATGAATTGGCCAATGAGTGTTAAAAGATTTAATAATCATTGTCTGCTAATTAATAAGAATGCATGGATTATTTTCATGCCTTTGTAAGTAATGTGAGTATTTGAAAGCGCGGAAACTATTTTGTGCTTACAGATAAAAATCTGCAATGGAAAGCTTATACAAGTTGTTGCATCAGTAAAAGGGTTCTATACTTTGGGAAAGCAGTTTTTCCAAAGCATCTCCCTGGTGGATCTTCTGCAAAATCTCAGTCGAGCTTTTGCCAATGTGGGTACTCAATAGTTGAATCTACAGATTATTTTTTTCATTTTTATCTGAATGCATCTTTTTTTCAATTAGGTTACCCTTCAATTGTTTTGTTAATAATTATGGTCATTATGCGTGATGCAGGCATATGAATCCCTAATGAAAGCTTTTGTTGAACATAATAAGGTAACAATTTCTGTGCTGACATAGTTTATTACCAATTCAAATTCCAATTCAAATGTGATTTTAACTTGATTTTACTGATATAGTATATTCATTATCCTTCTTCAGTTTGGTAATCTTCCCTATGGATTTCGAGCTAATACATGGCTTGTACCTCCATCTGTTGCTGAGTCTCCATCAAATTTCCCATGCCTCCCGGCAGAAGATGAGAATTGGGGTGGCAATGGCGGAGGCCAGGGAAGAGATGGAGAACATGATTTACGACCATGGGCCACGGAATTTGCTATACTGGCTACGCTTCCTTGCAAAACTGAAGAGGAGAGGATGGTTAGAGATCGGAAAGCCTTTTTGCTTCATAACCAATTTGTTGATGTCTCAATTTTTAAAGCTGTTGGAGCAATACGCCGTCTCGTTGATTCAAATTTACACACTCAAGATACAATCAATATCCAAAAGGGGGCAATCTTGCATGAAGATCGTGTGGGAGACTTGTCCATTACAGTAAAACGTGATATAGTAGATGCAAGCTTGAAGCCTGAGGTTACTATTAAAGCAAATCAGTCATCTGGTATGTCTGCTGCAGAAGTTGCTCAAAGGAATTTACTAAAAGGTGTTACTGCAGATGAGAGTGTAGTTGTTCATGTAAGTCGATTTCTCCTTTACTTCTTATGCTTACGTTCGCAGAACACACACACAAAAGGCATTCATCAAAGCTGAAATTACTTACGGGGGCGGAATAATATAGCTCTACCATTGTCGGGGAGTGATTTTTCAGTCGGATTAAGATGTTTCACTCTTTATCTGATATCTGGCATTTGATGATGGCCTAAAATACCCATCCTCTTCTCTCTCTCTTTCTACACATTATGAATGCACAAGAAAGTCAATTTTAGGTTCTTTCCTAAGAATCACTACTCGTTACTAACCTTATATATCTGGTTTAGCTTCATGAATCTTATGTTCCCATTCTGTTTGGTGACTCCCTGTTCTGTTGAAATCACTTGATAGCAGGTCTTTCTACTGATTTTATCCATATCCCTCTGATTTTCTGCTTGTAGTTTGCTCCAGCTTAATGTCATCAACCCTTTTTGGGGAAGCCTATTAACCTTGGTTGGGCATGCTTGTATTTTATCAACTAGTGATACAATTGCTAAAGTTTTCAGCATGGTAGATCTTGAAATAAAATTTTCTTGAAATATCTAAATTTATCTTCCTTTTCTTTTTCTCTTTCTTTTATTTTAGTTTCAAAGATTTTGTGATAAAGAGAACTGAAACAATATAGTTTTTGGCAGGATACCTCCTCATTGGGTACCGTCATTGTAAGACACTGTGGATACACCGCTGTAGTAAAGGTTGTTGGTGATGTGACGGAGAAGTTTGGCACACAAGATATTGAAATTGAAGATCAACCTGATGGAGGAGCTAATTCTCTTAATATTAACAGGTCTGAAATTGTAACACAATGCTTCCTCTGTCGATTCCTCTTAGCACACAAAGACTAGGAAATCTACAGATGAAGAATGGCTGTAAGATATGAAAAATTATCTTTCAACCACTAACCGTTTTAAGCTATTCTGCAAGATATCTTAGAAATGCTAACTGGTATGAGCTTCTTTGCTTAGTGTCTATCACAGTTGAATTCATGATGCAGAGCATTGTTATTCTCTTTATTTTTACCAGATAGAACAGGATTGAAATGCTGGTGTTGGGGATTCTTAAGAAAGGATAGCACCTGTTCCTTTTTCTTCCTGTTTAGATGGGATCTAATCAGTAGATGTCTAAACTCTTAAGGGGAGTTGATGTTAGATTTCTAAACCAGGTTTTCTTCAAGTGTTAAGTTTATGAATAGGCCAAAGAAAAGAAAGCTGATATCTTGTTAGGGATATGTACTCCTCTTTCAGCATCCCATGGACCAGAAAATGGCTTTTCCTCCATTAAAATATGTGTGAGATTCTTCACTGTATGGGGATGCTTCACCTCTGCATAGTTGTAGACCACCTAAAAAATAACGAGTGGTTGCAGGAAACATTAAGTCATGGCTTTCACAATAATGGTTGAGTGTTTATAGTTATGTGCCCTGACATTGGTTTGTAATTGTTATATTAACAAAATAACCAACAGACATCGTTGATGATGTTCAAATAAAGGATAAAGGAAAGTATAATTACAGTGGATGCTCAGTTGCTGAAATAGGTCATCAGCTTTTTGGATTGTGCTATTTCAGAAAGTATTTAGACCTTCTTTGGTGGATTCTGCCTTTGTTTCATATACTCTTATGTCTTTTTCCATTTAAGTTGTTCTGACAGCATAAACTATTTATTGCAGCTTAAGGCTTGTACTTCAGAAGTCTTTCAGTGCTGAATCAGCTAGAGGAGACCAGTCACCTCTGTGCAATTTGGATAATTCAGAAGCTCTTAGAAGTCTTGTACGAAGAGTTATTAAACAGAGTTTAGCAAAGCTAGAGCTGGAGCCAACTGCGTCAGAAAGATCTATTAGATGGGAACTTGGTTCTTGTTGGGTGCAACATCTACAAAAGCAGGAAACTCCAACAGATACCAAGTCAACGAGGTCTGGGGATGATATTGAGACTGAACATGCTGTCAAAGGTCTTGGGAAGCAATTTAAATTTTTGAAGAAGAGGGAGAACAGACCTAACCTTGTTGGTAGCAATAATGAGGCTAACGAAGATGACGATGGACCGTGCAGCATGAATGTGGGAACTAATGGCAGACAGCAAAGCAATGGCGACCTCAATTGTGAGATGGAATTGAAAAAACTAATTTCTGAAGAATCCTTCTTGCGATTGAAAGAAACTGGAACTGGCCTTCATTCAAAGGTTTCAAAATCTCAAATTTGTTTTGCATTTCAACTGTAAAGTTTGCTACTTTTTGTGTTTTCATTATGCTAAATTTGGTTTGTTTTATTTTCATATGGAATGACTGGTAAAATTAATTTCTTGTGCAGGCAGTGGATGAGCTTATGAAAATGGCATACAAATATTATGATGACATTGCTTTACCAAAGCTGGTACTATTTAATTTATTTAGGGCCTTTGTTGCAGCCAATTTAGACGTGTGGGGATGGTTTATGGACTAATTTCCATTCTTTATTAGGTAACAGACTTTGGATCACTTGAACTTTCTCCGGTTGATGGCCGCACACTGACAGACTTTATGCATTTAAGGGGACTACAAATGCGCTCTTTAGGTCGTGTGGTGAGGAATTTCTCCCTCTCTTTCTCTCTCAGACATGCAACCTATTCACCCGTGGAAATCGGAATGAACAAATGTTGTCTTTCTTTATGTAAACAAAGCCCCCAAGTTATCTTTCTATATGTAAACAATCTCCCCAAGTCTTCCTGGATTGAATTATCAATGTTCCTTTTTGAAAATTTTACTGCATGATAGAATTTTTGACATGGTTGACGTTTTCCAAGATATTGAATTATTGTCGTCTTTAGATATTACTGTATGTTGTATGACATACAATATTTTGAGAAATTGACATGCTAATACTTGAAAGCCTGGTATTCTTCTTCTGTTGGTTCTAATCCCATTTACAAATTCAGGTTGAACTTGCAGAGAAGCTTCCTCACATACAATCACTTTGTATTCATGAGATGGTTACTCGAGCGTTCAAGCATGTACTTAAAGGAGTCGTCGCATCTGTTGACTATTTATCAGACCTATCTGCAGCTATAACTTCTTCCCTAAATTTCTTATTTGGCTGTTGTGAGATGGAAGATGACCAAAGCTTGAATGAAGATCATATCCTTAGATTGCAGTGGCTACGAACATTTCTTTGCAGAAGATTTGGTTGGTCCCTGAAAGACGAGTTTCAGCATTTGAGAAAGATTTCAATTCTACGTGGGCTTTGCCATAAGGTAAGGTACTGTCTTTTCGGTTCCTTTGGCAGCGGATTATTTTCAAAGCTTGAATTTTGCTTGTAAACTTTACCCAGGTTGGGTTGGAGTTGGTTCCAAGAGATTATGATATGGAATGCCCAAACCCATTCACGAGAGATGATATTGTCAGCATGGTTCCTGTATGCAAGGTGAGATTATTTTCTCTCTTAATTGTGTTTTGATTTAGTTTTTACATTCTCAATGAGTCACTCATTTGTAAATTGAATGTAATTGTGCTATTTTTATGGCATTCTACAGCATGTAGGTTGCACTTCGGCTGATGGACGGACTTTATTAGAGTCATCCAAAATTGCCCTTGATAAAGGAAAACTAGAAGATGCTGTAAATTATGGGACAAAGGTAATAACCCACTCGATCTATACGTAAGAATTACATTATTCTTTTCATAATAAGGCATCTCTTGATCTCATATGATGTATTACTTGCATTGTAAGGCACTGGCAAGGATGATAGCTGTTTGTGGTCCCTACCATCGGACTACTGCAAGTGCTTACAGTCTTCTAGCTGTAGTTCTCTACCATACTGGAGACTTTAATCAGGTACGACAATCTTCAGTTGTATTTCAGTGTTAACTTGGTGATTCTAAATCGAGTATAATTATAACGTCCTTCTGTGCGGAGGTTCTCATTCAGTGGGACATTTGATTTGAAACTATGTTATGGCTAGTTTTTATGGTCTTGTATAAAGATATGCATTAGGAATTATAATTTTCTGGACTTAGGAATTACATGTACAGGCATTAGCAGAATTTTGATATCAGAGTATATATTTTAACGAAATCAAACACGTTCATGGTTCTTATGTTCTGGCATTTGGTCTAACATCTGCGTCTGAGTGTTAGAGTAGCGTTCATATGTACTCAAGATATCTTCTTCTTCATTTTAGGCAACTATATATCAGCAGAAGGCATTGGATATTAATGAGAGGGAACTTGGTCTTGACCATCCAGATACAATGAAAAGCTATGGGGATCTTTCAGTTTTCTATTATCGCCTTCAACACATTGAATTGGCTCTTAAGTATGTAGCACTGCTTGATTTACCAGAGCAACTTTGTGATTTTCATTCTTTAACTGATTAAGGTTTATTTATTCATAAATTAAATTGGAAGTTTCGAAAAATGTGACCTTTGTATTGAATCTGCTTCGAACTAATGCAGTTTTTATCTACCTGCTTTAGCTTTTATTTGTCTTTTATTGGCTCTAGCTCCTGATCATACCGTACCATTGGCAGATATGTAAATCGTGCCTTATTCCTTTTGCATTTTACTTGTGGACTTTCACATCCAAACACGGCTGCAACATACATAAATGTGGCTATGATGGAAGAGGGCATGGGAAATGTTCATCTTTCTCTTAGATATTTGCATGAAGCCCTTAAATGCAACCAAAGACTATTAGGAGGTGACCATATACAGGTTTTTCTCTCTCTATTTACGCATGTATACACACTCTTTAGAATTATAAATCTTTTTGTAAACTCAGAATTTTGTTTGATTTCTTCACGTGACAGACAGCTGCAAGTTATCATGCCATAGCCATAGCTCTTTCTTTGATGGAGGCATATTCACTAAGTGTGCAACATGAGCAAACTACACTTAAGATTCTCCAAGCAAAGCTTGGACTAGAAGATCTGCGTACTCAGGTGACTACATGTAGTCATATTTTAATTGGTTCTGTTGTGCAATTTGGCTAGTTGGCTTCTCTCTTGTCAATCTTTTACAGGTGATATTATGATATAAAACAAATTGTATTGGAGGCATATTTTTGGTGTCAAATATGGAAATGACCCTTTCATTAATCGTATCGAAATATCAAAATACGGATATGACCCGTTTATTAATCGTGTTGACTTGTTTAATATTAAATACAAACAAATTAAAAATTAATTTAAAAATAACAAATGTGTCAAAAAAATAAGTTATAAATAAGTTAAAATGACATAAGTATGACATGAATAAGTTTATAACATAATGTGAGTATGACATGAGTCATTAATTTAGTGTTTAGTATATATTTTATTTTTTTTCCCAATAATATTAACACATAATAATTGATATTTGTGTTATAAACGTATAATCATATTGAGATGGTCCAAAACAGATACGACATGATATTTATCGTGTTGTGTCAACTCATTTATTAATCGTGTCCATATTTGTCAACACGAATATGGGTCATATGTCATATTATGTTGCGTAATCGTGTCGTAATCCATTTTGCCACCTCTAATCTTAACTGTCATAAGAGAATTTCTCAAGTTCCATATTATTGATGGGAAGAGATTTTTGTTATTTTGTTGTATTTTTTTTTTCGTTTTACAGGATGCTGCTGCATGGCTGGAGTATTTTGAATCAAAAGCTCTAGAGCAGCAAGAAGCGGCACGGAATGGAACTCCAAAGCCAGATGCGTCCATTGCGAGTAAAGGTCACCTTAGGTATTAACAGGGTATTCCCACATTACTTGTTTCTAAATTGTTGATTATTTCTTGTGGCACCAAGACCTATAATGATCGCTTTTTGCAGTGTATCAGATCTCCTGGATTACATTAGTCCTGGTCAAGATTCTAAAAGAAGCGAAGCACATAGGAAACAACGACGTGCAAAGGTAGTATATCCGTAGTGCCTGTTTAGTATGACTTATCTAATAGTCATAAATTTTTATTTAATCCCATAAGCTGTTATCAAATTTTTTTTTGTTGTTTAATTGTTTTTTTAGTAGAGCTCTTGAAAATTAAAAAAGTTATTTTGCCTCTATTACCAAAAGTTCAAATTTTGTGCTTTTGAGAGTAGAGGTTAAAAAGTTTTTTTAAATGTTAAAATATCTAAAATATTTTCTACTTATTTGACAATCTTATTTTATTCTTTTCAAAACATAACTTTAAAAAATTTGCTTATTAAAGTAATTTTATAATTTTTAATAAAAATCCTTATTGACAACCAAACAACACAAATTTTTTGAGTAAAAACTTTACTTATAAAATCTTTACTAACAAAAGCTCTGCTCAGATAAGATCTATTTGAAAAGCTATGTCAAATGAAGCATTAAGCCTGCTGCTGTTCTCTGTTCCTTTTTTCTTGTGATGTCATCTCAATGGAGTCTTAAACTAATTGTAGTTAGGATTTGGTATTTTAGAGTACACTCTGCTGGCTGCATATAGTTTTGGATTTGCTGATTACACGAGTAAACTTGTTGTCCATGCAAAATTCAACTAACTATTGCAGGATAATAGTTCTACTTTTTGAGTGAACTCTGAAGGCACCAATTATAACATCCATTTCTAGCGTAGAATCCCCCGCCCAACAAAAAGAAATCTAATATGCTTATACAGACTGCAGACATGATTGAAACTTTAGAAGTTTCTGATCTATTGATGGCCATAGATTGGGCCAGCTGATAGTTAGTAGGCAATGATGGAGGGTTGCTTGGTCAAGCTGCTAGTTCTTTGGAAATTCAGAGATGATGAGTAGAATGAGTGATAGTTTTTGTTTTCCCCCGTAATCTTGAACAGGGTGGGAAGAAACCATTAATTTGAAGTGCAATGGATGGATATGACAGATCTATCATTTTGGCTAGTAGATGGAGTTCTTCCATTCTACTGTTATTTAATGGTTGTTTTTATTGATTATAGAAAAACATTTTTCGATTTGGCAGTTGGAGTTTTTCCCTTTTTTTTTTCTCCCCATTTTGTAGGCCTTAGAGAACCAAATAATACTACATATTAGATAGACAGGATTATTATGTGCTAATTTGAAGTATTACCTGGTTGACAATTTAAGACACTAGTAAAGTATTTCGCTATGATTATTTTTTTTTTAGAATTCCATGATTCAAAAGGCCGAAGAATTTCATTAGTTTAACATAGTATATATTAGCATAATTTCTCACTGAGTGTTTTTTTCAACATTTCAGGCATGTACATATCAAATTCCCATTTATGTTCCACTGAATTCTGCCTCATGTTATGTCCGGATTTGTTGTAATAAATTTTGCTACTGTAAAATTACAAGATGATTGTAACTTAAAATGAACTATTTCTATTTGCTCAATTTTTGACATTTTATATGCATACAAGTTAAAAAGGTTTTGTTTTTTATTTATTTATTTATTTATTTCAGGTAATGCAGATTAGGGAAAAGATTCATGGAGCACATCATGATATGATGGTGGAAGATGCACTGCTCCATGATGGATTGAAAAAGAGTATGACTATAGTGGAAAGCAAGACCGAGGAAGTAATAGAAGACAGTGTTCAACCTGAAGAGCCAGAAGAGAATGATGATATTACTAGATATGGACCAGCAATTTCAGGTGAGTTTGTGGAAGAAACAAATTCAGATGAGGGGTGGCAAGAAGCCAATCCAAAAGGTAGGTCAGGAAATGCCGCTGTTCGGAAGCTCAGCCGGAGGCGACCTGTTCTTACAAAGCTAAATGTCAATGGTTGTGAACATTCAAATCTTAGAGAAAAAGGCAATAGACGGGAAATTGTATCTCCAGCACGGGAAAAAGCTTCAAGGACCACCACCACTGAGTTAACAGGCACGAAGGATTCAATTAAATTGCAGGGAAAAGCTTCTGTCTCCAAAGTTTATGCAAGTCCCCCAAACCTTACTGCCATGGCTTCCAAGTCGCTGTCTTACAAAGAAGTAGCTGTGGCACCACCAGGTACGGTTCTAAAGCCATTACCAGAGAAAGCTGATGAAGAAATTGAAGAAAAAACTGAAACACAGATGTGCAGTAATGCTCCTGAGACATCAAAGGCGGAGTTGAATAACCATTTCTCTCCTGTTGAAGATGCGCCAGTTGATGGTCAGTCTCAAGAAACTCATGGAAGTGTAACTCAATCTGAAACTACTGCTGCAGATACCGAGGAAGTACCTTCTTCTTCTAATGAGGAAAAGCCCATGGAAACTAATGGGAGTAAGCTTTCTGCCACAGCTGAACCATTCAACCCAGGAGCTGTCTCCATGACTCATCTGCTAAACTCTGTAGCAGCCACGAGTATTTATGATGCGAGAACTAGTCAAGGTATGCTGGCAGAACCTGCTGTACCTTCGGCTGCTGCTAGAGTTCCTTGTGGGCCAAGGTCGCCTCTCTATTATAGAAATAATTATTCTTACATTATGAAACATGGATTTCCAAAATACCACTCTTCCATTATGGAAAGAAACCTGTTGGGGCCTTCAAGAATCATGAACCCGCATGCACCCGAGTTTGTGCCAATGAGAGGTTGGCAAATAAATCCTGGATATGCAGATTCAAATGTTTCAAATGAGTCGAACTCTTCAAATGACACAAGTGAGGCAGACGATGAGAAACTTGACAAAATGTCCAGTATTCAAGGCGAGGATAATACCTCAAGAAAGAGCAGTACAGAGGCGGAGAAGTCAGAGCTGGCAAGACAGATACTACTTAGCTTCATTGTAAAGTCAGTCCAGCATAATATGGATGCTCCAAGTCATTCTTCAGGCTACGAAAAGAAGATTGGGTATTCAGAAAATTCTTCAGATGCAATTGCAAATGATAGTGCTATCATAAAGATCCTTTATGGAAATGAAAGGGGCAAAACAAAGTTGGCATCTCAGTCCAATGATCAAGAACAGCAAAAACCCGAAGATGAAAACCAAAAAAGTGGGGATGGTGAAGGATTTATAGTTGTCAGAAAACGGAGAAGAAACCGACAGCAGATCACAAATGGGGTTACTGAGATGTACAATCATCAATCCATCTGTGCTTCTGTTCGTTAAAAGAGAGAGCAAAGCAATAAAATGCAAAGGTGCCGTCCTGTTTCTCCCAATTTTATTCGAAAAATTTGTTAGTGAATGTTGCCGTTGTAGAAATGGTTAAAGTTTGGAGCAAGTTTTAATCCATACTTGATTGTATCATTTTAGATGTCCTCTCTGGATGTTCTAATATAATATTTGTACAAATCGGTTTCTTGTTTTGTTAAGAGATTTTGTTTTGATCAATAAATGATGATAAATTAATTGGGCGATTTTCCTCATCAAGAGATCTGTGATGTTGTTCTATAATGGATTTTAATGTTTTAGACTGAGATTTGTAGTTATGCCTCAAATTATTTGGTATTTGGTTGGTGCGTGTGAGCAATTCGTTCGGAATGGAGTTGAATTGACCCACTGATAGATAGCTTACATTTGCAGCTGAAGTTGCTGCACTGATGATATTACAACTAACATAGTAGTTGGATGCATAGCTAATCCTAATGGATGCATAGCTGTTTGGAGAAACCGTAAGTCTAATCCTAATGGAAAACATATTTGAAAAGCCACGATAAGTTATACACGGCAGAACCGTATGTGCTAGTAAGCACAGTCACCGATGGAAAACATATTTGAAAAGCCAATAGTAGCATGTGTCAATGCATCTATCAATGAAATAGAACCACAGTCTGCGCCAGTACGAGTTTATCCAAAGTGCTGCATATAAGCCCAAAATCACTGACACATAGGATGCTCCAAAACTCCATCTTAATGCCACCATATCAATCACAGAATCGCCTTCATCTTCTCCTCCTCCTGTAGGTGTCGCTGGTGGTGCCAACGCACTGCTGCATTTCCTCTTTATCATTGAACCACAAAGAGCCGAATTACCTTTATAACTGCTGTCGTCAAAGGTGGCAAACTGCTCTTTGTCTGGGATTGGGCCGGACAAATTGTTGTATGACACGTTGAAGTTTGATAAAAAGTTGAGCTCAGTTAGTTGAGGAGGAATTCGGCCACTTAATTTGTTGCGGGAAAGGTCCAGGCTCTCTATCATTTTCAGATTGGAGAAGCTCTCTGGTATAGCACCTGATAGTAAATTATTGGACAGATTAAGTGCACGAATATGTTGAAGATGCCCAATTTCCCATGGAATTTCTCCACTGAGCTCATTGCTCGACAAATCCAATCCAGCCATGTTGACGAGATTGAGACCGATGAAAAATTCATATCTATACTTTGTCACAAATTCTACACCTACTTGTTGATCTAGTCTGCCATGTGGTTCACCTGGAAGCTGCGGATCAAGAGTGGAATTGTAGTAAGTAAAACTGAAATCACCATTTGACAAAGGAAATACTTCATATGAATAATCATCAATCGCTTCTCTCCAGACTGACACGTTACCCAGGCATGAAGGTATCGACCCATTAAGTCTGTTATGTGAAAGATCCATGATACGCAAATTTCTTAATTGGCACAACTGATTAGGAATACGTCCTTGTAGACAATTCCCTCTCAAAAGAAGAACATCCAAATTCGAAAGCTCATTGATCTGATGAGGAATCCTACCAAAAAGTTTATTGCCCCTCAAATCGAGAGTCAATAATGTAGAGCTTCTAAGCAATGCAATTGGAATTAACTCATTAATTGCATTGTTATGCAGATAAATGTGCTCCACTGATGAAAGATTGGAGAGAGATACCGTGGACCCAGACAAACTATTTTCGGAGATGTCTATAAACACAAGACTTTCAAGATTGCCGAGCTGGACCGGAATACTACCTTGCAAATAATTTTCTGACATTAAAAGAACCCAAAGGGCTGAGAAGTTGCCAATCCAGTGGGGAATATCGCCGGATAACTTGTTGTTGGATACATTTAATACTCTTAGCAAAGTGGAGCTCAACAAACCATCTGTCATCTTCCCACTGAAATGATTGTTGTCCAAATATAACGAACCCAAATCAGTCAAGTTCATATAATTGGGAAAAAGTTGGCCATAGAAATTGTTATTTGATAGGTCCAACATTTCTAAGGAGAGGCAACTAGAGAATATAGATCGAGGTAATTCTCCTGAAAAATTATTTCTAGACAAATCCAAAGTTATTAGCTCTTTCATCTCACTGATTGAATACGGGATATTACCTTCAAAACTATTTTTTGACATATCCAAATATATCAATTTCTGAAAGACAGTACCCAAATTCTCTGGTAGCTTACCAGAGAAATTGTTAGTGGAAATATCTAGATAACGAAGCTTATTGTATTTGGCATTGGGAAGTCGCGGAAGAATTCCTGAGAATGAGTTATTCCACAAAATCAAAACTTCTAATCCTGTGTTGTTTTGCAACAACCAAGTTGGGAAATTGCCAACCAACTGATTGTGAGAGAGATCAAGGAATTTTAAGTTGTATTGGTGTAAAAGAAAACTGGGATTGACATTTAAGTGGCAGTGAGATAATTGGAGAACCTTGAGAGGATATGTGGGGAGCCAGTTTTCGGTTTTCACTTGCAACATATCGTTTCCTGACGAGAGTCGCAAGACCTCAAGCTTTGAATGATTAGCCAATGAATTTATTGAGAATGCTCCTTGAAAATCGATGAAAGAGAGATCCAAATATTCAAGTGATGTGAGGTTGGCCAAGGCAGAAGGAAAGTTTCCACGTAACTGATTGTAAGAAATATCAAGAACTTTGAGATGGGTCAAGTTGTTGAGACACTGAGGAAGGTGAACCACAAAATTATTTGACTTTAAATCAAACTCAAGAAGATTCTTCAAATTACATATTCCTGAAAGTGAAAATAAAAAGCTCAGATTTCATAAAACGAAAATTAATTATAGCGCATTCAATCATAAACCCAATATAAGACTTATAAAACGGACATGAAATCAAATTGTCTAAGTATTTTGGTCAACATAAATAATAATAGAATGATATGAATTTATTTCTCATATAATATGATGTTGATTGCAAAAGCGTTTCAATTAATCTAACAATAAAATAATAATAATAATAATAATAATATAAAAGCAGTCATCAATTCTTGCTCATCATAATCCATTCAAAAAGCGTTTCAGCAATTCTCGTTGTTTAAAATAATGATTTTCTGCGGAAGAGTTTGTTGACTTCGTCTTTTTCGTTGGATATTGGTTCTCTAATCTCTAAATTTGTTGGATAATGTAAAGAGAAACTCATAATATATTAGTTGCTTTCTTAAACTTTATTTATTCCTCTCATAGCATTAAACAAAACTATTTGCCCAAGCGGAAAAAAAAAAAAAAAACTGGTCTTCATATTTAATTTCGTCAAAGTACTTTGACCAACAAGTCACTGGGAAGTAGGAATTGTGTTTCAGTAATGCAAATATTGGGTGCGTTGGCATTGTTTTTATATGATGTTTTTTATTTTTTGAATTTAGAAAATATTAGATACGTGTTTGGTAGATTGTTTCTGAAAATATTTTTAAAAATATAAAATTCATTCTACACATTTTAACAAAAGAAATGAGAAACAACTTTTTCTTATTTTCCAATGCATTATTAAGTTCCAAAATGAAGAATTCTCTTTACCTCCTCCTGAAATAATAATAATATCAACATTATTATTATTATTATCATTAGGTCTAATTATCCTTGGGTGACACATGTTTTAATAAATTTCAAAAAGATGACACATGTTTTGAAAACACTCGAGTGAGTGACATTCCATTAACTTTTGCTGTTAATTTTAACCAGTCGAGGGTAGAATTGGAAAAATAATTTTTTTTTCATAAAGCCAAAGAGATGAAAATATTGAATTTATACAATACTTTATAATTCATAACATTTTTGCTTCTTTATATTCACAAATCAGTTTGATCAACAAGAATTGTTTTTAAAATTTATTTGATTTACAAAAAAAAAACTTGTTAATTAGACTTATGTTTAATTTTTTTATATTTTTCTATTTAAAAAATTAAAAATGAGTGAGTATGGGCAGAAACATCATTTTGTGGGGTAGAAACGTCATTTAATTTACTATTCTCATTAAAATTAATGGAAAAAGTTAATAGAATGTCACTTGCTCAAATATTTTTAAAAAATGTGTCATCTTCTTAAAATTTGTTAAAACGTATGTCACCTAGAGATTATTATTCTTATTGTTGTTGTTGTTATTAATTGTTGTACCCAAAGAATCAATTTCCCTCACAATAATCTTTTCTTTTTATATACATTAGAATATTTATGTTTTTATATATTAACTAAATCAAATATGTAGGGTTTATCATTTTTCTTTGAACAAAAAAATAGAAAGATCACCTAATTTATTCTTAAAATTAAAATAATCAATACACATTGCTTAATCTTAAGTTTATGGAAATTATTCCAATAATAATTCTTTGAGATATTCTTACCAAACATATTTTTGTTTTTCTCATTTTTGAGATTATTTTTGAAAATGATACTGAACACATTTTTAGATTATCATCTTGATTAACATCTAAAGTAATTTTTGTCATTGGAGGAAGTGAATTGTTATATACCTTGAATTGTTGTTATCCCACAATAACGAAGATTCAATGTTTTCAAGTTTGGCAAATCTGCGAATCCTACATGCGCCGATAGAAAATGAAAATATTACATTTAAAGGCATTGTATGTGATCCGCGCGTTTGATGAACATTAATTCTACATTTAATTTGCTTCTTATCTCAGATTCAATGGCCTACCTAGCATTGTCAGATTTTGATTACCGCTTAAATCCAGCACTTGCAGGTTTGTCAAATTTGCAAATCCTGTTAAAAAAAAGGTAAATTTTGTCAATAACAGTTATGTCACTCTCGTCTAAATTGTTTAATAAAAATAATATGGTAAATATTGAATTAAATTAACTGTGCACATTGTTATTTTTTTGTTTCTATTGATATTTTAATATATACCGTCACTTTTATCATTACCAAGATTTGGAGTGTTTGAATCATAATTTGTAAATTAGTTTGCACTTTGAGTAAACTTGAAAATGTGAAAAAAGCAATTAAAAAAATGGAAATATATTATCATCTTGATTAACATCTAAAATAATTTTTGTCATTGGAGGAAGTGAATTGTTATATACCTTGAATTGTAGTTATCCCGCAATAACAAAGATTCAATGTTTTCAAGTTTGGCAAATCTGCGAATCCTACATGCGCCGATAGAAAATGAAAATATTACATTTAAAGGCATTGTATGTGATCCGTGCGTTTGATGAACATTAATTCTACATTTAATTTGCTTCTTATCTAAGATTCAATGGCCTACCTAGCGTTGTCAGATTTTGATTACCGCTTAAATCCAACACTTGCAGGTTTATCAAATTTGCAAATCCTGTTAAAAAAAAAGGTAAATTTTGTCAATAACAGTTATGTCACTCTCGTCTAAATTGTTTAATAAAAATAATATGGTAAATATTGAATTAAATTAACTGTGCACATTGTTATTTTTTTGTTTCTATTGATATTTTAATATATACCGTCACTTTTATCATTACCAAGATTTGGAGTGTTTGAATCATAATTTGTAAATTAGTTTGCACTTTGAGTAAACTTGAAAATGTGAAAAAAGCAATTAAAAAAATGGAAATATATTATCATCTTGATTAACATCTAAAATAATTTTTGTCATTGGAGGAAGTGAATTGTTATATACCTTGAATTGTAGTTATCCCGCAATAACAAAGATTCAATGTTTTCAAGTTTGGCAAATCTGCGAATCCTACATGCGCCGATAGAAAATGAAAATATTACATTTAAAGGCATTGTATGTGATCCGTGCGTTTGATGAACATTAATTCTACATTTAATTTGCTTCTTATCTAAGATTCAATGGCCTACCTAGCGTTGTCAGATTTTGATTATCGCTTAAATCCAAAACTTGCAGGTTTGTCAAATTTGCTAATCCTGTAAAAAAAAACATAAATTTTGTCAATAACAGTTCTGTCACTCTTGTCTAAATTGTTTAATTAAAATAATATGGTAAATATTGAATGAAAATTAATTGTGCACATTGTTTAATTAAAAATATTATCTTCTAAAGAACCGTGTATATAATAATTAGAACTGAAATCCAACGCTTCCAAGTTTTTTAATTTAGCTAATCTTGCGCCAAGAAAGAAGAAAAATCTTCGTAATCATCTTTGGGAAAAAAATACAGAATTAAGAAATAAATTTCAAAGTTAGATTAAATAATTGTAGTGATAAAGCTTATGATTCATATCTAATTAAATTGATCATATACTCAAAAATGATTTTATTTTTATTTAATTTTTAAAATTTTACTAAAAAATTAGAAAGTAAATTTTTGTCGTGTACCAATTGTAGTCAAGTTTGTCAAGTTTTCCTGTCAAAAATTGGTTTTAATTTGACATTATACATATGTAAAAATTAAGGCCATAAAAATATCACAAGGAATTTGGATAGTGAATTGTTGCTGTATACCTTGAAGTGTAGTTATTACACAACTACCAAGATCCAATTTTTTTAGGTTTGTCAAATTTGCCAATCCTACACCAATGAAAAAGTAAAATATTACTTTTAAAATTATTGTAGAAGGTTGTGATTAGTATGCTAACTTGGTAATTATCTCAGTAGCCTACCTAGCCTTGTTAAAGAGCCACTAGTTATATTGCGGTTCGCGCTTAGATCCAACACTTGCAAGTATCTCAAATTTGCTATTCCTGCTCAGAAAACATTAATTTTGATTAAGACAATATAAATATATATTTTAATTACGAAATTAATTAAGTTGCCTGACGTGTATATCTGCTGGCCTGAAACGTATATGTATACCTTGCTTGGTTCTGGAACCTTCAATCTTATTGTAATGAAGATTCAGAGTGGTAAGTGAAGTTAGTGTATTCAAATACGGTAATATGCTGTCGTTGAAGAAATTACCACCAAGATTTAACATCTTCAGCTGCTTCAAACTCCCAAAGCTATCGTAAGCTGCAAATGCATATGAAGTGTTATTATTAATTAGTCACTGACAAAATATTTATGGACGAGAAATAAATGTATACATATATACGGACCTCTATTCTCGTAGAAGCCTGCAAACCCATTTAAAGATAAGTCAAGGCTTTGCAATTCTTCAAAAGGATGAAACAATGACATATTGATCAGAAGCGAAGTCGAAGTTCCATCATAATAATACGGTCTCTTTGTATTATTGAGTGAGAGTTGCATCACGCGTCGTGTGGTGGCGTTGCACATAACTCCCTCCCAATCATCACAACAATCAGACGACATTCCATCATCCTCACCAACCCATGAAGGAAGAATTTCATCATCATATCCAATATCACTGACTGATATGAAGAAGCTCTTGATTTCCAACAGAGCAGTCCTCTCTGTTTCCAAGCATGCTTTGTATCCATGAATTTCATTCATCAATACAATAATCCAAATTAGTGACATTAATGAGAACTTAAGACAGGAAGTACTTTCCATTGCAGAGCAACTTTTCATTTGGTTAAAATAAAATGTGCAAAGAGCAACTTTCCATTGCAGAGCAATTTATACTAAAAGTTTATCGCAGGTCTTGCAATTTGATTGGTTGAAGACTTTTTTAAGACTTTCCAATACATCGCCATCTTTGAAGACTTGTAAGCATCCCATCGCCATCTTTGAAGACTTGTAAGTATTCCATGTTTTGCAACATTTGACCAACGGGAAAAAGCACTTCATTAATACCCCGTGGAAAATATAGATAAAGTGATTGTAAACTATAAATTTTTCCAATAGTTTGATGGAGATAATCATAACTAATAAAATAAAAGTTGACTGAGAGAATTTAAATAATTTAACCGCATGTTTGGATTTCCATTGCATTATCAGTCAATCTATTAAATAATGTGTTTTGAGAAGAATTTGATTGGATGTTTGTTAAGTTTAAATTAATTTATTAGAAAATCAATAATTAATCAACGTAAATCTTCATCTATGTTTAGTTAGTGTGGCGTTGTCTGAAATGACAAAACACATAAATGTTATTTGAAGCTCTTGTGACCCCTTGTGTTCATGCATTTGAATCAAAGCTACTAAAATGACTAAAACAGAAATTTCGTATGAACTTGGGACAGCTGTACGGGTCCAATTTAAATGACAACTACGTGGAAAATAAAAATTTTGCATATATTATTACAACTACGTGGAAAATTAAAGTTGATTGACTTTCAAATTAAGCTAACAAACAAGTGGCCATCAATTCTTTTTCCACTAACAATTAGTGGCGACGGTCAATACTATAAAATAAAAGTTGACTAAGAATTTATGTAATTTAAGAGTATGATTGGCCTTTTATTGAATTGTATGATTGGGTTTGCACTGAATTTATCAAAAAATCTATTCAAGGATTTATATTCTAAAATATTTAGTGTGTTTAGAAAATTATTTTATTAGATTTTTGTTAATTATTTTATTATTATTAGATGGCCAACAATTAATCAAGTAATTTTCCATATATATTTGATAATTTAGTCATAAAAGCGTGGACTACATTCAAATGACATTTTATATGATGTATGATATATGTAGAGGTGAAATTTAAATAGGCTTAATTTTATAAATAAATACATATGTATTGCAGCATTCAATCATTGTGTTAAAGCGCCAATCACAGTGACCACCAAGACTTGTGAATGATTAGTTCCATCGAAACCCAATGTATGCTCAATTAATATTTCCTATCAAGATCAAATTTTTAGCTCTATTGCTTCACCAATCATGAGAATAAAAGCTCGATTTATACAAAAATTAAGAATTTATGAAAAAAAAGTCACAATTATTATAATTGGAAGTTTGATTGATTTTTAAAGATTGATTCAATCAATCTTAATGTTACTGGACAATCAATCTTAATATTAATTCAAAATCAATCTTTATAGCAATTGGCACAAATAAAGATAATTAGTTTTGGTCTCTATAATGACTGACGATGACTTGTAGGACCTGGACCAATGAGGAAAAACGCTTCATTAATACTCCATGGAAAACAAATGTTGACTGACTTTCAAATAAAGCCAACATACAAATGGTCGTCAATTCTATTTTGTACAAAAATTGATGGAGATAGTCAACTAATAAAATAAAAGTTGATTGAGATAATTTAAAGAATTTAGGCGTAAGTTTGGGTTTTAAAATATCAAATAATTTATTCCACTATTGATACTTAAAAAAGTGCTTTGGAATTAATAATTCAATAGGATGTTTGATATATTGGAATTTGTGAAAATCAATAATCAACTATTTTTTATACATGTTTAGAAATTTATCCGGTGTGTATAAGGGCTTGTATATTTCACAATAAACTGAGATTTTTTGTTTTGAAAGCCAATGGAAACATGAATTAGTACATTAATCGATTGACGTATAATTATAATCATATAATCAAACACGCACACTACAAGGCGACCTTCGATTGACGTATTCTGTCAACTAACCCGTGGGACATGGAGGATGTCTTAACGTTATAAAAAAAATTGATGAATGATATAGTTCCAGGCAGTGCTAAAACCATAATGTACGCCAGTATGAGTTTATCCAAGGTCACCGGCTACCCCAATATCATTGTGACATAGGAAGCGATGAGGAAATTTACGAAAGATTTTATTAAATGATCAGAGACTTTCTGCAATTTCATTGACTTATTCTACGATAATTATAATCAAACGCGCACACTGCAAGGCGACCTTCGATTGACGTATTCTGTTTATTGTGTATGATTAGGTAAATAAAAATTAAATTAAATTAATCATCTGGTGGGCGTCGTGGCTGACTATATTATATAATTTCAACGAGCTTCATTTGGTTTCCCATTGAACTCGGCGAGCAAAACTGACTTCTTCGGCCCTTCCGAGTAAAATCATGATAAAGACCCAATTTGGCTTAATTGAGAGAGAGAGAGAGAGATTTGGCATGTTAAATCGATCATTATCAGTCTAATCACATGATTTTGGCCCACAAAATCAATGGTTAGGGTTGATGGGAACTTTGTAGACCCAGGATGGACCACTGTTTCACATGATCCACATGTGGATTTATTCGCTGACCAATAGTTTCTTGATAGGTGTTTTGTTCGTAAATTTAATCAAGTGGGACCCATTTGATTTTGCAGTCTAACCACCTAAAAATGTGTTTTATTTTTTTCACCAATGTCCCGTCCCTTTCATTTCATTTCATTTCTTCACGTCCTTTGTCTGAAAAACATGGCTTGATTGACAATTTGGTCGCTGTACATCATCAATTCGATCTTTAATACAAAGATATCACCTTTCTTGGTCTAGTGGATGGTTGAGTCCTCGGCCATTACAAAAATAAGCATAATAAATTTGAATAAAGGAAAGCAAAGGAAATTGAGAAGGAAAACAGAGGAAGGCTAAAGAAAAATAAGCTGATTCATCAGTAACTCAAGATCACAACTTTTGGATGTTTTTAGCCTCTGAAATTTCAACAACTATTCAAGTGTTGTGAGGTTGGTCAAGGTCGAAGGAAAGTTTCCACTTAATTGATTATTAGAAATATCAAAAACTTTGAGATTGGTCAAGTTGTTGAGACACTGAGGAAGGTGACCCTCAAAGTTATTTGAGCTTAGATCCAACTCAAAAAGATTCTTCAAATTACATAGTCCTGAACTTGAAAATAAAATAACAAAATTTTATAGAATGAAAACTAATTATAGCGAATTCGATCAAAATCCAGTACAAGACTTAAAAAACAGACAAAAATCAAATTGCCTAATTATTTTGGTCAGCACAAATAATAATAGAGTAATGTGAACTTATTTCTCATATAATATGATGTTGATTGCAAAAGCGTTTCAATAATCTGGAAAAGGAAAAAAAAAATGCCCTCAGCACTTTTTGTTCATCATAGCCCGGAGTCCTCCTTGTTTAACATTATGATTTTCTGAGGAAGAATTTGTTCACTTGATGTTGTTCATTGGACAATGGTTCTGGAACCTCTAAACCTATTGGATAATGTAAAGAGAAATTCATAATATTTTAGTTGTCTTCTTAAATAATAAATTGTCTTAAAATACAATTAATTTATCTTAAATTTAATCGATTTCTCAGTATTCAAAGAAAAACAAAAAAAAAAGAAAAAAAAAAACGAACTGGTCTTCATATAAAATTTTGTCCAAGTACTTTGGTCAACAAATCATTGGGAAGGTGGTGTATCAGTAATGCAAATATTTAATTATCATGTTTCAACATAACAATTCTGTGTAAATTGTTCACTTTAGGTTTCTAGAGAACTGTTTATATTATTATTACTACTCAAATTCAATGCTTCCAAGTATTTGAATTTAATTAGCTAATCCTGTATCAAGAATTAATGAACATAAGATAAATGTCATATTAATTAGATTTAGATTTTTTTTCCAATTTTGATGTATAGATATAAATAATACTTGAAAAGCATTGAAATGCAAGAGCTATTAAAAAACCATTTTGTATTCGAAGCTATAAATAATGAAATGAAGATAGATATCAAGCATTTACTGATAAGAGCTTAAAAAGATTAAATAATCACTTATGATCATTAAATAAAATCATAACAAATACTTACTGATTTAGAATAAAAAATATAATTATATTATTAATCATATAAATAAGTCAAGGATTTTAACTTCTAATACAATAAAAAAAATATGTCGACTTATATTTAATTTATTTAATAATCCTATCAAATTTTACTATTTATGCACATTTATTGATATCCTATTCACATGAAACGACCGACGGTGCCAAATTTTACTAGCTCGCATACAATCACCATTCAATGCATGTACTAACTAAATTCTAATCACTGATTTAATTGATTTTCTTTTGAAATGGAAAAACAAAACAAAAAACAAAAACAAAAAGTGATGCAGCGTACCACTTTTCAACTTTTTAAATTTTAACCCAGTTTTTTTTTTTTTTAAAAAGAAAGTGTGAACTTAAAATGTGAAAGCTGAAAATAGTAGAAGTGAAAGTCGTTGTTCTTCTTCTCGCTGTAGAGGGGCGGGACAGCCTGACAGGTAGCAGAAGTGACGCGGTGAGACATCCAACAGTTTAACCGCAACAAAACAGACTAAAAGTTAGGGATTCCTGCCAATGAAAAGTTAACACGTAGTATGAACTGCAATTATTTTTGTTAAAGTTTTTTATATGGGGCCATATTATTATATTTATTTTAAAAATAATAGTACTATATTTATTTAATATTAATAATAATAAATAGTTTATTCTAAGAAAATATTAATTTTGTACTAAATAATATTATATTATTATTTTATATAATAATAAATTTAATATAATTATATTAAATAAAATAAGGTTTCATTTTATATTAAAATTAATAATTTATTGTTCATAATTAAGAATATTAATAATTATAATAAATGTACAAATATAATAAAATAAATATTATTCATTAAATATATTTTTTATTAGTTTTGTAATTAAAAACTATATTTCTTTAAATAAGGATAAAATTGTAATTTGAAACTATTTACTCCCAATTCAAGATAAAGTAAACATACAAATTGGATTCTTATCTCTATTCCATACTTTCATTCTAGTGTAAGTAAACAAGCTACTCCCACTCCCACTCCACACTCTCAATCCTGAAATTCCCACTTCTCAGGATTCCAATCCAATCCAAAAAAATAAACGAAGCCTTAATCGTAAAAGAATTGATTTCATTGAACATAAAAATGATAATACTTATAATCGAGGCTTGTAACGTATAACGTTAGACTAGGATGCCGTCTTTTGCACGAGAGATCAATTTAGGTGAGAGTATCACCGTCAGTTGACATTATGGCAAAGTCTTCTTAAATTTTTTATAAGAATAAAAAAGATGGTAGAATAAGTATGTAATATAATAATAATAAAATGATATGAGAAGACAATACTTGATTTAATCGGTAGATTTGTGAACCGAAAGGTACTCAATAAAATATCAATGGGTAGACCCATTTTTTCTTTTCCATGCCTTGTATGCCATTTTTATTTTATTCTCATAGAAGCCTTTAAACCAATTATCAGATAAGTCAAGGCACTGCAATTCTTCGAAAGGGTGAAACAATGACATATTCAGAAGTGAAACTCCATAAGAATAAAAGAGTTATAATCAGAGCAGTTGATTTTTGTTTTTGTAAAGAGGCATTGGGCGGTCACTCTCTTATCGTGGCCTGCGGCTTGCAGTCATCAACAATCCTCATCTGACCTCTGTATAATCCACTTTTAACAAAATATAGATAGAAATAGATATATTACTGATATTCAAATTACACTTAATATTCATAAATCTTTGGACTGAGCTTTAAATCTATAAACTAAAACTTCCAGCATACCACAAATTATTTTTAGAGCCCGCATGTTGGAATATCTCCTTCAAGTTTCACTTTGATTTCTCCTTCAAAGTAAGTGAGAATATTACATCTGCTTTATCACAGTGTGCTTGTAACAAACTTTAACTAATTTGCTGAGCTGTCAGCTGAGCTGGCATTGCTAGCACGCTTGCTCTGTATTTTCTTCATCATAGCTTTCTCCTTCTTCTGTTCAGCATAGTGAGCTACTCTAACACCAACCAAGGAAATGATTGAAGATGCAAATTAATTGGTTAGTTTGACGTGCATGGCCATTGGCAAAGTGAAATGTTAGCTTCACACTTCACTTGTGAACGTACAACAACATTTGCTGCATAACGAAATTCCGGCGTCTCAGCCGGATTGTTTTCAAATTGAGAGAGTTGTTTTCAAATCCCATTTCTCTTCTTTGTATTTATTCATTGCCACAACATTTGATGCAAATTTTGATGACTACTCAAACGCGTTTCCGCAATAACAAACGAAAGGAAAAGCGAACGAATAAGCAAAAGACACTGATGACCATAATCATGTAAATGAAGTACAAGGCTTTACAATAGATTAGACCGCCAATTTGTGCCTTTTGAATACACATCTGCTTGAACAAGATACGAGTGAATTGAGGCATATCTTTCTTTCACAATGTAAACTTGCCAAAATACTGTAATCTGTGGTGAAATAATTTTATAAAACAAAGGCTTAAAGTTAAAGCTGACTAAAAATATTGGCGTCAAGAACGCTACGGGAAAATTCAACCGTGAGCTGCAGTCTGCAGTCCCCAACAATTCGGGAAAAGGCTGAGGTGGTGCGCGCCTGCGTGCTAATTTGGCAGGTGTGATGGGATTTATAAATTAAAATAATGTAATTTTATATTTTTTTAAATGAAAAATTTGTTGATGCGGCTGTGCGATCCATTGGATCCTGGCGTGCCTGCCCCACAAATTTTCTCCCTAACAATCTCCATCAAAGCTCTTTATAATCCATTTTTGATAAAATATCAATAAGGATACATATATTTATTCAAATATTAGTAAAAATATATGTAATGTTGATTTTTAAATTATACTTAATGAACATTTAGACCGAGCTGTAAGTCTATGAATTCAAACTTCCACAACACCACCAATTATTTTTAGCCTGCATGTTGGGTTGTCTCCTTTAAGGCTGTGTTTATTAAACCGGAATGAGAATCGAAATGGAGAAATCGGAATGAATAACTTGTTTACTTATTAAATTGATGATAGGAATGGGAATAAGGTGAGTAGGCTCCAAGGTCTTGAAGAGGAAAGATCACTATGGCTCCAATGTCTGGAAGAGGCTAGTCCAATAAAGCCAAGGCGGACAAGAAGAAGGAAGAGTAATCCTTTTTATTCACTTCTTTCATTGGAAAGTGCTTTTTGCAAAGTGCTTCCGCTTTCTAGCTTCCTTATGTTCATTGATTTCTTTTGTTGTGCAGTAGTGCCCAGTGTTCTTGATATCACAATCATCACCCCATATGAATCACAAGTTGTTCTCAAGGTATACATTTATACTTATCATTAATACTTTCTTGTTTTGCCCTCACCAGCTATGATTAGGATGCTATTTTGTAAAACTTTATAAATATAAATGAATTATTAATTAATCATCTTTTTTTTTTGTTGATTGAAATTTGCTCAAAGGGCATCTCCACTGACAAGATACTTGATGTGAAGAAATTGTTGGCTTCCAATGTAGAAACTTGCCACCTCACAAATTATTCTCTCTCTCACGAGGTATATATATTTTTTATTATCCCTCCCCCCCTTTTTTTTATTGTATATGATTATGAATAATGATATTAAACAGTAGATACTTTTTTTTTTCCCACCTTATTTTTATCTGTTTATTTCTTTATGATATTAATGCATTATTAATTTTTTTTTTTTATCAGGTCAGGGGGCAGAAACTGAATGATAGAGTAGAGGTTGTTACTCTGAAGCCATGTTTGCTCAGAATGGTTGAAGGTAGGTGAAGCTCTCTCATGTCCAATTTTCTGAATTAAAAAAATCTCATGCATGTGGATGTGGGTCTCATTTTATTTGTCATTTTTAATTATTAACATTTAGATCTTTTTTTTTTTTAAACTACATTTAGATCTTTTTAGTTGTGCATTCATTGCCATACTATTTTACTAAACTATATTCCTTTTCTTGTATTTTTTGAAGATTTTTTAATTCGAAATTATTTTTTAATATTGTTGAAAAAGACAGGTTAAGGTAAAAAAAATATTGACTAAATAAATAAATAAATGACAGTATTTTATTTTTTAACATTAAAAAAAAACCAATTTAATGCAGTCCACTTAGTCCTGCACACTTGGAACGTTACCATGCTTTTTAGAGCTGTACATTTTGGACTTAGCTGTCCTTGTCATTTCAAGTAAAAGTTAAAGCTGTCTCAAAAGTACAATAATAACGTGCATTTAAGTAACTGGCCTAAACTTCGGAAATTTCAAAAGTTACAGTATACGCAGCTCTTATCTAGGACCATTATTAGTTCAATCATTAAATGACAAAATTTTGCCAATCTTGAGGGGGGTACTTAAAAATGCAAGCATCTCGTCCCTTGCCTGCTTCATAGATGCTCTTACTCACCCCCCCCGTCATCTCACTTGTGCAAACCAAAGAAAAAAGAAAGATTATTATTTTCCATTTATTACACAAAAAACAATAATTCCTTTTTATTGCTCCATGTTTATTATTTTATTCTATTTCTCCAGAATCTCTCTTTATCAATTAAATTTGTGATATAGATATTGAAGATTTGCTTAAATCAGAAAACTTGTTCATATTTTTGGTCAATATAATACATCCCTTAAAAGGTAAACATAGAAAAAAAAAAAGAACAAGAATGATGATTTTTTTTTTTTTGGTTTTGACTGTTTTAGTCAATAAAGAAATATTTTTAAAGGGTCGGAGGTTACAATGAATCTATACACTTGTGGAAATTTTGTTTTTTGTTCCACTATATATTTTTATACAACTGCCGCCTTAGATTGGGTGCATCACTTCATTATATAATCAGTAAAAATTAATTATATAAATGAAATCATTCTCTATTACAATTATTCGACTTCATGAAGTAACAACTGATGTTTTTTACCACATTGTCAAAAGAGTTCAACTTTTATTTGAGAATACACCATATAAAAGAAAAAAAAAATAAAACAAAAGTACACCATAGAAAAGAAAAAAATAAAACAAGTTTTAGAATTGTTATAAGAAATAGTTGTCCCTAAAACTTCAATAATTGAGGGGTGCCAATAGCTGCACTTAAGTACAAAATGTTTATGTGACATAGTGGTGCACCTGGACAAATAATTTTTTTTTTGGTGTTATCTCCGAAAATAATTTACAAAAAACAAATTTATATATTAAAATAACCATCTTTCCATAAAAAAATTTATCCAAAAAAGTGTTTATTTTAAAAAATTTTATTTATAGAACACATACAAATCTTAAAATCTTAAATTATTTTCCTCTTATTATGTAGTTTCTATTTTCATAACTTTAAATTCCTAAATTTTCTCAAAAAATTAGAATTGTTACCAAACTTTTTCTAGTTGATATTCAAATTTTTTTAATTTTTTTTTCTAGTCAAGCATACTTAATTGAACAGTCAATTCAACATGAAAACGATTTGTCGCTTTATGATCCTAATTTTCAACCAGCCGTAAATTTTAATCTATTAAAAAAATATTAGTTGGTAGAAATGTAAACAAAAGCAAGAAGGTTAGAATTAATAACTTTATCGTGAATAATTAATATGATTAGAGTTTAGTAAAATTATATGTAAATGCTTATTTAAAGAGTAAAAATATTATTTTTTTATCATTTTTTAGTGCTTATAATTATAATTTGATCTAGAAGTATTTTAATTATAAAAAATATTTTCAAAAATAAGTTTGACGGATAGTTTAATGCTTATAATTATTTTCTACTTATAATTAAGTTAATATTTAATTGAAGGAACTAAAATAATAAAAGAAAAAAACTTTGCCGACAATTCCTTGTTATTTACATTTTTGGCACTGTCCTTGACAGAGGACTACACCGAGGAATCTCAGGCCGTGGCACACGTGCGGCGGCTTCTCGACATCGTCGCGTGCACCACACGGTTCGCCAAGTCCAGAAACTTACGATTGCCGCCATCGTCAGAGTCATGTGCCAAAAAGAACGGCAGTAGGCCCCACCCGCCTTCACCAAGCTCTGCCGCTCTGTCTGATGGAGCAGCAACAGCAGCAGCAGATAACCGAAGCGGGCCCCGCGCCACGTCATCGCCAGTTTCATCGGCGGTTTCTCCTAGTCTGGACATGGCGGCCATTCACCCGACTCCGAAACTCTCCGAGTTTTATGACTTCTTCTCTTTCTCTCACCTCACTCCCCCCATCTTAAGTAAGCCTAATTTTCATTTATTTATTTGTCTTCGTTTCTTACATGGTCGATCAAAAATAAAAAAAGGAAAATGATATAAATATATGTGATTTATTTGAATATGAAATTTGTTTATTGATTTTAATTTTTAATAATTTTGATTTTGAAGATTTGAGAAAATGTGAACGCAAAGAAGGAGAGAAGCGCGACGGTGATTATTTTGAAATTCAGGTGCCATTTAATATAAAGTTCTGATTATTGTTGTTTGTTGTTTATGGACTAATTAATTGTAGAGTTATTCAACTCGTTATTTTTGCTGATGAATTGGCCAATGAGTGTTAAAAGATTTAATAATCATTGTCTGCTAATTAATAAGAATGCATGGATTATTTTCATGCCTTTGTAAGTAATGTGAGTATTTGAAAGCGCGGAAACTATTTTGTGCTTACAGATAAAAATCTGCAATGGAAAGCTTATACAAGTTGTTGCATCAGTAAAAGGGTTCTATACTTTGGGAAAGCAGTTTTTCCAAAGCATCTCCCTGGTGGATCTTCTGCAAAATCTCAGTCGAGCTTTTGCCAATGTGGGTACTCAATAGTTGAATCTACAGATTATTTTTTTCATTTTTATCTGAATGCATCTTTTTTTCAATTAGGTTACCCTTCAATTGTTTTGTTAATAATTATGGTCATTATGCGTGATGCAGGCATATGAATCCCTAATGAAAGCTTTTGTTGAACATAATAAGGTAACAATTTCTGTGCTGACATAGTTTATTACCAATTCAAATTCCAATTCAAATGTGATTTTAACTTGATTTTACTGATATAGTATATTCATTATCCTTCTTCAGTTTGGTAATCTTCCCTATGGATTTCGAGCTAATACATGGCTTGTACCTCCATCTGTTGCTGAGTCTCCATCAAATTTCCCATGCCTCCCGGCAGAAGATGAGATTTGGGGTGGCAATGGCGGAGGCCAGGGAAGAGATGGAGAACATGATTTACGACCATGGGCCACGGAATTTGCTATACTGGCTACGCTTCCTTGCAAAACTGAAGAGGAGAGGATGGTTAGAGATCGGAAAGCCTTTTTGCTTCATAACCAATTTGTTGATGTCTCAATTTTTAAAGCTGTTGGAGCAATACGCCGTCTCGTTGATTCAAATTTACACACTCAAGATACAATCAATATCCAAAAGGGGGCAATCTTGCATGAAGATCGTGTGGAAGACTTGTCCATTACAGTAAAACGTGATATAGTAGATGCAAGCTTGAAGCCTGAGGTTACTATTAAAGCAAATCAGTCATCTGGTATGTCTGCTGCAGAAGTTGCTCAAAGGAATTTACTAAAAGGTGTTACTGCAGATGAGAGTGTAGTTGTTCATGTAAGTCGATTTCTCCTTTACTTCTTATGCTTACGTTCGCAGAACACACACACAAAAGGCATTCATCAAAGCTGAAATTACTTACGGGGGCGGAATAATATAGCTCTACCATTGTCGGGGAGTGATTTTTCAGTCGGATTAAGATGTTTCACTCTTTATCTGATATCTGGCATTTGATGATGGCCTAAAATACCCATCCTCTTCTCTCTCTCTTTCTACACATTATGAATGCACAAGAAAGTCAATTTTAGGTTCTTTCCTAAGAATCACTACTCGTTACTAACCTTATATATCTGGTTTAGCTTCATGAATCTTATGTTCCCATTCTGTTTGGTGACTCCCTGTTCTGTTGAAATCACTTGATAGCAGGTCTTTCTACTGATTTTATCCATATCCCTCTGATTTTCTGCTTGTAGTTTGCTCCAGCTTAATGTCATCAACCCTTTTTGGGGAAGCCTATTAACCTTGGTTGGGCATGCTTGTATTTTATCAACTAGTGATACAATTGCTAAAGTTTTCAGCATGGTAGATCTTGAAATAAAATTTTCTTGAAATATCTAAATTTATCTTCCTTTTCTTTTTCTCTTTCTTTTATTTTAGTTTCAAAGATTTTGTGATAAAGAGAACTGAAACAATATAGTTTTTGGCAGGATACCTCCTCATTGGGTACCGTCATTGTAAGACACTGTGGATACACCGCTGTAGTAAAGGTTGTTGGTGATGTGACGGAGAAGTTTGGCACACAAGATATTGAAATTGAAGATCAACCTGATGGAGGAGCTAATTCTCTTAATATTAACAGGTCTGAAATTGTAACACAATGCTTCCTCTGTCGATTCCTCTTAGCACACAAAGACTAGGAAATCTACAGATGAAGAATGGCTGTAAGATATGAAAAATTATCTTTCAACCACTAACCGTTTTAAGCTATTCTGCAAGATATCTTAGAAATGCTAACTGGTATGAGCTTCTTTGCTTAGTGTCTATCACAGTTGAATTCATGATGCAGAGCATTGTTATTCTCTTTATTTTTACCAGATAGAACAGGATTGAAATGCTGGTGTTGGGGATTCTTAAGAAAGGATAGCACCTGTTCCTTTTTCTTCCTGTTTAGATGGGATCTAATCAGTAGATGTCTAAACTCTTAAGGGGAGTTGATGTTAGATTTCTAAACCAGGTTTTCTTCAAGTGTTAAGTTTATGAATAGGCCAAAGAAAAGAAAGCTGATATCTTGTTAGGGATATGTACTCCTCTTTCAGCATCCCATGGACCAGAAAATGGCTTTTCCTCCATTAAAATATGTGTGAGATTCTTCACTGTATGGGGATGCTTCACCTCTGCATAGTTGTAGACCACCTAAAAAATAACGAGTGGTTGCAGGAAACATTAAGTCATGGCTTTCACAATAATGGTTGAGTGTTTATAGTTATGTGCCCTGACATTGGTTTGTAATTGTTATATTAACAAAATAACCAACAGACATCGTTGATGATGTTCAAATAAAGGATAAAGGAAAGTATAATTACAGTGGATGCTCAGTTGCTGAAATAGGTCATCAGCTTTTTGGATTGTGCTATTTCAGAAAGTATTTAGACCTTCTTTGGTGGATTCTGCCTTTGTTTCATATACTCTTATGTCTTTTTCCATTTAAGTTGTTCTGACAGCATAAACTATTTATTGCAGCTTAAGGCTTGTACTTCAGAAGTCTTTCAGTGCTGAATCAGCTAGAGGAGACCAGTCACCTCTGTGCAATTTGGATAATTCAGAAGCTCTTAGAAGTCTTGTACGAAGAGTTATTAAACAGAGTTTAGCAAAGCTAGAGCTGGAGCCAACTGCGTCAGAAAGATCTATTAGATGGGAACTTGGTTCTTGTTGGGTGCAACATCTACAAAAGCAGGAAACTCCAACAGATACCAAGTCAACGAGGTCTGGGGATGATATTGAGACTGAACATGCTGTCAAAGGTCTTGGGAAGCAATTTAAATTTTTGAAGAAGAGGGAGAACAGACCTAACCTTGTTGGTAGCAATAATGAGGCTAACGAAGATGACGATGGACCGTGCAGCATGAATGTGGGAACTAATGGCAGACAGCAAAGCAATGGCGACCTCAATTGTGAGATGGAATTGAAAAAACTAATTTCTGAAGAATCCTTCTTGCGATTGAAAGAAACTGGAACTGGCCTTCATTCAAAGGTTTCAAAATCTCAAATTTGTTTTGCATTTCAACTGTAAAGTTTGCTACTTTTTGTGTTTTCATTATGCTAAATTTGGTTTGTTTTATTTTCATATGGAATGACTGGTAAAATTAATTTCTTGTGCAGGCAGTGGATGAGCTTATGAAAATGGCATACAAATATTATGATGACATTGCTTTACCAAAGCTGGTACTATTTAATTTATTTAGGGCCTTTGTTGCAGCCAATTTAGACGTGTGGGGATGGTTTATGGACTAATTTCCATTCTTTATTAGGTAACAGACTTTGGATCACTTGAACTTTCTCCGGTTGATGGCCGCACACTGACAGACTTTATGCATTTAAGGGGACTACAAATGCGCTCTTTAGGTCGTGTGGTGAGGAATTTCTCCCTCTCTTTCTCTCTCAGACATGCAACCTATTCACCCGTGGAAATCGGAATGAACAAATGTTGTCTTTCTTTATGTAAACAAAGCCCCCAAGTTATCTTTCTATATGTAAACAATCTCCCCAAGTCTTCCTGGATTGAATTATCAATGTTCCTTTTTGAAAATTTTACTGCATGATAGAATTTTTGACATGGTTGACGTTTTCCAAGATATTGAATTATTGTCGTCTTTAGATATTACTGTATGTTGTATGACATACAATATTTTGAGAAATTGACATGCTAATACTTGAAAGCCTGGTATTCTTCTTCTGTTGGTTCTAATCCCATTTACAAATTCAGGTTGAACTTGCAGAGAAGCTTCCTCACATACAATCACTTTGTATTCATGAGATGGTTACTCGAGCGTTCAAGCATGTACTTAAAGGAGTCGTCGCATCTGTTGACTATTTATCAGACCTATCTGCAGCTATAACTTCTTCCCTAAATTTCTTATTTGGCTGTTGTGAGATGGAAGATGACCAAAGCTTGAATGAAGATCATATCCTTAGATTGCAGTGGCTACGAACATTTCTTTGCAGAAGATTTGGTTGGTCCCTGAAAGACGAGTTTCAGCATTTGAGAAAGATTTCAATTCTACGTGGGCTTTGCCATAAGGTAAGGTACTGTCTTTTCGGTTCCTTTGGCAGCGGATTATTTTCAAAGCTTGAATTTTGCTTGTAAACTTTACCCAGGTTGGGTTGGAGTTGGTTCCAAGAGATTATGATATGGAATGCCCAAACCCATTCACGAGAGATGATATTGTCAGCATGGTTCCTGTATGCAAGGTGAGATTATTTTCTCTCTTAATTGTGTTTTGATTTAGTTTTTACATTCTCAATGAGTCACTCATTTGTAAATTGAATGTAATTGTGCTATTTTTATGGCATTCTACAGCATGTAGGTTGCACTTCGGCTGATGGACGGACTTTATTAGAGTCATCCAAAATTGCCCTTGATAAAGGAAAACTAGAAGATGCTGTAAATTATGGGACAAAGGTAATAACCCACTCGATCTATACGTAAGAATTACATTATTCTTTTCATAATAAGGCATCTCTTGATCTCATATGATGTATTACTTGCATTGTAAGGCACTGGCAAGGATGATAGCTGTTTGTGGTCCCTACCATCGGACTACTGCAAGTGCTTACAGTCTTCTAGCTGTAGTTCTCTACCATACTGGAGACTTTAATCAGGTACGACAATCTTCAGTTGTATTTCAGTGTTAACTTGGTGATTCTAAATCGAGTATAATTATAACGTCCTTCTGTGCGGAGGTTCTCATTCAGTGGGACATTTGATTTGAAACTATGTTATGGCTAGTTTTTATGGTCTTGTATAAAGATATGCATTAGGAATTATAATTTTCTGGACTTAGGAATTACATGTACAGGCATTAGCATAATTTTGATATCAGAGTATATATTTTAACGAAATCAAACACGTTCATGGTTCTTATGTTCTGGCATTTGGTCTAACATCTGCGTCTGAGTGTTAAGAGTAGCGTTCATATGTACTCAAGATATCTTCTTCTTCATTTTAGGCAACTATATATCAGCAGAAGGCATTGGATATTAATGAGAGGGAACTTGGTCTTGACCATCCAGATACAATGAAAAGCTATGGGGATCTTTCAGTTTTCTATTATCGCCTTCAACACATTGAATTGGCTCTTAAGTATGTAGCACTGCTTGATTTACCAGAGCAACTTTGTGATTTTCATTCTTTAACTGATTAAGGTTTATTTATTCATAAATTAAATTGGAAGTTTCGAAAAATGTGACCTTTGTATTGAATCTGCTTCGAACTAATGCAGTTTTTATCTACCTGCTTTAGCTTTTATTTGTCTTTTATTGGCTCTAGCTCCTGATCATACCGTACCATTGGCAGATATGTAAATCGTGCCTTATTCCTTTTGCATTTTACTTGTGGACTTTCACATCCAAACACGGCTGCAACATACATAAATGTGGCTATGATGGAAGAGGGCATGGGAAATGTTCATCTTTCTCTTAGATATTTGCATGAAGCTCTTAAATGCAACCAAAGACTATTAGGAGGTGACCATATACAGGTTTTTCTCTCTCTATTTACGCATGTATACACACTCTTTAGAATTATAAATCTTTTTGTAAACTCAGAATTTTGTTTGATTTCTTCACGTGACAGACAGCTGCAAGTTATCATGCCATAGCCATAGCTCTTTCTTTGATGGAGGCATATTCACTAAGTGTGCAACATGAGCAAACTACACTTAAGATTCTCCAAGCAAAGCTTGGACTAGAAGATCTGCGTACTCAGGTGACTACATGTAGTCATATTTTAATTGGTTTTGTTGTGCAATTTGGCTAGTTGGCTTCTCTCTTGTCAATCTTTTACAGGTGATATTATGATATAAAACAAATTGTATTGGAGGCATATTTTTGGTGTCAAATATGGAAATGACCCTTTCATTAATCGTATCGAAATATCAAAATACGGATATGACCCGTTTATTAATCGTGTTGACTTGTTTAATATTAAATACAAACAAATTAAAAATTAATTTAAAAATAACAAATGTGTCAAAAAAATAAGTTATAAATAAGTTATAAATAAGTTAAAATGACATAAGTATGACATGAATAAGTTTATAACATAATGTGAGTATGACATGAGTCATTAATTTAGTGTTTAGTATATATTTTATTTTTTTTCCCAATAATATTAACACATAATAATTGATATTTGTGTTATAAACGTATAATCATATTGAGATGGTCCAAAACAGATACGACATGGTTATTTATCGTGTTGTGTCAACTCATTTATTAATCGTGTCCATATTTGTCAACACGAATATGGGTCATATGTTATATTATGTTGCGTAATCGTGTTGTAATCCATTTTGCCACCTCTAATCTTAACTGTCATAAGAGAATTTCTCAAGTTCCATATTATTGATGGGAAGAGATTTTTGTTATTTTGTTGTATTTTTTTTTTTCGTTTTACAGGATGCTGCTGCATGGCTGGAGTATTTTGAATCAAAAGCTCTAGAGCAGCAAGAAGCGGCACGGAATGGAACTCCAAAGCCAGATGCGTCCATTGCGAGTAAAGGTCACCTTAGGTATTAACAGGGTATTCCCACATTACTTGTTTCTAAATTGTTGATTATTTCTTGTGGCACCAAGACCTATAATGATCGCTTTTTGCAGTGTATCAGATCTCCTGGATTACATTAGTCCTGGTCAAGATTCTAAAAGAAGCGAAGCACATAGGAAACAACGACGTGCAAAGGTAGTATATCCGTATTGCCTGTTTAGTATGACTTATCTAATAGTCATAAATTTTTATTTAATCCCATAAGCTGTTATCAAATTTTTTTTTGTTGTTTAATTGTTTTTTTAGTAGAGCTCTTGAAAATTAAAAAAGTTATTTTGCCTCTATTACCAAAAGTTCAAATTTTGTGCTTTTGAGAGTAGAGGTTAAAAAGTTTTTTTAAATGTTAAAATATCTAAAATATTTTCTACTTATTTGACAATCTTATTTTATTCTTTTGCAAACATAACTTTAAAAAATTTGCTTATTAAAGTAATTTTTTAATTTTTAATAAAAGCTCTTATTGGCAACCAAACAACACAAATTTTTTGGGTAAAAACTTTACTTATAAAATCTTTACTAACAAAAGCTCTACTCAGATAAGATCTATTTGAAAGCTATGTCAAATGAAGCATTAAGCCTGCTGCTGTTCTCTGTTCCTTTTTTCTTGTGATGTCATCTAATGGATTCTTATACTAATTGTAGTTAGGATTTGGTATTTTAGAGTACACTCTGCTGGCTGCATATAGTTTTGGATTTGCTGATTACACGAGTAAACTTGTTGTCCATGCAAAATGCAACTAACTATTGCAGGATAATAGTTCTACTTTTCTGAGTGAACTCTGAAGGCACCAATTATAACATCCATTTCTAGCATAGAATCCCCCGCCCAACAAAAAGAAATCTAACATGCTTATACAGAACGCAGACATGATTGAAACTTTAGAAGTTTCTGATCTATTGATGGCCATAGATTGGGCCAGCTGATAGTTAGTAGGCAATGATGGAGGGTTGCTTGGTCAAGCTGCTAGTTCTTTGGAAATTCAGAGATGATGAGCAGAAAGAGTGATAGTTTTTGTTTTCCCCCGTAATCTTGAACAGAGTGGGAAGAAACCATTAATTTGAAGTGCAATGGATGGATATGACAGATCTATCATTTTGGCTAGTAGATGGAGTTCTTCCATTCTACTGTTATTTAATGGTTGTTTTTATTGATTATAGAAAAACATTTTTCGATTTGGCAGTTGGAGTTTTTCCCTTTTTTTTTTCTCCCCATTTTGTAGGCCTTAGAGAACCAAATAATACTACATATTAGATAGACAGGATTATTATGTGCTAATTTGAAGTATTACCTGGTTGACAATTTAAGACACTAGTAAAGTATTTCGCTATGATTATTTTTTTTTTAGAATTCCATGATTCAAAAGGCCGAAGAATTTCATTAGTTTAACATAGTATATATTAGCATAATTTCTCACTGAGTGGTTTTTTCAACATTTCAGGCATGTACATATCAAATTCCCATTTATGTTCCACTGAATTCTGCCTCATGTTATGCCCGGATTTGTTGTAATAAATTTTGCTACTGTAAAATTACAAGATGATTGTAACTTAACATGAACTATTTCTATTTGCTCAATTTTTGACATTTTATATGCATACAAGTTAAAAAGGTTTTGTTTTTTTTTATTTTTTTATTTTTTCAGGTAATGCAGATTAGGGAAAAGATTCATGGAGCACATCATGATATGATGGTGGAAGATGCACTGCTCCATGATGGATTGAAAAAGAGTATGACTATAGTGGAAAGCAAGACCGAGGAAGTAATAGAAGACAGTGTTCAACCTGAAGAGCCAGAAGAGAATGATGATATTACTAGATATGGACCAGCAATTTCAGGTGAGTTTGTGGAAGAAACAAATTCAGATGAGGGGTGGCAAGAAGCCAATCCCAAAGGTAGGTCAGGAAATGCCGCTGTTCGGAAGCTCAGCCGGAGGCGACCTGTTCTTACAAAGCTAAATGTCAATGGTTGTGAACATTCAAATCTTAGAGAAAAAGGCAATAGACGGGAAATTGTATCTCCAGCACGGGAAAAAGCTTCAAGGACCACCACCACTGAGTTAACAGGCACGAAGGATTCAATTAAATTGCAGGGAAAAGCTTCTGTCTCCAAAGTTTATGCAAGTCCCCCAAACCTTACTGCCATGGCTTCCAAGTCGCTGTCTTACAAAGAAGTAGCTGTGGCACCACCAGGTACGGTTCTAAAGCCATTACCAGAGAAAGCTGATGAAGAAATTGAAGAAAAAACTGAAACACAGATGTGCAGTAATGCTCCTGAGACATCAAAGGCGGAGTTGAATAACCATTTCTCTCCTGTTGAAGATGCGCCAGTTGATGGTCAGTCTCAAGAAACTCATGGAAGTGTAACTCAATCTGAAACTACTGCTGCAGATACCGAGGAAGTACCTTCTTCTTCTAATGAGGAAAAGCCCATGGAAACTAATGGGAGTAAGCTTTCTGCCACAGCTGAACCATTCAACCCAGGAGCTGTCTCCATGACTCATCTGCTAAACTCTGTAGCAGCCACGAGTATTTATGATGCGAGAACTAGTCAAGGTATGCTGGCAGAACCTGCTGTACCTTCGGCTGCTGCTAGAGTTCCTTGTGGGCCAAGGTCGCCTCTCTATTATAGAAATAATTATTCTTACATTATGAAACATGGATTTCCAAAATACCACTCTTCCATTATGGAAAGAAACCTGTTGGGGCCTTCAAGAATCATGAACCCGCATGCACCCGAGTTTGTGCCAATGAGAGGTTGGCAAATAAATCCTGGATATGCAGATTCAAATGTTTCAAATGAGTCGAACTCTTCAAATGACACAAGTGAGGCAGACGATGAGAAACTTGACAAAATGTCCAGTATTCAAGGCGAGGATAATACCTCAAGAAAGAGCAGTACAGAGGCGGAGAAGTCAGAGCTGGCAAGACAGATACTACTTAGCTTCATTGTAAAGTCAGTCCAGCATAATATGGATGCTCCAAGTCATTCTTCAGGCTACGAAAAGAAGATTGGGTATTCAGAAAATTCTTCAGATGCAATTGCAAATGATAGTGCTATCATAAAGATCCTTTATGGAAATGAAAGGGGCAAAACAAAGTTGGCATCTCAGTCCAATGATCAAGAACAGCAAAAACCCGAAGATGAAAACCAAAAAAGTGGGGATGGTGAAGGATTTATAGTTGTCAGAAAACGGAGAAGAAACCGACAGCAGATCACAAATGGGGTTACTGAGATGTACAATCATCAATCCATCTGTGCTTCTGTTCGTTAAAAGAGAGAGCAAAGCAATAAAATGCAAAGGTGCCGTCCTGTTTCTCCCAATTTTATTCGAAAAATTTGTTAGTGAATGTTGCCGTTGTAGAAATGGTTAAAGTTTGGAGCAAGTTTTAATCCATACTTGATTGTATCATTTTAGATGTCCTCTCTGGATGTTCTAATATAATATTTGTACAAATCGGTTTCTTGTTTTGTTAAGAGATTTTGTTTTGATCAATAAATGATGATAAATTAATTGGGCGATTTTCCTCATCAAGAGATCTGTGATGTTGTTCTATAATGGATTTTAATGTTTTAGACTGAGATTTGTAGTTATGCCTCAAATTATTTGGTATTTGGTTGGTGCGTGTGAGCAATTCGTTCGGAATGGAGTTGAATTGACCCACTGATAGATAGCTTACATTTGCAGCTGAAGTTGCTGCACTGATGATATTACAACTAACATAGTAGTTGGATGCATAGCTAATCCTAATGGATGCATAGCTGTTTGGAGAAACCGTAAGTCTAATCCTAATGGAAAACATATTTGAAAAGCCACGATAAGTTATACACGGCAGAACCGTATGTGCTAGTAAGCACAGTCACCGATGGAAAACATATTTGAAAAGCCAATAGTAGCATGTGTCAATGCATCTATCAATGAAATAGAACCACAGTCTGCGCCAGTACGAGTTTATCCAAAGTGCTGCATATAAGCCCAAAATCACTGACACATAGGATGCTCCAAAACTCCATCTTAATGCCACCATATCAATCACAGAATCGCCTTCATCTTCTCCTCCTCCTGTAGGTGTCGCTGGTGGTGCCAACGCACTGCTGCATTTCCTCTTTATCGTTGAACCACAAAGAGCCGAATTACCTTTATAACTGCTGTCATCAAAGGTGGCAAACTGCTCTTTGTCTGGGATTGGGCCCGACAAATTGTTGTATGACACGTTGAAGTTTGATAAAAAGTTGAGCTCAGCTAGTTGAGGAGGAATTCGGCCACTTAATTTGTTGCGGGAAAGGTCCAGGCTCTCTATCATTTTCAGATTGGAGAAGCTCTCTGGTATAGCACCTGATAGTAAATTATTGGACAGATTAACTGCACGAATATGTTGAAGATGCCCAATTTCCCATGGAATTTCTCCACTGAGCTCATTGCTCGACAAATCCAATCCAGCCATGTTGATGAGATTGAGACCGATGAAAAATTCATATCTATACTTTGTCACAAATTCTACACCTACTTGTTGATCTGGTCTACCATGTGGTTCACCTGGCGGCTGCTGATCAAGAGTGGAATTGTAGTAAGTAAAACTGAAATCACGAATTGACAAAGGAAATACTTCATATGAATAATCATCAATCGCTTCTCTCCAGACTGACACGTTACCCAGGCATGAAGGTATCGGCCCATTAAGTCTGTTATGTGAAAGATCCATGATACGCAAATTTCTTAATTGGCACAACTGATTAGGAATACGTCCTTGTAGACAATTCCCTCTCAAAAGAAGAACATCCAAATTCGAAAGCTCATTGATCTGATGAGGAATCCTACCAAAAAGTTTATTGCCCCTCAAATCGAGAGTCAATAATGTAGAGCTTCTAAGCAATGCAATTGGAATTAACTCATTAATTGCATTGTTATGCAGATAAATGTGCTCCACTGATGAAAGATTGGAGAGAGATACCGTGGACCCAGACAAACTATTTTCGGAGATGTCTATAAACACAAGACTTTCAAGATTGCCGAGCTGGACCGGAATACTACCTTGCAAATAATTTTCTGACATTAAAAGAACCCAAAGGGCTGAGAAGTTGCCAATCCAGTGGGGAATATCGCCGGATAACTTGTTGTTGGATACATTTAATACTCTTAGCAAAGTGGAGCTCAACAAACCATCTGTCATCTTCCCACTGAAATGATTGTTGTCCAAATATAACGAACCCAAATCAGTCAAGTTCATATAATTGGGAAAAAGTTGGCCATAGAAATTGTTATTTGATAGGTCCAACATTTCTAAGGAGAGGCAACTAGAGAATATAGATCGAGGTAATTCTCCTGAAAAATTATTTCTAGACAAATCCAAAGTTATTAGCTCTTTCATCTCACTGATTGAATACGGGATATTACCTTCAAAACTATTTTTTGACATATCTAAATATATCAATTTCTGAAAGACAGTACCCAAATTCTCTGGTAGCTTACCAGAGAAATTGTTAGTGGAAATATCTAGATAACGAAGCTTATTGTATTTGGCATTGGGAAGTCGCGGAAGAATTCCTGAGAATGAGTTATTCCACAAAATCAAAACTTCTAATCCTGTGTTGTTTTGCAACAACCAAGTTGGGAAATTGCCAACCAACTGATTGTGAGAGAGATCAAGGAATTTTAAGTTGTATTGGTGTAAAAGAAAACTGGGATTGACATTTAAGTGGCAGTGAGATAATTGGAGAACCTTGAGAGGATATGTGGGGAGCCAGTTTTCGGTTTTCACTTGCAACATATCGTTTCCTGACGAGAGTCGCAAGACCTCAAGCTTTGAATGATTAGCCAATGAATTTATTGAGAATGCTCCTTGAAAATCGATGAAAGAGAGATCCAAATATTCAAGTGATGTGAGGTTGGCCAAGGCAGAAGGAAAGTTTCCACGTAACTGATTGTAAGAAATATCAAGAACTTTGAGATGGGTCAAGTTGTTGAGACACTGAGGAAGATGACCCTCAAAATTATTTGACCTTAAATCCAACTCAAGAAGATTCTTTAAATTAAATATTCCTGAAAGTGAAAATAAAAAGCTCAGATTTCATAAAATGAAAACTAATTATAGCGCATTCAATCATAAACCCATTATAAGACTTATAAAACGAAAATGAAATAAAATTGTCTAAGTATTTTGGTCAACATAAATAATAATAGAATGATATGAATTTATTTCTCATATAATATGATGTTGATTGCAAAAGCGTTTCAATTAATCTAACAATAAAATAATAATAATAATAAGATAAAAGCAGTCATCAATTCTAGCTCATTATAATCCATTCAAAAAGCGTTTCAGCAATTCTCGTTGTTTAAAATAATGATTTTCTGCGGAAGAGTTTGTTGACTTCGTCTTTTTCGTTGGATATTGGTTTTCTAATCTCTAAATTTGTTGGATAATGTAAAGAGAAACTCATAATATATTAGTTGCTTTCTTAAACTTTATTTATTCTTCTCATAGCATTAAACAAAACTATTTGCCCAAGCGGAAAAAAAAAAAACTGGTCTTCATATTTAATTTCGTCAAAGTACTTTGACCAACAAGTCACTGGGAAGTAGGAATTGTGTATCAGTGATACAAATATTGGGTGCGTTGGCATTGTTTTTATATGCTGTTTTTTATTTTTTTAATTTAGAAAATATTAGATACGTGTTCGGTAGTTTGTTTCTAAAAATATTTTTAAAAATATAAAATTCATTCTACACATTTTAACAAAAGAAATGAGAAACAACTTTTTCTGATTTTCCTTATTTTCCAATACATTATTAAGTTCCAAAATGAAGAATTCTCTTTACCTCCTCCTGAAATAATAATAATATCAACATTATTATTATTATTATTATCATCATCATCATCATTAGGTTTAATTATCCCTAAGTGACACATGTTTTAATAAATTTCAAAAAGATGACACATGTTTTTAAAACACCCGAGTGGATGACATTGCATTAACTTTTGCTGTTAATTTTAACTAGTGGAGAGTAGAATTGGAAAAAAATAGACTTTTTCTTTTCAAAAAGCCAAAGAGACGAAAATACTGAATTTATTCAATACTTTATAATTCATAAGCTTTTTGCTTCTTTATATTCACAAATCAGTTTGATTCAACAAGAATTTTTTTTTTAAATTATTTTATTTAACAAAAAAAACCTGTTAATTAGACTTAGGTTTAATTTTTTTTTTATATTTTTTCTATTTAAAAAATTAAAAATGAGTGAGTATGGGTAGAAACATCATTTTGTGGGGTAGAAACGTAATTTAATTTACTATTCTCATTAAAATTAATGGCAAAAGTTAATAGAATGTCACTCGCTTGAATATTTTTTAAAAATGTGTCATCTTCTTAAAATTTGTTAAAACATATGTCACCTAGAGATTATTATTATTGTTGTTGTTGTTGTTGTTGTTGTTGTTGTTGTTGTTGTTGTTGTTTTTATACCCAAAGAATCAATTTCCCTCACAATAATCTTTTCTTTTTATAGACATTATAATATTTATGTTTTTATATATTAACTAAATCAATTATGTAGGGTTTATCATTTTTCTTTGAACAAAAAAATAGAAAGATCGCCTAATTTATTATTAAAATTAAAATAATCAATATAGATTGCTTAATCTTAAGTTTATGGAAATTATTCCAATAATAATTCTTTGAGATATTCTCACCAAACATATTTTTGTTTTTCTCATTTTTGAGATTATTTTTTAAAATGATACTGCACACATTTTTAAATTTTAGAAATAAATTTAAAAATAGCATTTTCAACATAAAAACACAGTGTAAATTGTTTAATATGGGTTTTTAGAGAATTTTTTATGTTACTATTACTCAAATTCAATGCTTCTAAGCTTTTGAATTTAGCTAATCTTGCATCAAGAATTAATGAACATAAGAAAAAAAAACTTCATTCAGAACTATAAATATTGAAATAAAGATAAATATCATTGTTGATTTTTTTTATAAAAATAATTTAGAATTAAGAGAGAGTGAAAGAAATGAGTGGGTTATGTCGGAAATTGGTGATAGAGTATGTCAAGTACTAAACTTTGTATAGAAAGCAGTGCTTCTAATTTAAATTTGATCTAGTTTAAAGTAATTAAAAAATACAAATATATTATCATCTTGATTAATATCTAAAACAATTTTTGTCATTGGAGGAAGTGAGTTGTTATATACCTTGAATTGTAGTTATCCCACAATAACCAAGATCCAATGTTTTCAAGTTTGGCAAATCTACGAATCCTACATGCGCCGATAAAAAATGAAAATATTACATTTAAAGGCATTGTATGTGATCCGAGCATTTGATGAACATTAATTCTACATTTAATTTGATTCTTATCTCAGATTCAGTGGCCTACCTAGCGCTGTCAGATTTCGGTTATCGCTTAAATCCAACACTTGCAGATTTGTCAAATTTGCTAATCCTGTTAAAAAAATGTAAATTTTGTCAATAACAGTTATGTCACTCTCGTCTAAGTTGTTTAATTAAAATAATATGGTAAATATTGAATGAAAATTAACTGTGCACATTGTAATTTTTTTTGTTTCTATTGATATTTTAATCTATACCATCACTTTTAGCATTACCAAGATTTGGAGTGTTTGAATCATAATTTGTAAATTAGTTTGCACTTTGAGTAAACTTGAAAATGTGAAAAAAGCAATTAAAAAATGAAAATATATTATCATCTTGATTAACATCTAAAACAATTTTTGTCATTGGAGGAAGTGAATTGATATATACCTTGAATTGTAGTTATCCCACAATAACCAAGATCCAATGTTTTCAAGTTTGGCAAATCTTCAAATCCTGCATGCGCTGATAAAAAATGAAAATACTACATTTAAAGGCATTGTATGTGATCCGCGCGTTTGATGAACATTAATTCTACATTTAATTTGCTTCTTATCTCAGATTTAGTGGCCTACCTAGTGTTGTCAGATTTTGATTACCGCTTAAATCCAACACTTGCAGGTTTGTCAAATTTGCTAATCCTGTTAAAAAAAAACATAAATTTTGTTAATAACAGTTATGTCACTCTTGTCTAAATTGTTTAATTAAAATAATATGGTAAATATTGAATAAAAATTAACTGTGCAAATTGTTTAATTAAAAAAATGACCTTCTAAAGAACCGTGTCTAATATAATTAGAACTCAAATCCAACGCTTCCAAGTTTTTTAATTTAGCTAATCCTGCACCAAGAAAGAAGAAAATTTTTATTAATCATCTTTGGAAAAAAAGAATTAAGATTAAGAAATAAATTTCAAAGTTAGATTAAATAATTGTAGTAATAAAGCTTATGATTCAGATCTAATTAAATTGATCATACACTCAAAAATGATTTTATTTTTTATTTTATTTTTTTTAATTTTACTACGAAATTAGAAAGTAAATTTTTGTCGTGTACCAATTGTTGTCAAGTTTGTCAAGTTTTCCAATAAAAAATTGGTTTTAATTTGACATTATACATGTGTAAAAATTAAGGGCATAATAATATCACAAGGAATTTGGGTAGTGACTTGTTGCCGTGTACCTTGAATTGTAGTTATTCCACAACCACGAAGATCTAATTCTTTCAGGTTTGTCATATTTGCCAATCCTACACCAATGAAAAGCAAAATATTACTTTTTAAAATTATTGTAGAAGGTTGTGATTCGTGTGCTGACTTGGTAATTATCTCAGTAGCCTACCTAGCCTTGTTAAAGAGCCACTAGTTATATTGTTGTTCACGCTTAGATCCAACACTTGCAAGTATCTCAAATTTACTAATCCTGCTCAGAAAACATTAATTTTGATCAAGACAATATAAATATATATTTTAATTAGAAATTAATTAAGTTGCCTGACATGTATATCTGCTGGCCTGAAACGTATATGTATACCTTGCTTGGTTCTGGAACCTTCAATGGAATTGTCACTAAGAATCAAAGTGGTAAGTGAAGTTAGTGTATTCAAATACGGTAATATGCTGTCGTTGAAGAAATTAGCACCAAGATTTAACATCTTCAGCTGCTTCAAACTCCCAAAGCTATCGTAAGCTGCAAATGCATATGAAGTGTTATTATTAATTAGTCACTGACAAAATATTTATGGACGAGAAATAAATGTATACATATATACGGACCTCTATTCTCATAGATGCCCGCAAACCCATTCCCAGATAAGTCAAGACTTTGCAGTTCTTCAAAAGGATGAAACAATGACATATTCAGAAGCGAAGCCGAAGTTCCATCATAATAATTCGATCTCTTTGTATTATTGAGTGAGAGTTGCATCACGCGTCGTGTGGTGGCGTTGCACATAACTCCCTCCCAATCATCACAACAATCAGACGACATTCCATCATCCTCACCAACCCATGAAGGAAGAATTTCATCATCATATCCAATATCACTGACTGATATGAAGAAGCTCTTGATTTTCAACAGAGCAGTCCTCTCTGTTTCCAAGCATGCTTTGTATCCATGAATTTCATTCATCAATACAATAATCCAAATTAGTGACATTAATGAGAACTTAAGACAGGAAGTACTTTCCATTGCAGAGCAACTTTTCATTTGGTTAAAATAAAATGTGCAAAGAGCAACTTTCCATTGCAGAGCAATTTATACTAAAAGTTTATCGCAGGTCTTGCAATTTGATTGGTTGAAGACTTTTTTAAGACTTTCCAATACATCGCCATCTTTGAAGACTTGTAAGCATCCCATCGCCATCTTTGAAGACTTGTAAGTATTCCATGTTTTGCAACATTTGACCAACGGGAAAAAGCACTTCATTAATACCCCGTGGAAAATATAGATAAAGTGATTGTAAACTATAAATTTTTCCAATAGTTTGATGGAGATAATCATAACTAATAAAATAAAAGTTGACTGAGAGAATTTAAATAATTTAACCGCATGTTTGGATTTCCATTGCATTATCAGTCAATCTATTAAATAATGTGTTTTGAGAAGAATTTGATTGGATGTTTGTTAAGTTTAAATTAATTTATTAGAAAATCAATAATTAATCAACGTAAATCTTCATCTATGTTTAGTTAGTGTGGCGTAGTCTGAAATGACAAAACACATAAATGTTATTTGAAGCTCTTGTGACCCCTTGTGTTCATGCATTTGAATCAAAGCTACTAAAATGACTAAAACAGAAATTTCGTATGAACTTGGGACAGCTGTACGGGTCCAATTTAAATGACAACTACGTGGAAAATAAAAATTTTGCATATATTATTACAACTACGTGGAAAATTAAAGTTGACTGACTTTCAAATTAAGCTAACAAACAAGTGGCCATCAATTCTTTTTCCACTAACAATTAGTGGCGACGGTCAATACTATAAAATAAAAGTTGACTAAGAATTTATGTAATTTAAGAGTATGATTGGCCTTTTATTGAATTGTATGATTGGGTTTGCACTGAATTTATCAAAAAATCTATTCAAGGATTTATATTCTAAAATATTTAGTGTGTTTAGAAAATTATTTTATTAGATTTTTGTTAATTTCTTTATTATTATTAGATGGCCAACAATTAATCAAGTAATTTTCCATATATATTTGATAATTTACTCATAAAAGAGTGGACTACATTCAAATGACATTTTATATGATGTATGATATATGTAGAGGTGAAATTTAAATAGGCTTAATTTTATAAATAAATACATATGTATTGCAGCATTCAATCATTGTGTTAAAGCGCCAATCACGGTGACCACCAAAGCCTGTGAATGATTAGTCCATAGAAACCCAATGTATGCTCAATTAATATTTCCTATCAAGATCAAATTTTTAGCTCTATTGCTTCACCAATCATGAGCATAAAAGCTCGATTTATACAAAAACTACGAATTTATGAAAAAAAAAGTCACAATTATTATAATTGGAAGTTTGATTGATTTTTAAAGATTGATTCAATCAATCTTAATGTTACTGGACAATTGATCTTAATATTAATTCAAAATCAATCTTTATAGCAATTGGCACAAATAAAGATAATTAGTTTTGGTCTCTATAATGACTGACGATGACTTGTAGGACCTGGACCAATGAGGAAAAACGCTTCATTAATACTCCATGGAAAATAAATGTTGACTGACTTTCAAATTAAGCCAACATACAAATGGTCGTCAATTCTATTTTTTACAAAAATTGATAGAGATAGTCAACTAATAAAATAAAATTGATTGAGATAATTTAAAGAATTTAGGCGTAAGTTTAGGTTTTAAATTATCAAATAATTTATTCCACTATTGATACTTAAAAAAAATGCTTTGGAATTAATAATTCAATAGGATGTTTGATAAATTGGAATTTGTGAAAATCAATAATCAACTATTTTCACAATAAACTGAGATTTTTTTTTTGAAAGCCAATAGAAACATGAATTATAGTACATCCATCGATTGACGTATAATTATAATCATATAATCAAACACGCACACTACAAGGCGACCTTCGATTGACGTACTCTGTCAACTAACCCATGGACATGGAGGATGTGTGTTGACGTTAACCAATAGCCAAGTTTATAAACACAATCAAGCAATCGTATCATCAATCAGAGCCACATTCGACGCATGACTAGTAAATATCATAATTGAGTTTGAGGACCACAGCCGCACGGTGAAAGAATTTGAATGGAGGAAAAGCAAAGGCCTTCACTCCATAGTCTTAAGATCTCAGTGAACAATAAATTCTTCAGATTCATATGGCAAATGAATTGCACAACAAGGCATAAACCCCGCTTGAAAGCAACCGGCTATAATTAATACATAAAAAGTTCAATTGCTCATAAAAGAAAGATACAGTAAACTAGTGGTATTGCAGTATAAACAATACTGGTTTTTCTATCTTGGTGGTTTCTTGATAGTGTTCAAATATCAGTGCTCGAAGAAAGATAGAGGAAAGCCAAAGAAAAATAAGCTAATTCATCATTAACATCATATGAAGGAGGTTGATCATCATCAAACCATGAAATTTTAACATCAATTATAAATTACAGATATGTGAAGGAAATTTTAGAAACCAATTTTTATTAACAAAGAAAATGTTAAAAAAATAAAATAAAAGATTGTGTGAAAATGTTGAAAACTAATTTCAACATCAAGGCATGTCACGCATGTCACATGCAACTAATTCGTGTCACACACGTCACGCGTTTCTTTATTTTGCCGTGTGAATTAAAATCATTAACAGAGACGCCGCGCATGTCACTTGCAACTAACTCCTATTTGTAAGCACATATATATTATCATTGAGTTAAAGCGCCAATCACAGTGACCACCAAAATCTGTGAATGAGCAGTACATCAAATGTTGTGGGTGGTGAATTAATATTTCTTACTAGAAGAGCGAGTAGAATAGTACATGGGCCTAACGCATTTATAAAAATTAGTTCAAGAGTTGAAGGTTATTTAAGTATTATATACTTGAATCAATATCAATTTTTTCACTCTATTAATTCATCAATCATGAGCATAAAAGCTCAATTTATACAAAAATTAATTTTGTGAAAAAAATGTTTCAATCATGAGTCATTATAATTAGGAATTTGATTGATTTTTAAAGTTTGATTCAATCAATCTTTATGTTATTGGACAATCGATCTTCATATTGATCGACAATCAATCATTATAGTGATTAGCACAGATTAAGACAATTAGTTTTGATCTCTATAATGATTAAAGAAGACTTCTAAGACTTAGATAAATGAGGAAAAAGGCTTTATTAGTACTTTGTGTCTATTAAGTATAGTTTATCTAATGGTCATAAGTGCTTATTTAATCACATAATCTCTTATCACAATTTTTGTCGTTTGATTATCTTTTTAGTAGAACTTTTGAAAATTAAATAAGATATTTTGTTTCTACTAGCAAAAGATAAAAAAATTTTAAGAGTAGAGATTAATTTTTTTTTAAATATTAAAATGTCTAAAATATCATTTACTTTTGACAATCTTATTTCATTCTTTTCATGACATAATTTAAGAACTTGTTTATTAAACTAATTTTATAATTTTTAATAAAAACTCTTCTTGACAACTAAATAAATAAATTTTTTGCCTATAAGTTTTACTTATAAAAGCTCTACTAACAAAACCTTTATTTAAATAAACTCTATTTAAAAAATTATACCAAACCTAACCTTCGTGAAAAATAAATGTTAATTGACTTTGAAATTAAGCCAACATACAAGTGGTCGTTCGTCAATTCTATTTTTTTCCAATAGATGATAGAGATAGTCAACTAGTAAAATAAAAGTTGAGATAATTTAAAGAATTTAAGTGTAATTTTGGATTTGAAATTATCAAATAATTCCCAGTCTAAAGCTAGGTGGAAGTAATAGACGTCTTGAAAATCAATAATGTTAAGGATTTTGATATTTGAGTCCCAACTTGAGTCTCAATATTATGTGTTCCTCATTTATTGGATGATAGATTTTATAGTTACTAAAATTACTTAACTACAATATAATAGATGAATGCCACATCAATTAGGACTTAAATGTTGAGATACCTATCATTGCTCCTTGAAAATATTAAACAAAAAATTAGAATTCTTTTTGGTTGTTTTAGGTGGCGTTTAGTTTTTTTTTCTGCAATATGAATAGATTTGAATTAGTCTGAATTATGAATAAAACTGTTAATCTGAATGATATGTTTGTTTTTTTATCTGAATCACTAAAAATAAATATTATTTTTTAACTAAAAAAATGAAAATTAATATTTTTTTACATTTATACCCTTACAAATTATAAATGTTAGACAAATAATGAACATTTCAAAGAATATAAATAAGATAATAAATGTCATAACATAAACCATATTCAATTGAATACAACTCTTTAATATTCTATATTATATATGTTAATTAATTTTATTATAGTTTATGAAATTAATTATAGTTTATCATGTTTTTGTATAAAAATATTAATAAAAAATTATATAAATAAATAATGCTAATTTGAAGAAAATAAAAAGATAAAAATAATAATAATTTACCACTAAACACATGGCCCAAAGACTCTATCTGTGTTCAAACAAGCCCCAAAGGCCTCATCATTTTTGTATCACTGTAACCGGAGAAGGGTCATGTCCAATAATTTTACAAACAATAGTTCACACACATATACATAAACACATAATCACATCTAAAATCTCATTTCCTTTTCGTTTAACATACTTTGAATCTAATTCCTTTTCTTTAAAATATTTCAAAATCGGCAATAAAATCATCAATTATACACATCTTTAATAATGAACACTAATACGCAGATAAAATTCATTTAAAAAAAAAATCAGAGCCTTTAAAACTTATTTCGTAAACATGCTTTACCATATTTTAAAATCATAATAAACTATAAAGAAAATAAATTTTATATATTCCACTCACAGTAACGATGTTTAAACTCGGATATCGTCCTTACCTGCAAACTGATTCTCGCTTGCAGATCCACCTAAATCAAGAAAATGACATAATTCCATAAATCAAAATTAGGACTAAATTTAAGCAATTAATTCAAAACAAACATTTATCTATAATTTACAATTTCCTTATCGATAAAATTACTAAAATACTTTTGAGTTCATAAATCATTAAAATACTGTAAAATCATAAATCACCGAATCACTCTTGGAATCGTATTTACAACCAATACTCAATTTTAGAAATTACAAAATCACCCTTAAAATGTGAAATTACCGAATTACCCTCACCGGTTAACGTAGACCGGAATTCAGTAAACGGTATCCGGGAAGCTCGGGTCTGATATTTCCAATCACGCTGAGTCTAATAGTACCGGCGGTGAGCTCCCAGGCGCGGCAACTGCGGCGGGTCGAGCTTCCCGAGCCACAAACTTTCCGGCAGTCGTTCGCGGCCAAAACGGCTGTTTCCGGTAGCGGGGATGGTCGAAAAATGATGAGCGTGAGCTGAGGATCAAGATTCACACGGTGGCGTCACCCAAAACCGGCGGAACCGACGGCGAGAAAGGGTGGGTTTTACCGCGTCTTATCGAGCTTGATTGCCGGCGTTTTGACTATTACTCGGAAACGTCGATGGCAGGGATACGAAGACCGGTCTTCAAGCTTTAGATTGGTACCTTGCGCGGCCGGTGAGGTGGCCGGAAAGCGGAGATCTGGCCGGATCGGGTTCGTGGGTGTGGGTCGGGTTTCGGGTCGGTCTACAGCTCCTGTCACTCTCTCACACGTGTGTATGTATTCCCCTGTTTCCAGCTTCTTCTTTTATTTTTATTCACTTTTTAACCGCCTCATTTTTTTTATTCACCTTCGATTGACGTACTCTGTCAACTAACCCATGGACATGGAGGATGTGTGTTGACGTTAACCAATAGCCAAGTTTATAAACACAATCAAGCAATCGTATCATCAATCAGAGCCACATTCAGCGCACGACTAGTAAATATCTATCTTGGTGGTTTCTTGATAGTGTTCAAATATAGAAAGATAGAGGAAAGCTAAAGAAAAATAAGCTAATTCATTATTGACATCATACGACAATTGCACGCGACTTTTGGATGTTTTTAGACACTAAAATTTTTAACATTAATGATAAATTACAAATATGTGAATGAAAACTTAGAAACAAATTTTTGTTTACAGGAAAAATGTAACTGTGAAAGAAAGTAAAAGAAAGCAGAGAAACTAAAAACAGAGGATTCCATTCGTCATTTCATAACTGATATCCCTTCTGCAAATGCGCAGGGTTGGATGTTATTGCTAGATTTTCCTCTGTTCTGGTGCAGCTATTATTAATTGTTGGACCACAAAGACCGAGATTATAAGTCTTTTCATCAAACCTGCTAAATTGTTTTTTGTCTGGGATCAGACCAGACAAGTTCTTGTATGACTCGTTAAAGTTGGATAAATAGTTGATGAGTGATCTGAAGATCACTGATCTGAAATTTTGTCATTTTTGTTTGGTAAATTATTCGTAAAAGAAATTACAAAAATAAGCATAATAAATTTGAATAAAGGAAAGCAAAGGAAATTGAGAAGGAAAATAGAGGAAGGCTAAAGAAAAATAAGCCGACTCATCAGTAACTCAAGATCACAACTTTTGGATGTTTTAAGCCTCTGAAATTTCAATAACTATTCAAGTGATGCGAGGTTGGTCAAGGTAGAAGGAAAGTTTCCACTTAATTGATTATTAGAAATATCAAGAACTTTGAGATTGGTGACCCTCAAAGTTATTTGAGGCTAGTCCAACTCAAAAAGATTCTTCAAATTACATAGTCCTGCTTGAAAATAAAAGATCAAAATTTTATAGAATGAAAACTAATTATAGCGAATTCAATCAAAATCCAGTACAAGACTTAAAATAATAATAGAGTGATGTGAACTTTTTGCTCATCATAGGCCGAAGTCCTTCTTGTTTAACATTATGATTTTCTGAGGAAGAATTTGTTCACTTGATGTTGTTCATTGGACAATGGTTCTGTAACCTCTAAACCTATTGGATAATGTAAAGAGAAATTCATAATATTTTAGTTGTCTTCTTAAATAATAAATTGTCTTACAATACAATTAATTTGTCTTAAATTTAATTTATTCCTCAGCATTCAAAGAAAAACAAATACAAAAATTTAATTTATTCCTCAGCATTCAAAGAAAAACAAAAACAAAAAAAGAAAAAGAGAAACGAACTGGTCTTCATATATAATTTTGCCCAAGTACTTTGATCAACAAATCATTAGGAAGGTGGTGTATCAGTGATGCAAATATTTAATTATCATGTTTCAACATAACAATTCTGTGTAAATTGTTCACTTTAGGTTTCTAGAGAACTGTTTATATTATTATTACTACTCAAATTCAATGCTTCCAAGTATTTGAATTTAATTAGCTAATCCTGTATCAAGAATTAATGAACATAAGATAAATGTCATATTAATTAGATTTAGATTTTTTTCCAATTTTGATGTATAGATATAAATAATACTTCAAAAGCATTGAAATACAAGAGCTATTAAAAAATCATTTTGTATTCAAAGCTATAAATAATGAAATGAAGATAGATATCAAGCACTTACTGATAACAGCTTAAAAAGATTAAATAATCACTTATAATCATTAAATAAAATTATAACAAATACTTACTGATTTAGAATAAAAAATATAATTGTATTATTAATCATATAAATAAGTCAAGGATTTTAACTTCTAATACAATAAAAAAAATATGTCGACTTATATTTAATTTATTTAATAATCCTATCAAATTTTACTATTTATGCACATTTATTGATATCCTATTCACATGAAACGACCTACGGTGCCAAATTTTACTAGCTCGCATACAATCACCATTCAATGCATGTACTAACTAAATTCTAATCACTGATTTAATTGATTTTCTTTTGAAATGGAAAAACAAAACAAAAAACAAAAACAAAAAGTGGTTTAGACTTTGTGAGGCAAACGACGTGAAAGGAGTGGCATCGAAATCTGTTTCTGTTAGGAACGTGTAAGATGCAGCGCACCGCTTTTCAACTTTTTAAATTTTAACCCAGTTTTTTTTTTTTTAAAAAAAAGAAAGTGTGAACTTAAAATGTGAAAGCTGAAAATAGTAAAAGTGAAAGTCGTTGTTCTTCTTCTCGCTGTAGAGGGGCGGGACAGCCTGACAGGTAGCAGAAGTGACGCGGTGAGACATCCAACAGTTTAACCGCAACAAAACAGACAAAAAGTTAGGGATTCCTGCCAATGAGAAGTTAACACGTAGTATGAACTGCAATTATTTTTGTTAAAGTTTTTTATATGGGGCCATATTATTATATTTATTTTAAAAATAATAGTATTATATTTATTTAATATTAATAATAATAAATAGTTTATTCTAAGAAAATATTAATTTTGTACTAAATAATATTATATTATTATTTTATATAATAATAAATTTAATATAATTATATTAAATAAAATAAGGTTTCATTTTATATTAAAATTAATAATTTATTGTTCATAATTAAGAATATTAATAATTATAATAAATGTACAAATATAATAAAATAAATATTATTCATTAAATATATTTTTTATTAGTTTTGTAATTAAAAACTATAATTCTTTAAATAAGGATAAAATTATAATTTGAAACTATTTACTCCCAATTCAAGATAAAATAAACACATAAATTGGATTCTGATATCTATTCCATACTTCCATTCCAGTGTAAGTAAACAAACTACTCCCACTCCCACTCCACACTCCCAATCCTAAGAGCATCACCAAAAGACTCTTCAAATAAGATTTTATTACTTATTTGAAGAGCCACATCAATATTTAAAGCTCCCAAAGACACTCCAATTAAAATTCTTCAAATAAGAATTGATTTTCTCTCTTCAAATTTAGAGAGTTAATTTCTCACCCTTCAATTTATATTTTATTACTTTTCATTGAAGAAAGAGAGAGAAATGTTTTAATTGCTATTGACTTTTCCTTTGAAAAAATAATTATTTGATTAAAATAATATTAACTTATTTCTATTTGAAAAGTCTTTTGGAGAATATTATATTTTTTTCACTCTTCTATTTGCCACATAGGTAAGCAAATAAGTATTTGAATAGTAAAATTTATAGAGACTTTTGGAGATACTCTAAGATGCCCACTTCTTAGGATTCCCAATCCAATCCAAAAAGTAAACGCAGCCTGAATAGCAAAAGAATTGATTAACATAAAAATGATAATACTTATGATCGAGGCTTGTAACGTATAACGTTAGACTAGGATGCCGTCTTTTGCACGAGAGATCAATTTAGGTGAGAGTATCACCGTCAGTTGACATTATGGCAAAGTCTTCTTAATTTTTTTATAAGAATAAAAAAGATGGTAGAATAAGTATGTAATATAATAATAATAAAATGATATGAGAAGACAATACTTGATTTAATCGGTAGATTTGTGAACCGAAAGGTACTCAATAAAATATCAATGGGTAGACCCATTTTTTCTTTTCCATGCCTTGTATGCCATTTTTATTTTATTCTCATAGAAGCCTTTAAACCAATTATCAGATAAGTCAAGGCAGTGCAATTCTTCGAAAGGGTGAAACAATGACATATTCAGAAGAGAAACTCCATAAGAATAAAAGAGTTATAATCAGAGCAGTTAATTTTTGTTTTTGTAAAGAGGCATTGGGCGGTCACTCTCTTATCGTGGCCTGCGGCTTGCAGTCATCAACAATCCTCATCTGACCTCTGTATAATCCACTTTTAACAAAATATAGATAGAAATAGATATATTACTGATATTCAAATTACACTTAATATTCATAAATCTTTGGACTGAGCTTTAAATCTATAAACTAAAACTTCCAGCATACCACAAATTATTTTTAGAGCCCGCATGTTGGAATATCTCCTTCAAGTTTCACTTTGATTTCTCCTTCAAAGTAAGTGAGAATATTACATCTGCTTTATCACAGTGTGCTTGTAACAAACTTTAACTAATTTGCTGAGCTGTCAGCTGAGCTGGCATTGCTAGCACGCTTGCTCTGTATTTTCTTCATCATAGCTTTCTCCTTTTTCTGTTCAGCATAGTGAGCTACTCTAACACCAACCAAGGAAATGATTGAAGATGCAAATTAATTGGTTAGTTTGACGTGCATGGCCATTGGCAAAGTGAAATGTTAGCTTCACACTTCACTTGTGAACGTACAACAACATTTGCTGCATAACGAAATTCCGGCGTCTCAGCCGGATTGTTTTCAAATTGAGAGAGTTGTTTTCAAATCCCATTTCTCTTCTTTGTATTTATTCATTGCCACAACATTTGATGCAAATTTTGATGACTACTCAAACGCGTTTCCGCAATAACAAACGAAAGGAAAAGCGAACGAATAAGCAAAAGACACTGATGACCATAATCATGTAAATGAAGTACAAGGCTTTACAATAGATTAGACCGCCAATTTGTGCCTTTTGAATACACATCTGCTTGAACAAGATACGAGTGAATTGAGGCATATCTTTCTTTCACAATGTAAACTTGCCAAAATACTGTAATCTGTGGTGAAATAATTTTATAAAACAAAGGCTTAAAGTTAAAGCTGACTAAAAATATTGGCGTGCGTCAAGAACGCTACGGGGAAAATTCAACCGTGAGCTGCAGTCTGCAGTCCCCAACAATTCGGGAAAAGGCTGAGGTGGTGCGCGCCTGCGTGCTAATTTGGCAGGTGTGATGGGATTTATAAATTAAAATAATGTAATTTTATATTTTTTTAAATGAAAAATTTGTTGATGCGGCTGTGCGATCCATTGGATCCTGGCGTGCCTGCCCCACAAATTTTCTCCCTAACAATCTCCATCAAAGCTCTTTATAATCCATTTTTGATAAAATATCAATAAGGATACATATATTTATTCAAATATTAGTAAAAATATATGTAATGCTGATTTTTAAATTATACTTAATGAACATTTAGACCGAGCTGTAAGTCTATGAATTCAAACTTCCACAACACCACCAATTATTTTTAGCCTGCATGTTGGGTTGTCTCCTTTAAGGCTGTGTTTATTAAACCGGAATGAGAATCGAAATGGAGAAATCGGAATGAATAACTTGTTTACTTATTAAATTGATGATAGGAATGAGAATAAGGTGAGTAGGCTCCAAGGTCTTGAAGAGGAAAGATCACTATGGCTCCAATGTCTGGAAGAGGCTAGTCCAATAAAGCCAAGGCGGACAAGAAGAAGAAGGAAGAGTAATCCTTTTTATTCACTTCTTTCATTGGAAAGTGCTTTTTGCAAAGTGCTTCCGCTTTCTAGCTTCCTTATGTTCATTGATTTCTTTTGTTGTGCAGTAGTGCCCAGTGTTCTTGATATCACAATCATCACCCCATATGAATCACAAGTTGTTCTCAAGGTATACATTTATACTTATCATTAATACTTTCTTGTTTTGCCCTCACCAGCTATGATTAGGATGCTATTTTGTAAAACTTTATAAATATAAATGAATTATTAATTAATCATCTTTTTTTTTTTGATTGAAATTTGCTCAAGGGGCATCTCCACTGACAAGATACTTGATGTGAAAAAATTGTTGGCTTCCAATGCAGAAACTTGCCACCTCACAAATTATTCTCTCTCTCACGAGGTATATATATGTTATTATCTCTCCCCCTTTTTTTTATTATATATTATTATGAATAATGATATTAAACAATAGATACTTTTTTTTCCACCTTATTTTTATCTGTTTATTTCTTTATGATATTAATGCATTATTAATTTTTTTTTTTTTATCAGGTCAGGGGGCAGAAACTGAATGATAGAGTAGAGGTTGTTACTCTGAAGCCATGTTTGCTCAGAATGGTTGAAGGTAGGTGAAGCTCTCTCATGTCCAATTTTCTGAATTAAAAAAATCTCATGCATGTGGATGTGGGTCTCATTTTATTTGTCATTTTTAATTATTAACATTTAGATCTTTTTTTTTTGAAACTACATTTAGATCTTTTTAGTTGTGCATTCATTGCCATACTATTTTACTAAACTACATTCATTTTATTGTATGTTTTTTAAGAATTTTTTAATTCGAAATAATTTTTTTAATATTGTTGAAAAAGACAGGTTAAAGTAAAAAAAATTATTGACTAAGTAAATAAATAAATGACATTATTTGATTTTTTAACATTAAAAAAAAATCAATTTGATGTAGTCCACTTAGTCCTGCACACTTGGAACGTTACCATGCTTTTTAGTGCTGTACATTTTGGACTCAGCTGTCCTTGTCATTTCAAGTAAAAGTTGAAGCTGTCTCAAAGTACAATAATAACGGGCATTTAAGTAATTAGCCTAAACTTCAGAAATTTCAGAAGTTACAGTATACGCAGCTCATATCTAGGACCATTATTATTTATTAGTTTAAGACAAAATTTTGCCAATCTTGAGGGGGTACTAAAAATGCAAGCATCTCGTCCCTTTGCCTGCTTCATAGATGCTCTTACTCACCCCCCTCCCCCCATCTCACTTGTGCAAACCAAAGAAAAAAAGAAAGATTATTGTTTTCCATTTATTACACAAAAAACAATAATTCCTTTTTATTGCTCCATGTTTGTTATTTTATTCTATTTCTCCAGAATCTCTCTTTATAAATTAAATTTATGATCTAGATATTGAAGATTTGCTTAAATCAGAAAACTTGTTCATATTTCTAGTCAATATAATACATCCCTTAAAAGGTAAAAATAGGAAAAAAAAACAAGAATGATGATTTTTTTTTAATTTTTGGTTTTGACTGTTTTAGGCAATAAATAAATATTTTGAATGGGTCGGAGATTACAATGAATCTATACACTTGGGGAAATTTTTTTAAGGCATAAATAAGTGCAACTTGAGGCGTTTTGTTTTTTGTTTTTTAGGACATTGTCAAGAATTCAACTTTTATTTTATAAAGCATTTATAAAAATATTTTAAAAATAACTAATACGAGAATACATCATATACAAGAAAAAAAAATAAAATAAGTTTTAGAATTAGCAGATTAGAATTGTTATAAGCAAGAGCTGTTTCTAACTTTAATAAGTCAGGCATGTTTTTGAAGTTTGTTTTACTAGCCTTACCAAACTTTTTCTAGTTGACATTTAAAGTTATTTTGATTTTTTTTTCTAGTCAAGTATACCTAATTGAACAGTCAAATCAACATGAAAACGACTTGTCGTTTTATAGACCTAATTTTCAACCAGCCGTAAATTTTAATCTATTAAAAAAAATTAGTTGGTAGACAAGTAAACAGAGCAAGAAGATTTATAGAAGTGTATTATTTTAGAATTAGTAACTTTATCACGAATAATTAATATGATTAGAGTTTAATAAAATTATATGTAAAAATTTATTTAAAGAGCGAAAATTTTATTTTTTTATCATTTTTTAGTTCTTATTATTATAATTTAAGCCAGATGTATTTTAATTATAAAAAATTATTTTGAGGAATAGTTTAGGGCTTAATAATTATTTTCTACTTATAATTAAGTTAATATTTAATAGAAAGAACTAAAATAATAAAAGAAAAAAAACTTTGCCCGGCAATTCCTTGTTATTTACATTTTTGGCACTGTCCCTTGCAGAGGACTACACCGAGGAATCTCAGGCCCTGGCACACGTGCGGCGGCTTCTCGACATCGTCGCGTGCACCACACGGTTCTCCAAGTCCAGAAACTCCCGATTGCCGCCATCGTCAGAGTCACGTGCCAAAAAGAACGGCAGTAGGCCCCACCCACCTTCACCAAACTCTGCCGCTCTGTCTGATGTAGCAGCAACAGCAGCAGTAGATAACCGAAGCGGGCCCCGCGCCACGTTTTCGCCGGATTTATCGGCGGTTTCTCCGAGTCTGGACATGGCGGCCATTCACCCGACGCCGAAACTCTCCGAGTTTTATGACTTCTTCTCTTTCTCTCACCTCACTCCCCCCATCTTAAGTAAGCCTAATGTTCATTTATTTATTTGTCTTCGTTTTTTACATGGTTGATCAAAAAAAGAAAAAAAAAAGAAAGAGGAAAATGATATAAATATATGTGATTTATTTGAATATGAAATTTGTTTATTGATTTTGATTTTTAATAATTTTGATTTTGAAGATTTGAGAAAATGTGAACGCAAAGAAGGAGAGAAGCGCGACGGTGATTATTTTGAAATTCAGGTGCCATTTAATATAAAGTTCTGATTATTGTTGTTTGTTGTTTATGGACTAATTAATTGTAGGGTTATTCAACTCGTTATTTTTGCTGATGAATTGGCCAATGAGTGTTAAAGATTTAATAATCACTGTCTGCTAATTAATAAGAATGCATGGATTATTTTCATGTCTTTGTAAGTAATGTGAGTATTTGAAAGCGCGGAAACTATTTTGTGCTTACAGATAAAAATCTGCAATGGAAAGCTTATACAAGTAGTTGCATCAGTAAAAGGGTTCTATGCTTTGGGAAAGCAGTTTTTCCAAAGCAACTCCTTGGTGGATCTTCTGCAAAATCTCAGTCGAGCTTTTGCCAATGTGGGTACTCAATAGTTGAATCTACAGATTATTTTTTTCTTTTTTATCTGAATGCATCTTTTTTTCCTCTGTAAATTCAATTGGCTTACCCTTCAATTGTTTTGTTAATAATTATGGTCATTATGCGTGATGCAGGCATATGAATCCCTAATGAAAGCTTTTGTTGAACATAATAAGGTAGCAATTTCTGTGCTGACATAGTTTATTACCAATTCAAATTCCAATTCAAATGTGATTTTAACTTGATTTTACTGATATAGTATATTCATTATCCTTCTTCAGTTTGGTAATCTTCCCTATGGATTTCGAGCTAATACATGGCTTGTAGCTCCATCTGTTGCTGAGTCTCCATCAAATTTCCCATGCCTACCGGCAGAAGATGAGAATTGGGGTGGCAATGGCGGAGGCCAGGGAAGAGATGGAGAACATGATTTACGACCATGGGCGACGGAATTTGCTAGACTGGCTAGGCTTCCTTGCAAAACTGAAGAGGAGAGGGTGGTTAGAGATCGGAAGGCCTTTTTGCTTCATAACCAATTTGTTGATGTCTCAATTTTTAAAGCTGTTGGAGCAATACGCCGTCTCATCGATTCAAATTTACACACTCAAGATACAATCAATGTCCAAAAGGGGGCAATCTTGCATGAAGATCGTGTGGGAGACTTGTCCATTACAGTAAAACATGATACAGTAGATGCAAGCTTGATGTCTGAGGTTACTATTAAAGGAAATCAGTCATCTGGTATGTCTGCTACAGAAGTTGCTCAAAGGAATTTACTAAAAGGTGTTACTGCAGATGAGAGTGTAGTTGTTCACGTAAGTCGATTTCTCCTTTACTTCTTACGCTTATGTTCACAGAACACACACATAAAAGACATTCATCAAAGCTGAAATTGCTTACGTGGGCGGAATAATATAGCTCTACCATTGTCAGGGAGTGATTTTTCAGTCGGATTAAGATGTTTCACTCTTTATCTGATATCTGGCATTTGATGATGGCCTAAAATACCCATCCTCTTCACTCTCTCTTTCTACACATTTATGAATGCACAAGAAAGTCAATTTTAGGTTCTTTCCTAAGAATCACTACTCGTTACTAACCTTATATATCTGGTTTAGCTTCATGAATCTTATGTTGCCATTCTGTTTGGTGACTCCCTATTCTGTTGAAATCACTGGATAGCAGGTCTTTCCACTGATTTTATCCATATCCTGCTGATTTTCTGCTTGTGGTTTGCTCCAACTTAATGTCATCAACCCTTTTTGGGGAAGCCTATTAACCTTGGTTGGGCGTGCTTGTATTATATCAACTAGTGATACAATTGCTAAAGTTTTCAGCATGGTAGATCTTGAAATAAAATTTTCTTGAAATATCTATATTTATTTTTCTCAAAATATCTAGATTTATCTTCCTTTTCTTTTTCCCTTTCTTGTATTTTAGTTTCAAAGATTTTGTGATAAAGAGAACTAAAACAATATAGTTTTTGGCAGGATACCTTCTCATTGGGTACTGTCATTGTAAGACACTGTGGATACACGGCTGTAGTAAAGGTTGTTGGTGATGTGAAGGAGAAGTTTGGCACACAAGATATTGAAATTGAAGATCAACCTGATGGAGGAGCTAATTCTCTTAATATTAACAGGTCTGAAATTGTAACACAATGCTTCCTCTGTCAATTCCTCTTAGCACACAAAGACTATGAAATCTATAGATGGAGAATGGCTGTAAGATATGAAAAATTATCTTTCAACCACTAACAGTTTTAAGCTATTCTGCAAGATATCTTAGAAATGCTAACTGGTATGAGCTTCTTTGCTTAGTGTGTATCACAGTTGAATTCATGACGCAGAGCATTGTTATTCTCCTTATTTTTACCAGACAGAACAGGATTGAAATGCTGGTGTTGGGGATTCTTAAGAAAGGATAGCACCTGCTCCTTTTTCTTCCTGTTTTGATGGGATCTAATCAGTAGATGTCTGAACTCTTAAGGGGAGTTGATGTCAGATTTCTAAACCAGGTTTTCTTCAAGTGTTAAGTTTATGAATAGGCCAAAGAAAAGAAAGCTGATATCTAGTTAGGGATATATACTCCTCTTTCAGCATCCTGTGGGCCAGAAAATGGCTTTTCCTCTATTAAAATATGTGTGAGATCCTTCACTGTATGGGGATGCTTCACCTCTGCATAGTTGTAGACAACCTAAATAATAACGAGTGGTTGCAGGAAGTCATGGCTTTCACAATAATGGTTGAGTGTTTATAGTTATGTGCTCTGACATTGGTTTGTAATTGTTATATTAACAAAATAACCAACAGACATCGTTGATGATGTTCAAATAAAGGATAAAGGAAAGTATAATTACGGTGGATGCTCAGTTGATGCAATAGGTCATCAGCTTTTTAGATTGTGCTATTTCAGAAAGTATTTAGGCCTTCTTTGGTGGATTCTGCCTTTGTTTCATATACTCTTATGTCTTTCTCCATTTAAGTTGTTCTGACAGGGTAAACTATTTATTGCAGCTTAAGGGTTGTACTTCAGAAGTCTTTCAGTGCTGAATCAGCTAGAGGAGACCAGTTACCTCTGTGCAATTTGGATAATTCGGAAGCTTTTAGAAATCTTGTAAGAAGAGTTATTAAACAGAGTTTAGCAAAGTTAGAGCTGGAGCCAACTGCTTCAGAAAGATCTATTAGATGGGAACTTGGTTCTTGTTGGGTGCAGCATCTACAAAAGCAGGAAACTCCAACAGATACCAAGTCAACAAGGTCTGGGGATGATATTAAGACTGAACATGCTGTCAAAGGTCTTGGGAAGCAATTTAAATTTTTGAAGAAGAGGGAGAACAGACCTAACCTTGTTGGTAGCATTAATGAGGCTAACGAAAATGACAATGGACCGTGCAACATGAATGTGGGAGGTAATGGTAGACAGCAAAGCAATGGCGAACTGAATTGTGAGACGGAATTGAAAAAACTAATTTCTGAAGAATCCTTCTTGCGATTGAAAGAAACTGGCACTGGCCTTCATTCAAAGGTTTTAGAATGTCAAATTTGTTTTGCATTTCAACTGTAAAGTTTGCTACTTTTTGTGTTTTCATTACGCTAAATTTGGTTTGTTTTATTTTCATATGGAATGGCTGGTAAAATTAATTTCTTGTGCAGCCAGTGGATGAGCTTATGAAAATGGCATACAAGTATTATGATGACATTGCTTTACCAAAGCTGGTACTATTTAATTTATTTAGGGCCTTTGTTGCAGCCAATTTAGACGTGTGGGGATGGTTTATGGACTAATTTCCATTCTTTATTAGGTAACAGACTTTGGATCACTTGAACTTTCTCCGGTTGATGGCCGCACACTGACAGACTTTATGCATTTAAGGGGACTACAAATGCGCTCTTTAGGTCGTGTGGTGAGGAATTTCTCCCTCTCTCTCTCTCAGACATGTAACCTATTCACCCGTGGAAATCAGAATAAACAAATGTTGTCTTTCTTTATGAAATCAAAGCCCCTTAGTTATCTTTCTATATGTAAACAATCTCCCCAAGTCTTCCTGGATTGAATTATCAATGTTCCTTTTTGAAAATTGTACTACATGATAGAATTTTTGACATGGTTGACCTTTTCCAAGATATTGAATTATTGTCGTCTTTAGATATTACTGTATGTTGTATGACATACAATATTTTGAGAAATTGACATGCTAATATTTGAAAGCCTGGTATTCTTCTTCTGTTGGTTCTAATCCCATTTACAAATTCAGGTTGAACTTGCAGAGAAGCTTCCTCACATACAATCACTTTGTATTCATGAGATGGTTACTCGAGCGTTCAAGCATGTACTTAAAGGAGTCATCGCATCTGTTGACTATTTATCAGACCTATCTGCAGCTATAGCTTCTTCCCTAAATTTCTTATTTGGCTGTTGTGAGATGGAAGATGACCAAAGCTTGAATGAAGATCATATCCTTAGATTGCAGTGGCTACGAACATTTCTTGGCAGAAGATTTGGTTGGTCCTTGAAAGACGAGTTTCAGCATTTGAGAAAGATTTCAATTCTACGTGGGCTTTGCCATAAGGTAAGGTACTGTCTTTTCGGTTCCTTTGGCAGCGGATTATTTTCAAAGCTTGAATTTTGCTTGTAAACTTTACCCAGGTTGGGTTGGAGTTGGTTCCAAGAGATTATGATATGGAATGCCTAAACCCATTCACGAGAGATGATATTGTCAGCATGGTTCCTATGTGCAAGGTGAGACTATTTTCTGTCTTAATTGTGTTTTGATTTAGTTTTTACATTCTGAATGAGTCACTCATTTGTAAATTGAATGTAATTGTGCTATTTTTATGGCATTCTACAGCATGTAGGTTGCACTTCAGCTGATGGGCGGACTTTATTAGAGTCATCCAAAATTGCCCTTGATAAAGGAAAACTAGAAGATGCTGTAAATTATGGGACAAAGGTAATAACCCACTCGATCTATACGTAAGAATTACATTATTCTTTTCATAATAAGGCATCTCTTGATCTCATATGATGTATTACTTGCATTGTAAGGCACTGGCAAGGATGATAGCTGTTTGTGGTCCCTACCATCGGACTACTGCAAGTGCTTACAGTCTTCTAGCTGTAGTTCTCTACCATACTGGAGACTTTAATCAGGTACGACAATCTTCAGTTGTATTTCAGTGTTAACTTGGTGATTCTAAGTCGAGTATAATTAGAACGTCCTTCTGTACGGAGGTTCTCATTCAGTGGGACATTTGATTTGAAACTGTGTTATGGCTAGTTTTTATGGTCTTGTATGAAGATATTCATTAGGAATTATAATTTTCTGGACATAGGAATTACATGTACAGGCATTAGCATAATTTTGATATCAGATTATATATTTTAACTAAATCAAACACGTTCATGGTTCTTATGTTCTGGCATTTGGTCTAATGGCATCTGTGTCTGAGTGTTAGAGTGGCGTTCGTATGTACTCAAGATATCTTCTTCTTCATTTTAGGCAACTATATATCAGCAGAAGGCATTGGATATTAATGAGAGGGAACTTGGTCTTGACCATCCAGATACAATGAAAAGCTATGGGGATCTTTCAGTTTTCTATTATCGCCTTCAACACATTGAATTGGCTCTTAAGTAAGTAGCACTGCTTGATTTACCAGGGCAACTTTGTGATTTTCATTCTTTAACTGATTAAGGTTTATCTATTCATAAATTAAATTGGAAGTTTTGAAAAATGTGACCTTTGTGTTGAATTTGCTTCGAACTAATGCAGTTTTTATCTACCTACTTTAGCTTTCATTTGTCTTTTATTGGCTCTAGCTCCTGATCATACCGTACCATTGGCAGATATGTAAATCGTGCCTTATTCCTTTTGCATTTTACTTGTGGACTTTCACATCCAAACACGGCTGCAACATACATAAATGTGGCTATGATGGAAGAGGGCATGGGAAATGTTCATCTTTCTCTTAGATATTTGCATGAAGCCCTTAAATGCAACCAAAGACTATTAGGAGGTGACCATATACAGGTTTTTCTCTCTCTATTTACTCATGTATACACACTCTTTAGAATTATAAATCTTTCTGTAAACTCAGAATTTTGTTTGATTTCTTCACGTGACAGACAGCTGCAAGTTATCATGCCATAGCCATAGCTCTTTCTTTGATGGAGGCATATTCACTAAGTGTGCAACATGAGCAAACTACACTTAAGATTCTCCAAGCAAAGCTTGGACTAGAAGATCTGCGTACTCAGGTGACTACATGTAGTCATATTTTAATTGGTTCTGTTGTGCAATTTGGCTAGTTGGCTTCTCTGTTGTCAATCTTTAACAGGTGATATTATGATATAAAACAAATTGTATTGGAGGCATATTTTTGTTGTCAAATATGGATATGACCCATTCATTAATCGTATTGAAATATCAAAATACGGATATGACCCGTTTATTAATCGTATTGACTTGTTTAATATTAAATACAAACAAATTAAAAATTAATTTAAAAATAACAAATATGTCAAAAAAATAAGTTATAAATAAGTTAAAATGACATAAGTATGACATGAATAAGTTTATAACATAATGTGAGTATGACACGAGTCATTAATTTAGGGTTTAGTATATATTTTAGTTTTTTTTCCAATAATATTAACACAGAATAATTGATATTTGTGTTTTAAACTTATAATCATATAGAGATGGTCCAATACAGATACGACATGGTTATTTATCGTGTTGTGTCAACTCATTTATTAATCGTGTCAATATATTTCAACACGAATATGGGTCATATGTCATATTATGTTGTGTAATCGTGTTGTAATCCATTTTGCCACCTCTAATCTTAACTGTCATAAGAGAATTTCTCAAGTTCCATATTATTGGTGGGAAGAGATTTTTGTTATTTTGTTGTATTTTTTTTCGTTTTACAGGATGCTGCTGCATGGCTGGAGTATTTTGAATCAAAAGCTCTAGAGCAGCAAGAAGCTGCACGGAATGGAACTCCAAAGCCAGATGCGTCCATTGCGAGTAAAGGTCACCTTAGGTATTAACAGGGTATTCCCACATTACTTGTTTCTAAATTGTTGATTATTTCTTGTGGCACCAAGACCTATAATGATCGCTTTTTGCAGTGTATCAGATCTCCTGGATTACATTAGTCCTGGTCAAGATTCTAAAAGAAGCGAAGCACATAGGAAACAACGACGTGCAAAGGTAGTATATACTTAGTGCCTGTTTAGTATGACTTATCTAATAGTCATAAATTTTTATTTAATCCCATAAGCTGTTATCAATATTTTTTTTGTTGTTTAATTGTTATTTTAGTAGAGCTCTTGAAAATTAAATAAGTTATTTTGCCTCTACTACCAAAAGCTCAAATTTTGTGCTTTTGAGATTAGAGGTTAAAAATTTTTTTTAAATGTTAAAATATCTAAAATATTTTCTACTTATTTGACAATATTATTTTATTCTTTTCAAAACATAACTTTTAAAAAATTTGCTTATTAAAGTAATTTTATAATTTTTAATCAAAGCTCTTATTGACAACCAAACAACACAAATTTTTTGGGTAAAAACTTTACTTATAAAATCTTTACTAACAAAAGCTCTACTCAGATAAGATCTATTTGAAAAGCTATGTCAAATGAAGCATTAAGCCTGCTGCTGTTCTCTGTTCCTTTTTTCTTGTGATGTCATCTGAATGGATTCTTAAACTAATTGTAGTTAGGATTTGGTATTTTAGAGTACACTCTGCTGGCTGCATATAGTTTTGGATTTGCTGATTACATGAGTAAACTTGTTGTCCATGCAAAATGCAACTAACTATTGCAGGATAATAGTTCTACTTTTCCGAGTGAACTCTGAAGGCACCAATTATAACATCGATTTCTAGCATAGAATCCCCCGCCCAACAAAAAGAAATCTAACATGCTTATACAGATCGCAGACATGATTGAAAAGTTTCTGATCAATTGATGGCCATAGATTGGGCCAGCTGATAGTTAGTAGGCAATGATGGAGGGTTGCTTGGTCAAGCTGCTAGTTCTTTAGAAATTCAGAGTTGATGAGCAGAACGAGTGATAGTTTTTGTTTTCCCCTGTAATCTTGAACAGAGTGGGAAGAAACCATTAATTTGAAGTGCAATGGATGGATATGACAGATCTATCATTTTAGCTAGTAGATGGAGTTCTTCCATTCTACTGTTATTTAATGGTTGTTTTTATTGATTCTAGAAAAACATTTTTCGATTTGGCAGTTGGAGTTTTTCCCTTTTTTTTTCTCCCCATTTTGTAGGCCTTAGAGAACCAAATAATACTACATATTAGATAGACAGGATTATTATGTGCTAATTTGAAGTATTACCTGGTTGACAATTTAAGACACTAATAAAGCATTTCGCTATGATTATTTTTTTTTTGAGAATTCCATGATTCAAAAGGCTGTAGAATTTCATTAGTTTAACATAGTATATATTAGCATAATTTCTCACTGAGTGTTTTTTTCAACATTTCAGGCATGTACATATCAAATTCCCATTTATGTTCCACTGAATTCTGCCTCATGTTATGTCCGCATTTGTTGTAATAAATTTTGCCACTGTAAAATTACAAGATGATTGTAACTTGAAATGAACTATTTCTATTTGCTCAATTTTTGACATTTTATATGCATACAAGTTAAAAAGGTTTTTTTATTTTTTTATTTTTTTTTTTCAGGTAATGCAGATTAGGGAAAAGATTCATGGAGCACATCATGATATGATGGTGGAAGATGCACTGCCCAATGATGGATTGAAAAAGTGTATGACTATAGTGGAAAGCAAGACTGAGAAAGTAATAGAAAACTGTGTTCAACCTGAAGAGCCAGAAGAGAATGATGATATTACTAGATATGGACCGGCAATTTCAGGTGAGTTTGTCGAAGAAACAAATTCAGATGAGGGGTGGCAAGAAGCCAATCCAAAAGGTAGGTCAGGAAATGCTGCTGTTCGGAAGCTCAGCCGGTGGCGACCTGTTCTTACAAAGCTAAATGTCAATGGTTGTGAACATTCAAATCTTAGAGAAAAAGGCAATAGACGGGAAATTGTATCTCCAGTACGGGAAAAAGCTTCAAGGACCACCACCACTGAGTTAACAGGCATAAAGGATTCAATTAAACTGCAGGCAAAAGCTTCTGTCTCCAAAGTTTATGCAAGTCCACCAAACCTTACTGCCATGGCTTCCAAGTCGCTGTCTTACAAAGAAGTAGCTGTGGCACCACCAGGTACGGTTCTAAAGCCATTACCAGAGAAACCTGATGAAGAAATTGAAGAAAAAACTGAAACGCAGATGTGCAGTAATGCTCCTGAGACATCAAAGGCGGAGTTGAATAACCATTTCTCTCCAGTTGAAGATGCGCCAGTTGATGGTCAGTCTCAAGAAACTCATGGAAGTGTAACTCAATCTGAAACTACTGCTGCAGATACTGAGGAAGTTCCTTCTTCTTCTAATGAGGAAAAGCCCATAGAAACAAATGGGAGTAAGCTGTCTGCCACAGCTGAACCATTCAACCCAGGAGCTGTCTCCATGACTCATATGCTAAACTCTGTAGCAGCCACGAGTATTTATGATGCGAGAACTAGTCAAGGTATGCTTGCAGAACTTGATGTACCTTCGGCTGCTGCTAGAGTTCCTTGTGGGCCAAGGTCGCCTCTCTATTATAGAAATAATTATTCTTACATTATGAAACATGGATTTCCAAAATACCACTCTTCCATTATGGAAAGAAACCTGTTGGGGCCTTCAAGAATCATGAACCCGCATGCACCCGAGTTTGTGCCAATGAGAGGTTGGCAAATAAATCCTGGATATGCAGATTCAAATGTTTCAAATGAGTCGAACTCTTCAAATAACACAAGTGAGGCAGGCGATGAGAAACTTGACAAAATGTCCAGTATTCAAGGCGAGGATAATACCTCAAGAAAGAGCAGTACAGAGGCGGAGAAGTCAGAGCTGGCAAGACAGATACTACTTAGCTTCATTGTAAAGTCAGTCCAGCATAATATGGATGCTCCAAGTCATTCTTCAGGCTACGAAAAGAAGATTGGGTATTCAGAAAATTCTTCAGATGCAATTGCAAATGATAGTGCTATCATAAAGATTCTTTATGGAAATGAAAAGGGAAAAACAAACTTGGCATCTCAGTCCAATGATCAAGAACAGCAAAAACCCAAAGATGAAAACCAAAAAAGTGGGGATGGTGAAGGATTTATAGTTGTCAGAAAACGGAGAAGAAACCGACAGCAGATCACAAATGGGGTAACTGAGATGTACAATCATCAATCCATCTGTGCTTCTGTTCGTTAAAAGAGAGAGCAAAGCAATAAAATGCAAAGGTGCCGTCCTGTTTCTCCCAATTTTATTCGAAAAATTTGTTAGTGAATGTTACCGTTGTAGAAATGGTTAAAGTTTGGAGCAAGTTTTAATCAATACTTGATTGTATCATTTTAGATATCCTCTCTGGATGTTCTAATATAATATTTGTACAAATCGGTTTCTTGTTTTGTTAAGAGATTTTGTTTTGATCAATAAATGATGATAAATTAATTGGGCGATTTTCCTCATCAAGAGATCTGTGATGTTGTTCTATAATGGATTTTAATGTTTTAGACTGAGATTTGTAGTTATGCTTCAAATTATTTGGTATTTGGTTGGTGCGTGTGAACAATACGTTCGGAATGGAGTTGAATTGACCCACTGATAGATAGCTTACATTTGCAGCTGAAGTTGCTGCACTGATGATATTACAACTAACTTAGTAGTTGGCAAAATTCCTTATTCAATTTAAATTTGCAATCAACAGAAACTGAGGAAGAAGCCGATAAGTCTAATCCTAATGGATGCATAGCTGTTTGGAGAAAAGCCAACGGAGACATAACACGGCAGAACCGTATGTGCTAGTAAGCACAGTCACCGATGGAAAACATATTTGAAAAGCCAATAGCAGCATTTGTCAATACATCTATCAATGAAATAGAACCACAGTCTGCGCCAGTACGAGTTTATCCAAAGTGCTGCAAATAAACCCAAAATCACTGACACATAGGATGCTCCAAAACTCCATCTTAATGCCACCATATCAATCACAGAATCGCCTTCATCTTCTCCTCCTCCTGTAGGTGTCGCTGGTGGTGCCAACGCACTGCTGCATTTCCTCTTTATCATTGAGCCACAAAGAGCCGAATTACCTTTATAACTGCTGTAATCAAACGTGCCAAACTGCTCTTTGTCTGGGATTGGGCCGGACAAATTGTTGTATGACACGTTGAAGTTTGATAAAAAGTTGAGCTCAGCTAGTTGAGGAGGAATTCGGCCACTTAATTTGTTGCGGGAAAGGTCCAGGCTCTCTATCATTTTCAGATTGGAGAAGCTCTCTGGTATAGGACCTGATAGTAAATTATTGGACAGATTAAGTGCACGAATATGTTGAAGATGCCCAATTTCCCATGGAATTTCTCCACTGAGCTCATTGCTCGACAAATCCAATCCAGCCATGTTGATGAGATTGAGACCGATGAAAAATTCATATCTATACTTTGTCACAAATTCTACACCTACTTGATCTAGTCTACCATGTGGTTCACCTGGCGGCTGCTGATCAAGAGTGGAATTGTAGTAAGTAAAACTGAAATCACGAATTGACACGTCAAAAAGAGTGGAATTGTAATATAAATAATCATCAATCGCTTCTCTCCAGAATGACACGTTACCCAGGCATGAAGGTATCGGCCCATTAAGTCTGTTATGTGAAAGATCCATGATACCTAATTTTCTTAATTGGCACAACTGATTAGGAATACGTCCTTGTAGACAATTCCCTCTCAAAAGAAGAACATGCAAATTCGAAAGCTCATTGATCTGATGAGGAATCCTACCAAAAAGTTTATTATCCCTCAAATCGAGAGTCAATAATGTAGAGCTTCTAAGCAGTGCAATTGGAATTAACCCATTAATTGCATTGTTATGCAGATAAATGTGCTCCACTGATGAAAGATTGGAGAGAGATACCGTGGACCCAGACAAACTATTTTCGGAGATGTCTATAAACTCAAGACTTTCAAGATTGCCGAGCTGGACCGGAATACTACCTTGCAAATAATTTTCTGACATTAAAAGAAGCCAAAGGTGTGAGAAGTTGCCAATCCAGTGGGGAATATCGCCGGATAACTTGTTGTTGGATACATCTAATACCCCCAGCAAAGTGGAGCTCAACAAACCATCTGCCCAAAAGCAAGGAACGCAAATGAGTCAAGTTCATATAATTGGGAAAAAGTTGGCCATAGAAATTGTTATTTGATAGGTCCAACGTATCTAAGGAGAGGCAACTAGAGAATATAGACCGAGGTAATTCTCCTGAAAAATTATTTTCAGACAAATCCAAAGTAATTAACTCTTTCATCTCACTGATTGAATAAGGAATATTACCTTCAAAACTATTTTTTGACATATCTAAATATATCAATTTCTGAAAGACAATACCCAAATTCTCGGGTAGATTACCAGAGAAATTGTTAGTGGAAATATCTAGATGACGAAGCTTATCGTATTTGGCATTGGGAAGTCGCGGAAGAATTCCTGAGAATGAGTTATTCCACAAAATCAAAACTTCTAATCTTGTGTTGTTTTGCAACAACCAAGTTGGGAAATTGCCAACCAACTGATTGTGAGAGAGATCAAGGAATTTTAAGTGGTGTTGGTGTAAAAGAAAACTATTATTGACATTTAAGTGGCAGTAAGATAATTGGAGAACCTTGAGAGGATATGTGGGGAGCCAGTTTTCGGTTTTCACTTGCAACATATCGTTTCCTGACGAGAGTCGCAAGACCTCAAGCTTTGAATGATTAGCCAATGAATTTATTGAGAGTGTTCCTTGGAAATCGATGAAAGAGAGATCCAAATATTCAAGTGATGTGAGGTTGGTCAAGGCAGAAGGAAAGTTTTTACTTAACTGATTGTAAGAAATATCAAGAACTTTGAGATGGGTCAAGTTGTTGAGACACTGAGGAAGATGACCCTCAAAATTATTTGAGCTTAAATCCAACTCAAGAAGATTCTTCAAATTACATATTCCTGAAAGTGAAAATAAAAAGATCAGATTTCATAAAACGAAAACTAATTATAGCGCATTCAATCATAAACCCATTATAAGACTTATAAAACTGACATGAAATCAAATTGTCTCAGGATTTTGGTCAACATAAATAATAATAGAATGATATGAATTTATTTCTCATATAATATGATGTTGATTGCAAAAGCGTTTCAATTAATCTAACAATAAAATAATAATAATAATAATAATATAAAAGCAGTCATCAATTCTTGCTCATCATAATCCATTCAAAAAGCGTTTCAGCAATTCTCGTTGTTTAAAATAATGATTTTCTGCGGAAGAGTTTGTTGACTTCGTCTTTTTCGTTGGATATTGGTTTTCTAATCTCTAAATTTGTTGGATAATGTAAAGAGAAACACATAATATATTAGTTGCTTTCTTAAACTTTATTTATTCTTCTCATAGCATTTAAAAAAAAAAAACTATTTGCCCATGCGGGGGTAAAAAAAAAAAAAACTGGTCTTCATATTTAATTTGGTCAAAGTACTATGACCAACAAGTCACTGGGAAGTAGGAATTGTGTATCAGTAATGCAAATATTGGGTTCGTTGGCATTGTTTTTATATGCTGTTTTTTATTTTTTGAATTTAGAAAATATTAGATATGTGTTCGGTAGATTGTTTCTGAAATATTTTTAAAAATATAAAATTCATTCTACACATTTTAACAAAAGAAATGAGAAACAACTTTATCTTATTTTCCTTATTTTCCAATACAATATTAAGTTCCAAAATGAAGAATTCTCTTTACCTCCTCCCGAAATAATAATAATATCAACATTATTATTATTATTATCATTAGGTCTAATTATCCCTGGGTGACACATGTTTTAATAAATTTCAAAAAGATGACACATGTTTTGAAAACACTCGAGTAGGTGACATTCCATTAACTTTTGCTGTTAATTTTAACCAGTCGAGAGTAGAATTGGAAAAAAAATAGACTTTTTTTTTTCATAAAGCCAAAGAGACGAAAATTTTGAATTTATACAATACTTTACAATTCATAAGATTTTTGCTTCTTTATATTCACAAATCAGTTTGATTCAACAAGATTTTTTTTTTAAAAATTATTTGATTTAACAAAAAAAACCTGTTAATTAGACCTAATTTTAATTTTTTTATATTTTTCTATTTAAAAAATTAAAAATGAGTGAGTATGGGCAGAAACATCATTTAATTTACTATTCTCATTAAAATTAATGGCAAAAGTTAATAGAATGTCACTCGCTCGAATATTTTTAAAAAATGTGTCATCTTCTTAAAATTTGTTAAAACATATGTCACCTAGAGATTATTGTTGTTGTTGTTGTTGTTGTTGTTGTACCCAAAGAATCAATTTCCCTCACAACAATCTTTTCTTTTTATATACATTATAATATTTATGTTTTTATATAATAACTAAATCAAATATGTAGGGTTTATCATTTTTCTTTGAGCAAAAAAATAGAAAGATCACCTAATTTATTCTTAAAATTAAAATAATCAATATACATTGCTTAATCTTAAGTTTATGGAAATTATTCCAATAATAATTCTTTGAGATATTCTTACCAAACATATTTTTTTTCTCATTTTTGAGATTATTTTTGAAAATGCTACTGAACACATTTTTAAATTTTAAAAATAAATTTAAAAATCGCATTTTCATTTTTATTTGTGAAAACAACAATTACAAAACAATATTGGGTTCTTATTTATCATGTTTCAACATAAAAACACAGTGTAAATTGTTTATCATCGTGATTAACATCTAAAAAAAATTTTGTCATTGGAGAAAGAGAATTGTTACATACCTTGAATTGTAGTTATCCCACAATAACGAAGATCCAATGCTTTCAAGTTTGGCAAATTTACTAATCCTACATGCACCGATAAAAAATGAAAATATTACATTTAAAGGAATTGTATGTGATCCATGTGTTTGATGAACATTAATTCTACATTTAATTTGCTTCTTATCTCAGATTCAGTGGCCTACCTAGCGTTGTCAGATTTCGGTTATAGCTTAAATCCAACACTTGCAGGTTTGTCAAATTTGCTAATCCTGTTAAAAAAAACATAAATTTTGTCAATAACAGTTATGTCGCTCTCGTCTAAATTGTTTAATAAAAATAATATGGTAAATATTGAATTAAATTAACTGTGCACATTGTTATTTTTTTGTTTCTATTGATATTTTAATATATACCGTCACTTTTAGCATTACCAAGATTTGGAGTGTTTGAATCATAATTTGTAAATTAGTTTGCACTTTGAGTCAAGTTGAAAATGTGAAAAAAGCAATTAAAAAATGGAAATATATTATTATCTTGATTAACATCTAAAACAATTTTTGTCATTGGAGGAAGTGAATTGCTATATACCTTGAATTGTAGTTATCCCACAATATTGAAGATCCAATGTTTTCAAGTTTGGCAAATCTGCGAATCCTACATGCGCCGATAGAAAATGCAAATATTACATTTAAATGCATTGTATGTGATCCGTGCGTTTGATGAACATTAATTCTACATTTAATTTGCTTCTTATCTCAGATTCAATGGCCTACCTAGCGTTGTCAGATTTTGATTATCGCTTAAATCCAACACTTGCAGGTTTTTCAAATTTGCTAATCCTGTTTAAAAAAATATAAATTTTGTCAATAACAATTATGTCACTCTCGTCTAAATTGTTTAATAAAAATAATATGGTAAATATTGAATGAAAATTAACTGTGCACATTGTTATGTATATACCTTGCTTGGTTCTGGAACCTTCAATGGAATTGTCACTAAGAATCAAAGTGGTAAGTGAAGTTAGTGTATTCAAATACGGTAATATGCTGTCGTTGAAGAAATTAGCACCAAGATTTAACATCTTCAGCTGCTTCAAACTCCCAAAGCTATCGTAAGCTGCAAATGCATATGAAGTGTTATTATTAATTAGTCACTGACAAAATATTTATGGACGAGAAATAAATGTATACATATATACGGACCTCTATTCTCATAGATGCCTGTAAACCAGTTCTCCAATAAGTCAAGGCTTTGCAATTCTTCAAAAGGATGAAACAATGACATATTCAGAAGCGAAGCCGAAGTTCCATCATAATAATTCGATCTCTTTGTATAATTGAGTGAGAGTTGCATCACGCGTCGTGTGGTGGCGTTGCACATAACTCCCTCCCAATCATCACAACAATCAGACGACATTCCATCATCCTCACCAACCCATGAAGAAAGAATTTCATCATCATATCCAATATCACTGACTGATATGAAGAAGCTCTTGATTTCCAACAGAGCAGTCCTCTCTGTTTCCAAGCATGCTTTGTATCCATGAATTTCATTCATCAATACAATAATCCAAATTAGTGACATTAATGAGAACTTAATAGAGGAAGTACTTTCCATTGCAGAGCAACTTTTCATTCGGTTAAAATGAAATGTGCAATGAGCAACTTTCCATTGCAGAGCAATTTATACTAAAAGTTTATTGTAGGTCTTGCAATTTGATTGGTTGAAGACTTTTTTAAGACTTTCCAATACATCGCCATCTTTGAAGACTTGTAAGCATCCCATCGCCATCTTTGAAGACTTGTAAGCATTCCATGTTTTGCAACATTTGACCAACGGGAAAAAGCACTTCATTAATACCCCGTGGAAAATATAGATAAAGTGATTGTAAACTATAAATTTTTGCAATAGTTTGATGGAGATAATCATAACTAATAAAATAAAAGTTGACTGAGAGAATTTAAATAATTTAACCTTTTGTTTGGATTTCCATTGCATTATCAGTCAATCTATTAAATAATGTATTTTGAGAAGAATTTGATTGGATGTTTCATAAGTTTAAATTAATTTATTAGAAAATCAATAATTAATCAACGTAAATCTTCATCTATGTTTAGTTAGTGTGGTGTAGTCTAAAATGACAAAACACATAAATGTTATTTGAAGCTCTTGTGACCCCTTGTGTTCATGCATTTGACTCAAAGCTACTAAAATGACTAAAACAGAAATTTCATATGAACTTGGGACAGCTGTACGGGTCCAATTTAAATAACAACTACGTGGAAAATAAAAATTTGCATATATTATTACAACTACATGGAAAATTAAAGTTGACTGACTTTCAAATTAAGCAAACAAACAAGTGGCCATCAATTCTTTTTCCACTAACAATTAGTGGCGACGGTCAATACTATAAAATAAAAGTTGACTAAGAATTTATGTAATTTAAGAGTATGATTGGCCTTTTATTGAATTGTATGATTGGGTTTGCACTGAATTTATCAAAAAATCTATTCAAGGATTTATATTCTAAAATATGTAGTGTGTTTAGAAAATTATTTTATTAGATTTTTGTTAATTTTTTTTATTATTAGATGGCCAATAATTAATCAAGTAATTTTCCATATATATTTGATAATTTACTCAAAAAAGCGTGGACTACATTCAAATGACATTTTCTATGATGTATGATATATGTAGAGGTGAAATTTAAATAGGCTTAATTTTATAAATAAATACATATGTATTGCAGCATTCAATCATTGTGTTAAAGCGCCAGTCACAGTGACCACCAAGACTTGTGAATGATTAGTTCCATCGAAACCCAATGTATGCTCAATTAATATTTCCTATCAAGATCAAATTTTTCGCTCTATTGATTCACCAATCATGAGCATAAAAGCTGGATTTATACAAAAAATACGAATTTATGAAAAAAATGTCACAATTATTATAATTGGAAGTTTGATTGATTTTTAAAGATTGATTCAATCAATCTTAATGTTACTGGAAAATCGATCTTAATATTAATTCAAAATCAATTTTTATAGCGACTGGCACAGATAAAGATAATTAGTTTTGGTCTCTATAATGACTGATGAAGACTTGTAGGACCTGGACCAATGGGAAAAACACTTCATTAATACTCCATGGAAAATAAATGTTGACGAACTTTCAAATAAAGCCAACATACAAATGGTCGTCAATTCTATTTTTTACAAAAATTGATGGAGATAGTCAACTAATAAAATAAAAGTTGAATGAGACAAGTTAAAGAATTTAGGCGTAAGTTTGGGTTTTAAAATATCAAATAATTTATTCCACTATTGATACTTAAAAAAGTGCTTTGGAATTAATAATTCAATAGGATGTTTGATATATTGGAATTTGTGAAAATCAATAATCAACTATTTTTTATACATGTTTAGAAATTTATCCGGTGTGTATAAGGGCTTGTATATTTCACAATAAACTGAGATTTTTTGTTTTGAAAGCCAATGGAAACATGAATTAGTACGTTCATCGATTGACGTATAATTATAATCATATAATCAAACACGCACACTACAAGGCGACCTTCGATTGACGTATTCTGTCAACTAACCCGTGGGACATGGAGGATGTCTTAACGTTATAAAAAAATTGATGAATAATATAGTTCCAGGCAGTGCTAAAACCATAATGTACGCCAGTATGAATAATATCATCAATCAAACTAAAATAAATAAATAAATTGATGAATAATATAGTTCCAGGCAGTGCTAAAACCATAATGTACGCCAGTATGAGTTTATCCAAAGTGACCGGTTACACCAATATCATTGTGACATAGGAAGCGATGAGGAAATTTACGAAAGATTTATTAAATGATCAGAGACTTTCTGCAATTTCATTGACTTATTCTACGATAATTATAATCAAACACCCACACTGCAAGGCGACCTTCGATTGACGTACTCTGTCAACTAACCCATGGACATGGAGGATGTGTGTTGACGTTAACCAATAGCCAAGTTTATAAACACAATCAAGCAATCGTATCATCTATCAGAGCCACATTCGACGCACGACTAGTAAATATCATAATTGAGTTTGAGGACCACAGCCGCACGGTGAAAGAATTTGAATGGAGATCACTGCCAAATTGTTTTTTGTCTGGGATCAGACTAGACAAGTTCTTGTATGACTCGTTAAAGTTGGATAAATAGTTGATGAGTGATCTGAAGATCACTGATCAGAAATTTTGTCATTTTTGTTTGGTAAATTATTCGTAAAATTATGGTCCACTCTGAAATTACAAAAATAAGCTTAATAAATTTGAATAAAGGAAAGCAAAGGAAATTGAGAAGGAAAACAGAGGAAGGCTAAAGAAAAATAAGCCGATTCATCAGTAACTCAAGATCACAACTTTTGGATGTTTTTAGCCTCTGAAATTTCAACAACTATTCAAGTGATGCGAGGTTGGTCAAGGTAGAAGGAAAGTTTCCACTTAATTGATTATTAGAAATATCAAGAACTTTGAGATTGGTCAAGTTGTTGAGACACTGAGGAAGGTGACTGATGCAGAGCAAGAAATTGAAGAAATCCTAATTATATTTAAATGTATAATATTTAGGAATATTTTAATTAATTTGTATTCTAGTTTAATTTGGTTTCCTATTTAGAGTCTTATTGTTTAGGTATTGCTTATTTGGGTAATATTCCTAATTTAGGAATAAATCTTATTAAAATAGGTTTTCTAATCATATTAGGATAAGTCTTACTTACTATAAATAAGTGTCTTTTGTAGCTTTTACAAGCAGAGAATTTTGAGTTTAATAATATTTCAATTTTCAAATCTCTTTGTGAGTATTTGAACAGTTAATTCTCGGTATTCTGCGGAATCAACGAGTCTTAACTCCTAAATTCGCGGTATTCTTTTGAATCAACGTGAATTTAGTTGTTCTTTTGTTCCGGTATTCTCTAGAATCAACGGAATAGTTTGAACATTAAACTTCCGCTGCATCAGTGACCCTCAAAATTATTTGAGCTTAGATCCAACTCAAAAAAGATTCTTCAAATTACATAGTCCTGAACTTGAAAATAAAAGATCAAAGTTTTATAGAATGAAAACTAATTATAGCAAATTCGATCAAAATCCAGTACAAGACTTAAAAAACAGACAAAAATCAAATTGCCTAATTATTTTGGTCAGCACAAATAATAATAGAGTAATGTGAACTTATTTCTCATATAATATGATGTTGATTGCAAAAGTGTTTCAATAATCTGGAAAAAGTAAAAAAAAAAAATGCCCTCAGCACTTTTTGCTCATCATAGTCCGAAGTCCTTGTTTAACATTATGATTTTCTGAGGAAGAATTTGTTCACTTGATGTTGTTCATTGGACAATGGTTCTGTAACCTCTAAACCTATTGGATAATGTAAAGAGAAATTCATAATATTTTAGTTGTCTTCTTAAATAATAAATTGTCTTAAAATACAATTGATTTGTCTTAAATTTAATTTATTCCTCAGCATTCAAAGAAAAACAAAAACAAAAACAAAAAAAGAAAAACGAACTGGTCTTCATATATAATTTTGTCCAAGTACTTTGATCAACAAATCATTAGGAAGGTGGTGTATCAGTGATGCAAATATTTAATTATCATGTTTCAACATAACAATTCTGTGTAAATTGTTCACTTTAGGTTTCTAGAGAACTGTTTATATTATTATTACTACTCAAATTCAATGCTTCCAAGTATTTGAATTTAATTAGCTAATCCTGTATCAAGAATTAATTAATGAACATAACATAAATGTCATATTAGTTAGATTTAGATTTTTTTTTTCCAGTTTTGATGTATAGATATAAATAATACTTCAAAAGCATTGAAATGTAAGAGCTATTAAAAAAACGTTTTTAATTCAAAGCTATAAGTAATGAAATGAAGATAGATATCAAACACTTACTGATAAGAGCTTAAGAGATTAAATAATCACTTATGATCATTAAATAAAATCATAACAAACACTTACTGATTTAGAATAAAAAATATAATTGTATTATTAATCAAATAAATAAGTCAAGAATTTTAACTTCTAATACAATAAAAAAAATTATGTCGACTTATATTTAATTTATTTAATAATCATATCAAATTTTACTATTTATGCACATTTATTTATATCCAATTCACATGAAACGACCGACGGTGCCAAATTTTACAAGCTCGCATACAATCACCATTCAATGCATGTACTAACTAAATTCTAATCACTGATTTAATTGATTTTCTTTTGAAATGGGAAAACAAAACAAAAAACAAAAACAAAAAGTGATTTAGACTTTGTGGGGCAAACGACGTGAAAGGAGTGTCATCGAAATCTGTTTCTATTAGGAACGTGTAAGATGCAGCGTACCACTTTTAAACTTTTTAAATTTTAACCCAGTTTTTTTTTTTTTTTAAAAGAAAGTGTGAACTTAAAATGTGAAAGCTGAATAATAATAAAATGGTATCAGAAGATAATACTTGACTTAATCGGTAGACTTGTGAACCGAAAGGTACTCAATAAAATATCAGTGGGTTGACATTTTTATTTTATTCTCGTAGAAGCCTTTAAACCAATTATCAGATAAGTCAAGGCAGTGCAATTCTTCGAAAGGGTGAAACAATGACATATTCAGAAGAGAAACTCCATAAGAATAAAAGAGTTATAATCAGAGTAGTTGATTTTTGTTTTCTGATTGAGTGAGAGTTGCGTCACCCGTCGGGTGGTGGCGTTGCACTTAACTCCCTCCCAATCGTTACAACAATCAGACGACATTCCATCATCATCAAACCATGAAGAAAGAATTTCGTCATCAAATCCAACATCCCTGGCTGATATAAAGAAGCTCTTGATTTCCAACAGAGCAATCCTCTCTGTTTCCAAGCATACTTTGGATCCATGTAACTGAATCAAAGCTATGCCAATCCACAATGACAACTTCATGAAAAGCATTTTCATTATTAATATTAACTGCAAGAGAAACACTCACAAGATTGACCTGTCAATTGTTGCTCTCTTGAAGTTTTTCTGGTTGTCTAGCAAATACATGACTTACATATGCACACCTGGAAATGTTAGCAAACTAAGTCTTTGATACACTATCAACTTGATAGTCAGAATGAAAATTTTGTGCATTTCCTTGATAATTAAAGAAAAAGAGAAGTGAATGAAGCAAAAGATTCTGATGACCCATAATTATGTAAATAAATACAAGACTTTACAATAGATTAGACCACCAATTTGTGCTTTTTCGTCCAATAATAATGCATCTGCTTTAACGAGGCTTGTCTTTCTCTCGCAATGTAAATTCTTGCCAAAAAATACATGTTATCTACTGGTGAATTAATTTGTTAAAATAAAGGATTAAAATCTAAACTGAGTAAAATATTGGCGCAAAGAAAGCTACTGGAAAATCATCAAATGATTGTTAAGGTAAGATACAGTTGCCATTGAACATCAAGTGATGAAAACATCAAAAACCCCATAAATATATTTGACTCCATCGGTAAAAATTTAAACCCAGTTGCAATCAAGTGTCATTTCTCAATTTGTTATTTTTCCACCAAAAGGCGCGGTCAAGTATTTAAAAACAGTTTTGTTCAATTAACCATTTGAGTTCAAAATGAGATAAAGGGTTAAAAAATAAATTTCGGCTTTACTCACTCCATTTACCTTTAGGGGAAAAATCAATTAATTTTTGGTCAAGCTGACTTAAGTGCATCATGTGCAAATCACGTGACATCAAAAGTTACCATGTAATTTGTCTTTATAAGTGTTTTTCTGCTCCTAAAAACGAAAAATAACAAAATGGAAATGCTTTTAGCTTTTGGCTAGACATTTTCAGAAACGTTTTTCATGAAGAGAAAAAGTTTTTGTAAAGAGGCATTGAGCGGTCACTCTCTTATCGTGGCCTGCGGCCTGCAGTCCTCAACAATCCTCATCTGGCCTCTTTATAATCCACTTTTAACAAAATATAGATAGAAACAGATATATTACTGATATTCAAATTACACTTAATATTAATAAATCTTTGGAAACTTCCAGCATACCACAAATTATTTTTAGAGCCCGCATGTTGGAAAATCTCCTTCAAGTTTCACTTTGCTTTCTAGCACATCATTCAAATGAGTTGCTATAGTATATCTAGCTAATTTTGAACAAAGTAAGTGAGAATATTACATCTGCTTTATCAAGATACGAGTGAATTAAAACATTTGACCAGATGAAAGAGAGAAAAGAATGTTGAAATATTGACTTGAATATTATGGTAAAATGAGATTGACTTTGGTACCGACTGAAAGAAAGTGAGATGAAGTTGTTTGGTTACTGAGAAAATAGACTGAAAGTTCTGGAAATGCTTAACATACTTTATTTCTCAACAACTTAACTAATGATATCAGTACAGCAGTTATTTATACACATTTCTAAATGACGATTACAACTTTAACTAATCTTAAACCTAATCGTTATCAGGCCAACTAAACTTTAACTAATTTGCTGAGCTGTCAGCTGAGCTGGCACTGCCAGCACGCTTGCTATGTATTTTCTTCATCTTAGCTTTCTCCTTCTTCCGTTCGGCATAGTGAGCTACTCTAACACCGACCAAGGAAATGATTGAAGATGCAAATTAATTGGTTAGTTTGACGTGCATGGCTATTGGCAAAGTGAAATGTTAGCTTCACGCTTCACTTGTGAACGTACAACAACATTTGCTGCATAACGAAATTGCGGCGTCTCAGCCGGATTGTGAGAGTTGTTTTCAAATCCCATTTCTCTTCTTTGTATTTGTTCATTGCCACAACATTTGATGCAAAATTTGATGACTACTCAAACGCGTTTCCGCAATAACTAACGAAAGGAAAAGTGAACGAATAAGCAAAAGACACTTATGACTATAATCATGTAAATGAAGTACAAGGCTTCACAATAGATTAGACCACCAATTTGTGCCTTTTGAATGCATGTGCTTGAACAAGATACGAATGAATTGAGGCATATCTTTCTTTCAAAATGTAAACTTCCCAAAATACATGTTATCTGCTGGTGAAATAATTTTTATAAAACAAAGGCTTAAAGTTAAAGCTGACTTAAATAGTGGCGTACGTCAAGAACGCTACGTGGAAAATTCAACCGTGAGCTGCAGTCTGCAGTCCCCAACAATTCGGGAAAAGGCTGAAGAGGTGCGCGCTTGCCCATACTAATTTGGCAGGTCTGATAGGATTTATAAATTAAAATAATGTAATTTTATATATTTTTTAAATGAAAAATTTGTTGATGCCTCTGTGAGATCCATTGGATCCTCGCGTGCCTGCCCCACAAAACAATCTCCATCAAACCTCTTTACAATCCATTTTTGATAAAATATGAATAAGGATACATATATTTATTCAAATATTAGTAAAAATAGATATATTGCTGAATTTTTCTTTATATATAAGTCATTCGGTATCTGGCGAATGCAATTGGATCATGACTAATCCGAATTTTGGGGGTAGTCACAATTAAAGCTCTTTACCCCTCTCAAATAACGTGTTTAGTGGGGATTGAATCCAAGAGCTCTTCCTACAAACTCAGCCTGCGTTGCCAACTGAGTCACAACCATTTGGTTATAATGCTCATTTTTAAATTATACTTAATGAACATTTAGACCGAGCTATAAGTTTATGAATTCAAACTTCCACAACACCACCAATTATTTTTAGCCTGCATATTGGATTGTCTCCTTTAAGGCTGTGTTTACTAAACTGGAATGAGAATTGAAATAGAGAAATCCGAATGAATGACTTGTTTAGTCATTAAATTGATGATAGGAATGGGAATAAGTGAGTAGGCTCCAAGTTCTTGAAGAGGAAAGATCACTATGGATCCAATCTCCGGAAGAGGCAAGTCCAATAAAGCCAAGGCTGACAAGAAGAAGAAAGAAGAGAGAGGCTTCAATTGTTAATCCTTTTTATTCACTGTTTTAATTGGAAAGTGCTTTTTGTAAAGTGCTTCCGCTTTCTAGCTTCCTTATGTTCATTGATTTTTTTGTTGTGCAGTAGTGCCCATTGTTCTTGATATCACAATCATCACCCCATATGAATCACAAGTTGTTCTCAAGGTATACATTTATACTTATCATTAATACTTTCTTGTTTTGCCCTCACCAGCTATGATTAGGATATTATTTTGCAAAACTTTATAAATATAAATGAATTATTGATTAATCATCTTTTTTTTGTTTGATTGAAATTTGCTCAAAGGGAATCTCCACTGACAAGATACTTGATGTGAAAAAATTGTTGGCTTCCAATGTAGAAACTTGCCACCTCACAAATTATTCTCTCCCTCACGAGGTATCTATATTTTATTATCTCTTTTTTTTCATTATATATGATTATGAATGTTTTTATGAAAATATCAAATACTAGATACTATTTTTTCCCACCTTATTTTTATGTGTTTATTTCTTTATGATATTAATGCATTATTATTATTATTATTATTATTATTATTTTTATTATTATTATCATCATCATCATCATCATCATTTTTTAATTGACTATATTAATTGACTAAATAAATAAATAAATGACAGTATTTTATTTTTTAACATTAAAAAAAAAAACCAATTTGATGCAGTCCACTTAGTCCTGCACACTTGGAACGTTACCATGCTTTTTTGTGCTGTACATTTTGGACTTAACTTTCTTTGTCATTTCAAGTCAAAGTTTTTTTTTTTTAAAAACTGATTAAGTATCATGTTACTGTATTACACAAAGATATTTATAAATGACAATATATCACTAATATTTAAAATCAGATATATACTTAGAACTTATATTATTATATTTTTATTCTATAAAGTTTATGCCCAACCAAATATCCCTCATGGAAGAGAGATGTTTCTACTCCACTCGTATTTCATAAGGGAAAAAAATGTTATAAGTAATCCCCACACAATTATAATTAATTGAGAGAGTTTGAATCCGTGAAAATTCAAACTATTGCCCTCATAATCATTCTTAATTTTAAGAGTAATAATTCAACACTGGACTACAAGCCCAAATAAGTCAAAGTTGAAGCTGTCTCAAGAGTACAATAATAAGGTGCATTTAAGTAACTGGCCTAAACTTTAGAAATTTCAGAAGTTACAGAATACGCAGTTCATATCTAGGAGCATTATTAGTTTAATCATTAAATGACAAAATTTTGCCAATCTTTTTACGAGCCTTAACAAACTTTTTCTAGTTGATATTCAAAGTTTTATTGATTTGTTTTTATAGTCAACTGTACTAATTGAACAGTCAATTTAATATAAAAACGACTTATCGCTTTGTGATCCTAATTTTCAACCAGGCGCTAAAATCTATTACCCTTAAAAGAATATTTGTTGGCAGAAATGTAAACAGAAGTAAGAAGGTTTGTCGAAGTGTATTATTTCAGAATTACTAATTTTATTGTGAATAATTAATATGATTAAAATTTAACAAAATTTTATTTAAAGACTTGTTTAAAGAGTAAAAAATTTATTTTTTATCATTTTTAATACTTATAATTATAATTTAATTTAAAAATATTTAATTATAAAAATTATTTTCAAAAATAAATTCGACGAATAGTTTAGGGCTTTCAAATAACTCTACTTATATTTAAATAAATATTTAAAAGAAAGAAATAAAATAATAAAAGTAAAAAACTTTGCCCGGCAATTCCTTGTTATTTACATTTTTGGCACTGTCCTTGGCAGTGGACTGCACAGAGGAATCTCAGGCCGTGGCACACGTGCGGCGGCTTCTCGTCATCGTCGCGTGCACCACACGGTTCTCCAAGTCCAGAAACTCCCGATCGCCGCCATCATCAGAGTCATGTGCCAAAAAGAACGGCAGTAGGCCCCACCGACCTTCACTAAACTCTGCCGCTCTGTCTGATGGAGCAGCAACAGCAGCAGCAGATAACCGAAGCGGGCCCCGCGCCACGTCATCGCCAGTTTCATCGGCGGTTTCTCCGAGTCTGGACATGGCGGCCATTCACCCGACGCCGAAACTCTCCGAGTTTTATGAATTCTTCTCTTTCTCTCACCTCACTTCCCCCATCTTAAGTAAGCCTAATGTTCACTTATTTATTTGTCTTCGTTTTTTAGATGGTTGATCCAAAAAAGGTTGACGTCTCTATTTTTTAAGCTGTTGGAGCAATACGCCGTCTCATTGATTCAAATTTACACACTCAAGATACAATCAATGTCCAAAAGGGGCAATCTTGCATGAAGATCGGGTGGGAGACTTGTCCATTACAGTAAAATGTGATACAGTAGATGCAAGCTTGAAGTCTGAGGTTACTATTAAAGGAAATCAGTCATCTAGTATGTCTGCTGCAGAAGTTGCTCAAAGGAATTTACTAAATGGTGTTACTGCAGATGAGAGTGTAGTTGTTCACGTAACTCGATTTTTCCTTTACTTCTTATGCTTACTTTCACAGAACACACACATAAAAGACATTCATCAAAGCTGAAATTACTTACGTGGGCGTAATAATATAGCTCTACCTTTGTCAGGGAGTGATTTTTCAGTCGGATTAAGATGTTTCACTCTTTATCTGATATCTGGCATCTGATGATGGCCTAAAATACCCATCCTCTTCACTCTCTCTTTCTACACATTTATGAATGCACAAGAAAGTCAATTTTAGGTTCTTTCCTAAGAATCACTACTCGTTACTAACCTTATATATCTGGTTTAGCTTCATGAATCTTATGTTGCCATTCTGTTTGGTGACTCCCTATTCTGTTGAAATCACTGGATAGCAGGTCTTTCTACTGATTTTATCCATATCCCTCTGATTTTCTGCTTGTGGTTTGCTCCAACTTAATGTCATCAACCCTTTTTGGGGAAGCCTATTAACCTTGGTTGGGCATGCTTGTATTATATCAACCAGTGATACAATTGCTAAAGTTTTCAGCATGGTAGATCTTGAAATAAAATTTTCTTGAAATATCTAGATTTATTTTTCTCAAAATATCTAGATTTATCTTCCTTTTCTTTTTCCCTTTCTTTTATTTTAGTTTCAAAGATTTGTGATAAAGAGAACTGAAACAATATAGTTTTTGGCAGGATACCTCCTCATTGGGTACCGTCATTGTAAGACATTGTGGATACACTGCTGTAGTAAAAGTTGTTGGTGATGTGAAGGAGAAGTTTGGCACACAAGATTTTGAAATTGAAGATCAACCTGGTGGAGGAGCTAATTCTCTTAATATTAACAGGTCTGAAATTGTAACACAATGCTTCCTCTGTCGATTCCTCTTAGCACACAAAGACTAGGAAATCTACAGATGGAGAATGGCTGTAAGATATGAAAAATTATCTTTCAACCAATAACAGTTTTAAGCTATTCTGCAAGATATCTTAGAAATGCTAACTGTTATGAGCTTCTTTGCTTAGTGTCTATCACAGTTGAATTCATGATGCAGAGCATTGTTATTCTCTTTATTTTTACCAGATAGAACAGGATTGAAATGCTGGTGTCGGGGATTCTTAAGAAAGGATAGCACCTATTCCTTTTTCTTCCTGTTTAGATGGGATCTAATCAGTAGATGTCTGAACTCTTAAGGGGAGTTGATGTCAGATTTCTAAACCAGGTTTTCTTCAGGTGTTAAGTTTATGAATAGGCCAAAGAAAAGAGAGCTGATATCTAGTTATGGCTTTCACAATAATGGTTGAGTGTTTATAGTTATGTGCTCTGACATTGGTTTGTAATTGTTATATTAACAAAGTAACCAACAGACATCGTTGACGATGTTCAAATAAAGGATAAAGGAAAGTATAATTACAGTGGATGCTCAGTTGCTGCAATAAGTCATCAGCTTTTTAGATTGTGCTATTTCAGAAAGTATTTAGGCTTTCTTTGGTGGATTCTGCCTTTGTTTCATATACTCTTATGTCTTTCTCCATTTAAGTTGTTCTGACAGGGTAAACTATTTATTGCAGTTTAAGGCTTGTACTTCAGAAGTCTTTCAGTGCTGAATCAGCTAGAGGAGACCAGTTACCGCTGTGCAATTTGGATAATTCGGAAGCTTTTAGAAATCTTGTAAGAAGAGTTATTAAACAGAGTTTAGCAAAGTTAGAGCTGGAGCCAACTGCTTCAGAAAGATCTATTAGATGGGAACTTGGTTCTTGTTGGGTGCAGCATCTACAAAAGCAGGAAACTCCAACAGATACCAAGTCAACGAGGTCTGGGGATGATATTAAGACTGAAAATGACAATGGACCGTGCAGCATGAATGTGGGAGGTAATGGTAGACAGCAAAGCAATGGCGAGCTCAATTGTGAGATGGAATTGAAAAAACTAATTTCGGAAGAATCCTTCTTGCGATTGAAAGAAACTGGCACTGGCCTTCATTCAAAAGTTTCAGAATCTCAAATTTGTTTTGCATTTCAACTGTAAAGTTTGCTACTTTTTGTGTTTTCATCTGCTAAATTATGGTAAAATTAATTTCTTGTGCAGGCAGTGGATGAGCTTATGAAAATGGCGTACAAGTATTATGATGACATTGCTTTACCAAAGCTGGTACTATTTAATTTATTTAGGGCCTTTGTTGCAGCCAATTAAGACGTATGGGGATGGTTTATGGACTAATTTCCATTCTTTATTAGGTAACAGACTTTGGATCACTTGAACTTTCTCCAGTTGATGGCCGCATGCTGACAGACTTTATGCATTTAATGGGACCACAAATGCGCTCTTTAGGTCGTGTGGTGAGGAATTTCTCCCTTTCTTTCTCTCTCAGACATGCAACCTATTCACCCATGGAAATCGGAATAAACAAATGTTGTCTTTCTTTATGTAAACAAAGCCCCCAGCTTATCTTTCTATATGTAAACAATCCCCCAAGTCTTCCTGGATTGAATTATCAATGTTCCTTTTTGAAAATTGTACCACATGATAGAATTTTTGACATTGTTGACGTTTTCCAAGACATTGAATTATTGTCGTCTTTAGATATTACTGTATGTTGTATGACATACAATATTTTGAGAAATTGACATGCTAATACTTGAAAGCCTGGTATTCTTCTTCTGTTGGTTCTAATCCCATTTACAAATTCAGGTTGAACTTGCAGAGAAGCTTCCTCACATACAATCAGTTTGTATTCATGAGATGGTTACTCGAGCGTTCAAGCATGTACTTAAAGGAGTCATCGCATCTGTTGACTATTTATCAGACCTATCTGCAGCTATAGCTTCTTCCCTAAATTTCTTATTTGGCTGTTGTGAGATGGAAGATGACCAAAGCGTGAATGAAGATCATATCCTCAGATTGCAGTGGCTACGAACATTTCTTGGCAGAAGATTTGGTTGGTCCCTGAAAGATGAATTTCAGCATTTGAGAAAGATTTCAATTCTACGTGGGCTTTGCCATAAGGTAAGGTATCGTCTTTTCGGTTCCTTTGGCAGCTGATTATTTTCAAAGCTTGAATTTTGCTTGTAAACTTGTCGTACATCCATTTCTGGCATAGAATCACACTTATCTAACATGCTTATACAGATCGCAGACATGATTGAAACTTTAGAAGGTTCTGATCTATTGATGGCCATAGATTGGGCCAGCTGATAGTTAGTAGGCAATGATGGAGGGTTGCTTGGTCAAGCAGCTAGTTCTTTTGAAATTCAGTGATGATGAGCAGAACAAGTGATAGTTTTTGTTTTCCCCCATAACCTTGAACAGAGTGAGAAGAAACCATTAATTTGAAGTGCAATGGATGGATATGACAGATCTATCATTTTGGCTAGGAGATGGAATTCTTCCATTCTACTCTTATTTAATGGTTGTTATTATTGATTCTAGAAAAACATTTTTGATTTGGCAGTTGGAGTTTTTCCCTTTTTTTTCCCCCATTTTGTAGGCCTTAGAGAACCAAATAATACTACACATTAGATAGACAGGATTATTGTGTGCTAATTTGAAGTATTACCTGGTTGACAATTTAAGACACTAACAAAGTATTTCGCTTTGATTATTTTTTTTGAGAATTCCATGATTCAAAAGGCCGAAGAATTTCATTAGTTTAACATAATATATATTAGCATAATTTCTCACTGAGTGTTTTTTTCAACATTTCAGGCATGTGCATATCAAATTCCCATTTATGTTCCACTGAATTCTGCCTCATGTTATGTCCGGATTTGTTGTAATAAATTTTGCTACTGTAAAATTACAAGATGTTTGTAACTTAAAATGAAATATTTCTATATGCTCAATTTTTGACATTTTATATGCATACAAGTTAAAAAGCTATTTTTGTTTATTTATTATTTTCAGGTAATGCGGATTAGGGAAAAGATTCGTGGAGCACATTATGATATGATGGTGGAAGATGCACTGCCCCATGATGGATTGAAAAAAAGTATGACTATAGTGGAAAGCAAGACCGAGGAAGTAATGGAAGACAGTGTTCAACCTGAAGAGCCAGAAGAGAATGATAATATTACTAGATATGGACCGGCAATTTCAGGTGAGTTTGTCTATGAAACAAATTCAGATGAGGGGTGGCAAGAAGTCAATCCAAAAGGTAGGTCAGGAAATGCTGCTGTTCGGAAGCTCGGCCGGAGGCGACCTTTTCTTACAAAGCTAAATGTCAATGGTTGTGAACATTCAAATCTTAGAGAAAAGGGCAATAGACGGGAAATTTTATCTCCAGCATGGGAAAAAGCTTCAAGGACCACCACCACTGAGTTAACAGGCATGAAGGATTCAATTAAACTGCAGGCAAAAGCTTCTGTCTCCACAGTTTATGCAAGTCCACCAAACCTTACTGCCATGGCTTCCAAGTCACTGTCTTACAAAGAAGTAGCCGTGGCACCACCAGGTACGGATCTAAAGCCATTACCAGAGAAACCTGATGAAGAAATTGAATAAAAAACTGAAACGCAGATGTGCAGTAATGCTCCTGAGACATCAAAGGCATAGTTGAATAACCATTTCCCTCCAGTTGAAGATGTGCCAGTTGATGGTCGGTCTCAAGAAACTCATGGAAGTGTAACTCAATCTGAAACTACTGCTGCAGATACCGAGGAAGTTCCTTCTTCTTGTAACGAGGAAAAGCCCATGGAAGCAAATGGGAGTAAGCTTTCTGCTGCAGCTGAACCATTCAACCCAGGAGCTGTCTCCATGACTCATCTGCTGAACTCTGTAGCAGTCATGAGTATTTATGATGCGCGAACTAGTCAAGGTATGCTTGCTGAACCTTCTGTACCTTCGGCCGCTGCTAGAGTTCCTTGTGGGCCAAGGTCGCCTCTCTATTATAGAAATAATTATTCTTACATGATGAAACGTGGATTTCCAAAATACCACTCTTCCATTATGGAAAGAAACCTGTTGGGGCCTTCAAGAATCATGAACCCGCGTGCACCTGAGTTTGTGCCAATGAGAGGTTGGCAAATAAATCCTGGATATGCAGATTCAAATGTTTCAAATGAGTCGAACTCTTCAAATGACACAAGTGAGGTAGAAGATGATAAACTTGACAAAATGTCCAGTATCCAAGGCGAAGATAATACCTCAAGAAAGAGCAGTACAGAGGCCGAGAAGTCAGAGCTGGCAAGACAGATACTACTTAGCTTCATTGTAAAGTCAAATTGAGAATTTGAACAAACACAAACATGGATACATAGCTGTTTGGAGAAAAGCCAACGGATACATAATACAGCACGATAAGATATACACGGCCGAACCGTATGTGCTAGTAAGCACAAACATATTTGAAAAGCCAATAATAGCATGTGTCAATACATCTATCAACGAAATAGAACCACAGTTTGCGCCAGTACGAGTTTATCCAAAGTGCTGCAAATAAACCCAAACTCACCGATGCATAGGATGCTCCAAAACTCCATCTTAATGCCACCATGTCAATCACAGAATCGCCTTCATCTTCTCCTCCTCCTGTTGGTGTCGCTGGTGGTGTCAAAGCACTGCTGCATTTCCTCTTTATCATTGAGCCACAAAGAGCCGAATTACCTTTATAACTGCAGTCATCAAAGGTGGCAAACTGCTCTTTGTCTGGGATTGGGCCGGACAAATTGTTGTATGACACATTGAAGTTTGATAAAAAGTTGAGCTCAGTTAGTTGAGGAGGAATTTTGCCACTTAATTTGTTGCGGGAAAGGTCCAGGCTCTCTATCATTTTTAGATTGGAGAAGCTCTCTGGTATAGCACCTGATAGTAAATTATTGGACAGATTAAGTGCACGAATATTTTGAAGTTGCCCAATTTTCCATGGAATTTCTCCACTGAACTCATTGCCTGACAAATCCAGTCCAGCCATGTAGTTGAGGTTGCTACCGATGAAAAATTCATATCTATTCTTTGTCACAAATTTTGCACCTACTTGTTGATCTTGTCTAAAATGTAGTTCAACTGGCAGTTGCAGCTCAAGAGAGGAATTGTAGTAGGCAACGGGGGAATCAACATTATTTGCATAAAAAAATTCTGACGAATCATCATCAGTCCCTTCTCTCCAGAATGACACGTTACCCAAACATGAAGGTATCGGCCCATTAAGTCTGTTACGTGAAAGATCCATGATCCTTAATTTCCTTAATTGGCAAAATTGATTAGGAATACGTCCTTGTAGATAGTTCCCTCTCAAAAGAAGAACATGCAAATTCGAACGCTCATTGATCTGATGAGGAATCCTACCAAAAAGTTTGTTGTCCCTCAAATCGAGGGTCAATAATGTAGAGCTTCTAAGCAATGCAATTGGAATTAACCCCTTAATTGCATTGTTTTGCAGATAAATGTGCTTCACGAATGAAAGATTGGAGAGAGATATCAAACTATTTTCGGAGAGGTCTATAAACTCAAGACTTTTAAGATTGTTGAGCTGGACCGGAATATTACCTTGCAAATAGTTTTCTGACATTAAAAGAACCGAAAGGACTGAGAAGTTCCCAATCCAGTGGGGAATATCGCCGGATAACATGTTGTTGGATACATTTAATACTCTTAGCAAAGTGGAGCTCAACAAACCATCTGTCATCTTCCCACTGAAATGATTGTTGTCCAAGTATAACGAACCCAAATCAGTCAAGTTCATATAATTGGGAAAAAGTTGGCCATAGAAATTGTTATTTGATAGGTCCAACCAATCTAAGGAGAGGCAACTAGAGACTATTGGTCGAGGTAATTTTCCTGTAAAATTATTTCTAGACAAATCCAAAATAGTTAGCTCTTTCATCTCACCAACTGAATAAGGAATATTACCTTCAAAATTATTTTTTGACATATCCAAATATATCAATTTCTGAAAGATAATACCCAAATTCTCTGGTAGCTTACCAGAGAAATTGTTACTGGAAATATCTAGATGACGAAGCTTATCGTATTTGGCATTGGGAAGTCGTGGAAGAATTCCTGAGAATGAGTTATTCCACAGAAACAGAACTTCTAATCCTGTGTTGTTTTGCAACAACCAAGTTGGAAAATTGCCAACCAATTGATTGTGAGAAAGATCAAGGAATTTTAAGTTGGATTGGTGTAAAAGAAAACTGGGATTGACATTTAAGCGGCAGTGAGGTAATTGGAGAACCTTGAGAGGATATGTGGGGAGCCAGTTTTCGGTTTTCACTTGCAACATATTGTTTTGTGGCGAGAGTAGCAAGACCTCAAGCTTTGAATGATTAGCCAATGAATTTATTGAAAATGTTCCTTGGAAATCGATGAAAGAGAGATCCAAATATTCAAGTGATGTGAGGTTGGCTACTATAGAAGGTAAGTTTCCACTTAACCGATTGGAAGAAATATCAAGAACTTTGAGATGAGTCAAGTTGATAAGACATTGAGGGAGCTGACCCTCAAAGTTATTTGAGTTTAGATCCAACTCAAAAAGATTCTTCAAATTACATATTCCTAAACCTGAAAATAAAAAGCTCAGATTTCATAAAACGAAAACCAATTATAGCGCATTCAATCATAAAACCAATATAAGACTTATAAAACCGACATGAAATCAAATTGTCTTAGTATTTTGGTCAACATAAATAATAATAGAATGATATGAATTTATTTCTCATATAATATGATGTTGATTGCAAAAGCGTTTCAATTAATCTAACAAAAATAATAATAAAAATAAAAAAGCGCTCAATAATTCTTGCTCATCATAATAAATTCAAAAAGCGTTCCAGCAATTCTTGTTGTTTTAAATTATGATTTTCTGCGGAAGAGTTTGTTGACCTCATCTTTTTGTTGGATATTGATTCTCTAATCTCTAAATTTGTTGGATAATGTAGAGAGAAACTCATAATATTTTAGTTGCCACAAGAATTTTTTTAAAAAAAAAATTATTTGATTTAACCAAAAAATACTTGTTAATTAGACTTAGATTTAATTTTTTTAACTTTTTTTATATATTTTTCTATTTAAAAAATTAAAAATGAGTGAGTAGGGGTAGAAACATCATTTTGTAACTAGTTGTGGGGGCAACAATGTTATTTTGTAACTAATTGTAAGAGTAAGAATGGCGTTTTTTATAGTTAATTGTAGGGTCAAAACGTTATTTTGTAACTAATTTATTATTCTTATTAAAATTAACAACAAAAGTTAACGAAATATTACGTCGCTCAAATATTTTTAAAGAATATGTCATCTTCTTAAAATTTGTTAAAATACGTGTCATCCAAAGGTAATTAACCATTTATATTATTATTATTATTCCCAAAAAATCAATTTCCCTCACAATAATCTTTTCTTTTTATATACATTATACTATTTATGTTTTTATATATTTACTAAATCAATTATGTAGAATTTATCATTTTCTTTGAACAAAAAAATAGCAAGGTCACCTAATTTATTCTTAAAATTAAAATAATCAATATCCATTGCTTAATCTTAAGTTTTATGGAAATTATTCCAATAATAATTCTTTAAGATATTCTTACCAAACACATTTTTCTTTTTCTCATTTTTGAGATTATTTTTGAAGATGAAACCGAACACATTTATAAATTTTAAAAATAAATTTAAAAATAGCATTTTCATTTTCATTTTTTTGGGTGAAAACAACAATTAGAAAACAATAATGGGTTCTTGTTTATCATCTTTCAACATAAAAACACAGTGTAAATTGTTTAACTTGGGTTTCTAGAGAATTTTTTATATTACTATTACTCAAATTTTATGCTTCCAAGCTTTTGAATTTATCTAATCTTGCATCAAGAATTAATGAACATATGATAAAAAAATATTTTTTTATTCAGAACTATAAATATTGAAATAAAAATAAATATCATTGTTGATTTTGTTATAAAAAAGATTCAGAATTAAGAGAGAGTGAAAGAAATGAGCGGGTTATGTCGGAAAATGGTGATAGAGTATGTCAAGTACTAAACTTTGTTTAGAAAGCAGTGCTTCTAATTCAAATTTGATCTAGTTGGAATTAGTCAATTTGGCATTAGAATCAAAAGAATGAAGAATGGGAACTCAAAATTAGATTTAAAAATTATAATAAAGCGTTTAATTGAGATTCAACTAAATTGATATATTCAAACAGCAGATTGAAAAATGAAAGGCCATAATATTACCACCAAAAAAAAAAAACTGGGAAATTAATAGGAAGTGATGATTGTTGTGGTATACCTTGAAGTGTAGTTATTCCACAACTACCAAGATGTAATGTTTTTAAGTTTGTCAAATTTGCCAATCCTACATCAATAAAATAAATAAATAAATAAATATTACTTCAAAATTATTGTAGTAAGGCCGTGATAAGTTTGGTTGTTCGGTAATTATCCTAGTAGCTTACCTAGCCTTGTTAAAAAGCCACTTGTTAGATTGAGGTTCCCGCCTAGAAACAACACTTGCAGGTATCTCAAATTTGCTAATCCTGCTCAGAAAACATTAAATTTTGATCAAGACAATTTACGTATATATTTTAAGAGATTAACGAGCCTAACATGCATTTCTGCTGGCCTGAAATGTATATACCTTGCTTGATTCTGGAACCTTCAATGCAATTGTAATAAAGATTCAAAGTGGTAAGTGAAGTTAGCGTATTCAAATATGGTAATATGCTGTCGTCGAAGAAATTGTCACAAAGATTTAAGATCTTCAGCTGCTTCAAGCTCCCATTGCTATCGTAAGCTGCAAATACATATGAAGTATTAATATTATAATATGCACGAGAAATATATACATATACATGTACCTTTGTTCTCATAAATGCCTTTAAGCCAATTATCAGATAAGTCGAGGCTCTGCAATTCTTTGAAAGAATGAAACAGTGACATATTCAGAAGGGAAACTCCATAAGAATAAGAGTTATAATCAGAGAAGTTGAACATTCTTATCCCATTGAGTGAGAGTTGCATCACCCGGCGTGTGGTGGCGTTGCACTTAACTCCCTCCCAATCATCACAACAATCAGACGACATTCCATCATCAACCCATGAAGTAAGAATAGAGCCTTCATATTCCCTATCACTGATTGATATAAAGAAGCTCTTGAGTTCCAACAGAGCAGTCCTCTCTGTTTGCAAGCATGCTTTGTATCCATGCATTTCATTCATCAAAACAATAATCCAAATTAGTGAAATTAACGAGAACTTAACAAAGGAAGTACTTTCCATTGCAAAGCAACTTTTCAATTGGTCAATATAAAATTTGCAAGGAGGAAACTTCAATATTTATACTAAACATTTATCATCGTGGACCTTGCAATTTGATTGGCTGAAGATTACCAACCACCCAACCTAACGAAAATGAAACATCTTAGAGATATCAAGTAATAAAAATACTTGATTATCTTATTTTTGTTTTAGAGGGTTATTAAAGACAAAACATTGTCAATACATTATAACATCGCTATCTTGAAGTCTTTGTCTTTAGTGAAGACTTGTAAGCTTGAAATTACATATATATTGCAACATCGACCCAGGAGAAAAAGAACTTCACTAATACTCCGTGAAAAATAAAATTAAAGTCCACTGACTCTCGAATTAAGCCAACAAACAAGCGAGTGCAAACTATATTTTCTCCAACAGTTTGATGGAGATAGTAGTAACTAATAAAATAAAAGTTGTGTGAAAGAGTTTAAATAATTTATCCGTATATTTAGGATTACATTGGATTATCAGTTAATCTATTAAATAATATGTTTTGTAAAGAATTTGATTGGATGTTTGATAAGTTTAATTTAGTAGTTTAATTACTCATAAAAGTGTGATGTACTCTAAAATGACAAACACATAAATGTTATTTGAAGCTTTTGTGACCCTTCATGTTCATGCATTTGAATCAAAGCTATTAAAATCAAATATATTGATAAACCTCAATAAGGAAATTAAGTTTCGATTGCTCTCAATCTGCAACTCAACTACTATTACAATCACTTGAAATGACAAAAACAGAAATTTCATATGAACTTGGGACAGATGTGCACGGGTTCAATTTAGCTAATTTCCCATATATTTACAACTATGGGGAAAATTAAAGCTGATTGACTTTCAAATTAAGCAACAAACAAGTGGCTGTCTACTATTTTTACTCTACCAATTGATGGAGACCGCCGATGCTATAAAACAAAAATTGATTAAGAATTTAGATAAGGAAAATTATCAACTGTCCGTCCTAAGTTTATCATTTATTCATTTTTTGCATTAAGTTTACAATTCGTATTAGTCATCTACTAAAAAGATAGAATTACACTTATGAAACGACAATACTGAAATAAATACAAATGGCAATAGTGGTAATTTTGTATGAATTTTTCTGTTCTTTTGGTAGTTGGTTGATACAAATTAAAAACATAAGAAGAAAAATAAATAAATTCAAACTTTTAGTATTTCTGATAGCAGGTTAAACCAAAGGAGGAGGGCTTTATAATTTCCCTTTAAATAATTTAAGGGTGTGATTGCGTTTCTATTGAATTGTATGCTTGGATTTGCATTGAATTATCAAAAAATCTATGCAAGCATCGAATTGTAATGACTGACGAAGACTTATAAGGCTTGGACCAATGAAGAAAAATGCTTCATTAATGCTCCATGGAAAACAAGCCAGCTTGGAAGCAGTTGATCGAGATAGTAAACATTTGATTGAGATAGTCAACTAATAAAAATAAAAGTTAGTTGAGATAATTTTAATAATTTAAGCGTTGTTTGGGTTTGAAATAATCAAATAATTTATTGAGAAGAGTTGAATTCCGTTATTTTATTGAGAAGAGATCCATCACTCCCTCCCAATTATCACAGCAATCAGACGACATTCCTTCATCATCGTCAAACCATGAACTAAGAGCTTCGTCATCGTATCCAATATCACTGGCTGATATGAAGAAGCTTTTGATTTCTAACAGAGCAGTCCTCTCAGTTTCCAAGCAAGCTTTGCATCCATGCATTTCATCCAAAACGACAATCCAAAGTAGTGACGTTAATGAGAACTTAATGAAGGAAGTACTTCCATTGCAAAACAACTTTTTATTTGGCTAATGTTAAATGTGAATTAAATATCTTTGACTGGTAATATATATATGTATTCAGAGATATGAAGTACTCAAACCAAAAAATAATAATAATTATTAGTATAAAAAAATTGATGAATAATATAGTTCCAGGAAGTGCTAATATGGTTCTTTGAACTCTCTTTACAAGTATAGTAAAGTATTGGTAGAAATTTATCCGGTGTGTACAAGGGCTTGTATATTTTGCAATAAGATATACAAGCCAATATGATTTTCTTTCTTTCTTTTTTTTTTTTTTTTTAGAAACATGAATTGGTTCGTCCATCAATTAATAATAAAACCATAATGTACGCCGGTATGAGTTTATCTAAAATCACCGGCTACACCAATATCATTGTGACATAGGAAGCGATGAGGAAATTTATGAAATATTTATTAAACCATAGTCTACGCCAGTAAGATGGAATTAGCATTCAATGATCATAGACTTTCTGCAATTTCATTGACTTGTGATCAGGGAATTGACGTATTCTGTCAACTAACGGGGGACAGGGGTCATAAAAGGGTACGGGAGAGAAAGCATGAGTCTATGCACAGTTCCGGTTTTGCTAGTTGATGGAACATGGAGCATGTGTGTTAATGTTAACCAATAGTCAAGTTTATGAACACAACCAAGCAATCGTATCATCAATCAGAGCCACATTCGACGCACAACTAGTAAATATCATAATTGAGCTAGAGGGCCACAGCCGCACAGTGTAAGAATTTGAATAAAGGAAAAGTAAAGCAAAATGAAAAGGAAAAGAGGGGAATGCTAAAGAAAAATAAGCTGATTCATCAGTAACTCCATATGACAATTGCACCCAAATTTTGGATGTTTTTAGCCTCACGAAATTTCAACATTAATGATAAATTACAGATATGTCAAGGAAAACTTAGAAACCAACTTGTGTTCACAGAGAAAATGCTCAAAAAAGTAAATTAAAGGAGTGCAAGGCTCAATATAATTCTTTGGCATGTGAATCAAAATAATTAACAGAGACTGTCCCGCTTGTCACATGTAACTAACTTTGGCGCCATCTTGAGCTACTTCTGTTAAGGCCTTCACTCCATAGTCTTAAGAACACAATGCACAATAAATTCTTTAGATTCATATGGCAAATGAATTGCACAACAAGGCATAATTACTCATAAAAGAAAGATACAGTAAACCATGGCCTGGTACTGTCGTTTTGTGTGTTCTAGTGGTATTGTAGTTTAAACGATACTCGTTTTTCTATCTTGGTGGTTTCTTGATTGTGTTCAAATATCAATACTTGAAGCAAATAAGTTGTAGTGGTATTGCACGCAACTTTTGGATTGTGCTGGCGCCATCTTGAGCTAATTCTGTTAAGGCCTTCACTCTGTGGTCTTAAGAACACAATGCACGATAAATTCTTCAGATTCATATGGCAAATGAATTACTCATAAAAGAAAGATAAAGTAAACTATGGCCTGGTACTGTCGTTTTGTGTGTTCTAGTGGTGTTGTAGTATAAACAGTACTCGTTTTTCTATCTTGATTGTGTTCAAATATCAATACTCGGAGACAGAGAGAGGAAAGCTAAAGAAAAATAAGCTAATTCATCATTAACATAATATGACAATTGCACGCAACTTTTGGATGTTTTTAGTCACTGAAAGTTTTAACATTAATGATGAATTACAAGTATGTGAATGAAAACTTATAAACAAATTTTGTTTACAGGAAAAATGTAACTGTGAAAGAAAGTAAAAGAGAGCAGAGAGACTAAAAACAGAGGATTTCATTCGTCATTTCATAACTATATTCCTAGTGCAACTGCGCAAGGTTGAGCATTCAAAGTCCATAATTCTAAATCAAAATCACCAACAGACACCTGTACATGAAATACTCAGGCCTTCACTCTGGACTTAAGACCGCATGTCCGAGAAATTCGTCAGATTCATGTAGCAAATGAATTGCACAAGGTCAAGGAGGCATAAAAATTAGTATATTTTTCAAGGACCCAGCTTGAAAGCAATGAACTAAAAATTAATACATAAAAGTTCAATTACACGTAATGAAGGATAACCGTAAACTATGGCCTAGCAAGATGATGGATGAAAGAAAACCATGGCCAGCGCCAATACGAATTCAACCAAAGGATTCATCTTAATTGCAGATTCATCTTCGTCTTCTCCTTGATTAGATGTTATTGCTGGATTTTCCTCTGTTCTGGTGATTAATTGTTGGACCACAAAGACCGAGAATATAACTCTTTTCATCAAACCTGCCAAATTGTTTTTTGTCTGGGATCAGACTGGACAAGTTCTTATATGACTCGTTAAAGTTGGATAAATAGTTGATTATTGATCAGAAGATCACTAATCAGAAAATTTTTCATTTATGTTTGTGTAAATTATTCATAAAAGTATGGTCTACTCTGAAATTACAAAAATAAACATAATAAATTTGAATAAAGGAAAGGAAAATGAGAAGGAAAACAGAGGAAGGCTAAGGATAAATAAGCTGATTCATCAGTAACTCAATATGGCGATTGCACATAACTTTTGGATGTTTTTAGCCTCTGAAATTTCAATATGAATGATACATTACAAATATGTGAAGCAAAACTTAGAAACCAATTTTTGCTTACAGAGAAAATGTTAAAAAACAAATAATGATAAAAGAGTGCAGAGAAACTAAAAACAGAGGATTTCATGGATCATAATTTATAAGTGATATTCCTAGTGCAAGGCTTAACATAAATCTTAGGCGTGCGAATCAAGATCATTAACGAAGAGATCACGCGTGTCCCATGTAATTAACTTTGGCGTGATGTAGGATGGTTGCATAGAATGAGTAGGGTATCTTTCAAAGGTCATAACTTGGGCTACAAGTGAAACTAACAACGACGATGCTCAAGTTTGGTTATCTTTGATGTTTGCGGATTGATGTTGGTGGCTCCTCCTATATCAAGGAAATGTCATAATTACTTTCCAAACATAAGAAATACAACTATTTAATGTGATATGATTCACAATGAATATTTATCCCATAGCTTATAACTCTCGAATCCATTATTTGTAAATAAAAATTACCCTAATACTCTCAAAACCATCAATTGTACCTTATGCTCAAAATTTCATATTCCAGCTCAATAATTAAATTTCCATATCCTATAATACTAATAAATCATCCACATTATCACCAATCTCATTATTAACCATGAACTACCCAAACATAATATATAACAATAAGCTATTTACATACCGAATTGAGGAAATAGTGAGGGCTACACATTTTGGCTCTAATGCCTTGGTGCCCTTGTGCACCTAAAATGATCCACCAATTACTAAAATTAGCTTGGAACCGACCACACCCATTTGTTGGTAACATCCATTTCTAGCATATATATATATACATATATATATCATGGAAATCTGACATGCTTATACAGATCACATACAGGATTCAAAATTTAGAAGATTCTGAATTATCTAAGGCCAGAGATTGGGCCAGCTTGTTTAGTTAGTAGGCAATGATGGAGGGTTGCTTGGTAAAGCTGCTACATCTTTAGAAATTCAGAGATGAAGGGCAGCAAAGAGTGATAATTTTTGTTTTCCCCAATCACCTTGAACAGAGTGAGAAGAAACCATTATTTCTATATGTGCAGTTCTTCCATCCTATTGTTATTTAATAGTTGTTAAATTTATATTTGCAACCAACAGAAACTGCAGAAGAAACAATAAGTCTAATTTTAACGAAACCACTAGAAGGAACTTCAAAACATGAGCATAGTTTTAGAACCAAATTAAGAATTTTAGCAAACACATACACTGATACATAGCAGTTTGCAGAAAAGCTAACGGAATACGTAACACAGCATGACAAGTTATACTCGGCAGACCCATAGGAACTTACTACAATGGCCTAGCACAATCACCGATAGAATGCATATTTGAAGAACCAATAGTAGCATGTGTCAATACATTCATCAATGAAATAGAACCACCGTCTACGCCAATAGGATTTTATCCAGAGGACTGCAAACAAACCCAAAATAACTGTCACAAAGGACGCACCAAAAGTCCATTTTAAAGCCACCATATCAATCATCGAATCGTCTTCTTCTTCTTCTGCTCCTTCTGTTGGTGTTGCTAGAGGTTTTAATGCACTGCTGCATTTCTTCCTTATCAGGGAACCACAAAGATCATGGTTTCCTCTATAACCGCTCTTATCAAATGTGGCAAACTGCTCTTTGTCTGGGGTTGGACCCGACAAGTTGTTGTATGACACATTGAAGTTGGATAAAAAGTTGAGCCCAGTGAGTTGAGGAGGAATATGACCACTTAATCTGTTGTGGGAAAGGTCCAGGCTATCTGTCATTTTTAGATTGGAGAAGCTCTCTGGTATAGCACCTGATATTAAATTATTGGACACATTCAGTGCACGAATATTTTGAAGTTGCCCAATTTCGCGGGGAATTTCTCCGCTCAACTCATTGCTTGACAAATCCAGTCCAGCCATGTACTTTAAGTTTGCTGCCGATGAAAAATTCATATCTATTCTTTGTCACAAATTCTGCTTCTACTCTTTGATTTATTGAGGCATGTGGTTCAATGGGCGGTTGTAGATCAAGAGTAGAATTGTAGTAAGTAGTAACAATAGAATCGATGTAGAAACCCTGATACGCTGTGTATTCATCAAGCAAACCATAGTCATACAAATAATAATTAGTTCATTCTCTCCAGAATGACAAGTTACCCAAGCATGAAGGTATTGACCCACTAAATATGTTATGTGAAAGATCCATGATACGTAATTTTGCTAACTGGCACAATTCATTAGGATATGTCCTTGTAGAGAATTCCCTCTTAAAAGAAGAACATGCAAATTCGAAAGCTCATTGATCTAATAAGGAATCCTACCAAAGAATTTATTATCCCTCAAATCTAGAGTGATTAATTTAGAGCTTCTAAACAATGCATTAGGAATTTACCCAGTAATAGCATTCTTCTGCAAATAAAGGTGTTTCACTGATGAAAGATTAAAGGAAGATACCATGGTCCCAGACAAACTATTTTCAAAGATGTTCCAAAGCAAGATGCGTTCATTGTGAGTAAAGGTCACCTTAGTTATTAACAGTGTATTCCCACATTACTTGTTTTTAAAGTGTTGATTATTTCTTGTGGCACCAAGACCTATGATGATCGATTTTTGCAGTGTATCAGATCTCCTGGATTACATAAGTCGTGGTCAAGATCCTAAAGGAAGCGAAGCACATGGGGAACAATGATGTGCAAAGGTAGTGTATACTTAAGCATGCTGCTGTTCGCAATTCTTTTTTTCTTGTGATATCATTTGTATGGATCCTTAAACTAATTGTGGTAAGGATTTAGTGTTTTAGAGTACACACTGCTGGCAGCATATAGTTTTGGATTTACTGAGTACATGAGTACACTTCTTGTCCATGCAAAGTGCAACTAAATATTGCAGGATAGTAGTTCTACTTTTTTCTGAAGGCAAAAATTACAACATCTATTTCTGGCATAGATTTTTTTTTTCCCCAAGAAATCTAACATGCTTATACAGATCACAGACGTGATTGAAACTTTAGGAGGTTCTGATCTATTGATGGTCATAGATTGGGCCAGCTGATAGCTAGTTGGCAATGATGAAGGGTTGCTTGGTAAAGCCGCTAGATCTTTAGAAATTCAGAGATGACAGGCAGAACAAGTGATAGTTTTTGTATTCCGCCGTAGCCTTGAACAGAGTGAGAAGAAACCACTAATTTGAAGTGCAATCAATGGATATGATAGATCTATCTTTTTGGCCGGCAGATGGAGTTCTTCCATTCTATTGTTATTTAACGGTTGTTATTATTGATTCTAGAAAAAACATTTTTTGATTTGGCAATCGGAGTTTTTCCTTTTTTTCCATTTTGTAGGCCTTAGAGAACCACATAATACTACATCTTGGATAGATGGGACTGTGAGTTGCTAATTTGAAGTATTACCTGGTTGGCAAGTTAAGACACTAGTAAAGTATTTCGCTGTGATTATTATTTTGAGAACTTCATGAGTCAAAAGGCTGAAGAGTTTCATCAGTTTAACATAGTATATATTAGCATAATTTCTCACTCTGTGTTTTCTCAACATTTCAGGCATGTACATATCAACAATTGATATTCCAGTGAATTCTGCCTCCTGTTATGTCCAGATTTGTTGTAATAAATTTTGCTACTATAAAATAGCAAGATGATTGTAACTTAATATGAAATATTTCTACTTTGCTCAATTTTTGACATTTTATATGCATACAAATTAAAAAGCTTTTGTTTATTCATTTTCAGGTAATGCAGATTAGGGAAAACACTCATGGAGTACATCATGATGTAATGGTGGAAGATGCACTGCCCCATGATGCAAGACTAAGGAACTAATAGAAGACAGTGTTCAACCTGAAGAGCCAGAAGAGAATGATGGTATTACTAGTTATGGACCGGAAATGTCAGGAGAGTTTGTCGAAGAAACAACTTCAGATGAGGGGTGGCAAGAAGCCAATCCAAAAGGTAGGTCAGGAAATGCTGCTGTTCGGAGGCTCAGCCGGAGGCGACCTGTAACGCCACAAATTTCCATAATATTAAATTATGGAATTGGGCTTTCATTGAGAATTATGGGTGGCCTATAACCCTTATTAAGAAAGGGATACTAATTATAAATAGAGGTTATTTATGAGATAATTTTGGAGAAGGGTTATTTTTCCTAATTAAATAGGGTTTCTTAAAACTCCCTATAAATTCATACTTTTTCTCTTCCATAACCCTAAGTCCATGACATTTATTCTTCTTCTCTACTGCTCTTTACGCTCCTACCCAAATCCTAGGATTCAAACCTTTGTTTAGGAGAGAATCAAAGCAACGGGTAAATAATTCTCCCTATTCTCAACAGATTTCTAATCACTCTATCTAGGGTTTATATTGGCACGATTCTAGATGGTTATAGATCATAATCCATGATTTAGAATGTATTTAGGCTTTGTTTAGGGTTTTGATTTATTATGAGTTTAGTTAATCAATCCTTGACGTATTAAGCACAGGATAATTCTGGACAGAATGAGTATCTCGAATTTAAACCTATATTTTCTGAACGATTTTTCTTATAAAGTTTATATTTCTAGAAACTAGACATGTAGGGCTTCTTGAGTAAATTTTATTTCATTAAATTCGACTTCGTTTTCAATTTTATATGTATTTTCGAAATAGAAACCACTGCACTGGAAAACTGCGATTCCAGCATTGTGATCGGATTCACAAGACTATTTGTACCACCAAATGAACTCGGAAAATTCTGAAAGTTTATATGTAGGTTAATATATGTGTCTAGGATTCCCAGTTTTAATTTTATAATTTTCTGATTAGTATTTTATTTTATAAAAATCACAGAACCCGTTCTGTTTGGTTTAGATTATGTGAAAACATTTTCGAATTTGCTGAGAAATAAATAGTTTTGAAAATGTTTTTGATATCGGATCCTCTTGCAATATTTTTATATTGATAGGCCTAGTATGTTAGAAATGGTTTTACTTATCGAGTTGACGGCTCACCCCTCGTCATTACTTTTTGCAGATTAAGTTTCTTTTGAGAGGTGCGCTTAGCTTTGGAGTTAGTAATTTTCCGTTTCCGTTTGCCATTTGAATAAGAGGAGGAATAGACTCGTGTTTCTATTTAGTTATTTCTATTATGAACGTGTAATTTGGAGTTTGAGACTTTTGTTATTATTTTTATGTCCTCGGGAGAGATTATTTAGTATTAGACGTTTGAATTTGTGGATTTATTTGAATAAGAATTGGAGGTATTTCAGTTTGAAACTTATGAGTAAAGATTATGATTTGTAAGTAACCTCCTTCTTCACGTGCTCCGCACGTGTTAGATTTGGGGTGTTACACGACCAGTTCTTACAAAGCTAAATTTCAATGGTTGTAAACGTTCAAATCTTAGAGAAAAAGGCAATAGACGGGAAATTGTATCTCCAGCATGGGAAAAAGCTCCAAAGACCACTACTACTGAGTTAACGTGGATGAAGGATTCAATTAAACTGCAGGTAAAAGCTTCTGTCTCTGAAGTTTTTGCAAGTCCCCAAACCTTACTGCCGTGGCTTCCAAGTCGGTCTTACAAAGAAGTAGCTGTGGCACCACGAGGTACGGTTTTAAAGCCATCACCAGAGAAACCTGATGAAGAAAGTGAAGAAAAAACTTAAACGCATATGTGCAGTAATGCTTCTGAGACATCAAAGGAGTTGAATAACCATTTCTCTTCAGTTGAAGATGCTCCTGGTGATGGTTAGTCTCAAGAAACTCATGGAAGTGTAACTCAATCTGAAACTACTGCTGCAGATCCTGAGGAAGTTCCTTATTCTTCTAAGCAGGAAAAGCCCATAGAAACAAATGGGAGTAAGCTTTCTGCCACAGCTGAACCATTCAACACAGGAGCTGTCTCCATGACTCATTTGCTAAACTCTATGGCAGAGTATTTTGTTGAATCAAAATAGAGTAAAAACTCTAATTGATCAAGAAGAAGAAAAACTCTCTTTAGAATAATCTCACAAAATTGCAAAAGAGAAGAACTCTTAAGAAAACTTTCAAATGCTTATAATAAAGCTTTGATTGTTGAATGATAAAACTCATATACAAATGAGGTATTTATAGGTTACAAGAAACAATCTAAACCACTCATTAAAATAACCACAAACTAATTTAAACCATTGAAATTAAACATGGGAAAAATACCTAATTTTCACCTAACTAAATTGATGTAAGCAATGACATCAAATTAATTTAGGTGTAGACTTATTTGGGCTAATATTGACTTCTCAACACTCCCCCTCAATGTTAGCCCCCATTCTTTGAATCACGCCAAGCTGACGACGGAAATGTTCAAACTTTCCAACACTCAAGATTTTTGTAAACAAGTCAGCAATTTACTCATCTGTCTTGACTTGCCTCATCTCAATCTCTTCTTGCAGAACTTTTTCCCTAACAAAGTGGTAATGCACTTCCATATGTTTAGTTCTTGCATGAAAAACAGGATTCTCCGCCAGCCGAATTGCCGATTGGTTGTCACAGTACAACAGAACTGCATAATCTATTGGTTGATGCAGATCATTCATTAGTTGTATCAGCCACGTGTTTTCTTGAGCTGCCATTGTTGCTGCTCGATACTCTGCTTCCGTAGTTGACAAGGACACAGTCGGTTGTCTCTTGCTACACCAAGAAATCGTTCCAAATCCAAGGGTAAACATATACCCAGTAGTTGATCTGCGAGTATCATGATCTCCTGCATAGTCAGCATCACAGTAGCCAACTAGTTTGCAATTTCCACCTTTCTTGTATAGAAGACCATAGTCTATTGTACTCTTCACATATCTGAGTACTCGCCGAACCGCTTCTAAATGAGACTTCTTCGGATTTTGCATGTATCGACTCATCACGCCAACTGCATAAGAAATGTCAGGTCGAGTCAAGGTTAAGTAGATTAGACTACCCACTAATTGTCGATACATCGATGCATCTTCCAGGTCTTTGCCTTCATGTGCACACATCTTGGCATTTGGTTCCATCGGCGTTGAGATCGGCTTACATTCTAGCATCCCAAACTTCTTCAACAAATCTTTGGCATGTTTCTGTTGACAAAGAAATATCCTTTCTTTCGTCTGATCAACCTCTAGCCCAAGGAAATGCTTAAGTTGTCCAAGTTCTTTCATTTGAAAACGAACTGACAAGTTCTCCTTTGTTCGGAAAATTTCTTCAACATCATCTCCAGTGATGATTAGATCATCTACGTACACGAGCACAATAGCTATTCTTTCTCCATTAGCTTTAGCAAACAAGTTAGAGTCTGCAGATGTTACTGAATACCCACTTTGAGTTAGAAATTCAGCAATCTTGCCATACCACGCCCTGGGTGCTTGTTTTAGTCCGTAGAGAGCCTTTTGCAGCTTACACACATACTCAGGATGACCTCGATTCTGAAAACCCATCGGTTGAATCATGTAGATCTCCCAATCCAGCTCTCCATGGAGAAAGGCATTCTTCACGTCCATCTGCCATAAGTTCCAGCTTTTGTTGGCTGCAAGTGCAAGTAAGACTCGGACAGTTGAAAGTTTTGCCACTGGACTAAACGTTTCGTCATAGTCTAGTCCATATTGTTGAGAGAAACCACGAGCTACCAATCGAGCCTTGTACCTCTCGATTGACCCATCTGGACGGTGCTTTATTTTGTAAACCCATCTGCAGGATATGGGTTTCACATCTTTTGGCTTTGGCACGAGTTCCCAGGTCTGATTTTGCTCAAGTGTAGTGATCTCGTCTTTCATAGCTGTCATCCACTCAGAACTCTGTGATGCTTCTTCGAACGTCTCAGGTTCTATTCCAGTTGCTTCTTCAACTATGGCTGCATTAGCGTATTTGGGATTTGGCCTTCGGGTTCTTGTTGACCTTCGTAATGGAGTTGATTCTTCCGTTTCACTAGGCACGCCTTCTTCATCTGGTTGTCGATACACCCCAGATTGCCAAGGATTTAGAGTTACTCTTCGTTCGCTATCATTATCGCATAGATCCCCAGCTGAGCTTAGATGAATTTGGACAATATGCTCCCCCATCTTTTGTTGTAGCATGTCTCCGAATTCTTTCGAGTCTGGCAGCACTTCTTTTTCTGAGGTCCACCATGAGGATGCTTTATCAAACACCACATCTCGTGATGTGTAGCACCTTCCATTTACTAGATCACAACACTTCCACCCTTTTCGCTGGTTGTCGTATCCCACAAAGATACATCTAACTGCTTTCTTATCGATCTTGCTACGTAGATGGTCAGGAACAAATACATAGCATACACAGCCGAATACTCGAAGATAGCTAACTGTAGGTTTATTGTTCCACAATTTCTCAAAGGGTGAAACAAACTCCAACCTTGGTTGAGGAAGCTTGTTGATGACATGAGCTGCAGTTCTCATACCTTCGGCCCAAAATCTTCCAGGTACATTCTTCGCATGTAGCATACTCCGGCAAATTTCAGCAAGGTGCCGATTCTTCCTCCCTACTACACCATTTTGTTGTGGCGTATTGGCACAAGTATACTGATGACATATTTGGCATTCCCGTAGGTATTGAGAAAACTCTCTCGAGCTATACTCACCCCCGTTGTCTGTGCGCAAGCAACGAATCTTTTGCTCCACTTCTCCTTCGACTATCTCTTTGAACTCTTTGAACTTTGAGAATGCTTCAGATTTTTCTTTCATGAAGAAAGCCCATACATATCTGGAGAAATCATCAATGAACGTAACCATATACCGCATTCCGCCAATTGATGGTTGCTTAACAGGTCCAAACACATCAGAGTGAATTAACTCTAATGGTTTCTTTGCTTTAAACTTCGACTCCTCGTATGGCAATTGATGTGCTTTACCATATTGACATCCCGCGCAAACAGTATTTGTTCTCACGTCAAGTTGTGGAAGTCCCTTAAGCATCGACTTTTTCACCATCACACTTAGCTTGGAATAACTAACATGACCTAGCCGCATGTGCCACAGATCTGCCGTCTCATTCCTTCTTGTCTTGTCTACGTATGCAGACTCAGCTGACATCACATAAACTGACTCCAATCGTCGTCCCTCCATCGTAGGCTTTTCTGAGATCTTCAGGTCTTGAAATACCTTCACATTTTATGGACCAAACAAGACATAGTGGCCTGATGATGTCAATTGAGCTACAGACAGCAAATTTTTCTTCATTCCTGGAACATGGTAGACATCTTGAAGTGGCACTTGGTTGGGACTATATCGAGGTGTAACGATCGCTTTACCGATGTGAGCTATCGGTAACCTTGAGTTGTCAGCTGTTACCACCACACGATTTCCCTTGTACTCAGAACAGTTTTGCAACTTCTGTCTATCACCCGTCATGTGATTTGAGCAGCCTGAGTCTACGATCGAATCATTCTCGTAGTTAATCTTTTCCGGTGTTGTTACCGTGAGAGCTAATTCTTCTTCCTCCATAGCGAGTAATGCTTCGGCATCCCAGCTATCTTCACTATCTTCTTTAGAACTAGAAGTAGCAATATTGCTTTCGGTAGACTTCTTTTTGGACCAACAATCTCTCTTCATGTGGCCTTTTTTCCCGCAATTGTAACATTCGCCATCGAACTTTCTATTACTGTCGCGATTCTTCGAAGCTCCCCTTGGACGAGAGCCATTCCCTCCCTGATGATTTTTTGTCTGTTCACCAATCTTTCTAGATCCGCCTTTGTTGTGCTGTCTTGAACCACTTCTGCTTTGGTTGGTGTAAAGCGCTTCCTCTTCACCCTTTAGTGAGACTCCTCCCATTTTCTTGGCCATAGTTTCTTGGCCTGTCAGTAAATTTTCAAACTCAACAAGTGATGGTTGTGTCGGCCATCCTTTTACAGCGGCTACAAAGCTTCGGTATTCGGGTCTCAAGCCATGGACAATTATTCTTTTTATCCTGGCTTCCCCAATAGCAGCTGTCGGATCTAATTCTGAAATTTCGCGGCATATCGACTTCACCTTGTGAAAGTATTGGGCAACCGTCATGTCGCGTTGCGCCATTGATAGAAGTTCATTCTCGAGAAGTTGCAATTTTGTATCGTTCCTCTTCGAAAAGAGTGTAGCGAAGGTGTCCCACGCTTCCTTCGGTGATTTAGCATCCCGAATGTGCTCCAACATTTCTTCTTCTATTGTGGTCTTTAAAGCAAACATTGCTTTGCCTGCTTTAATTTTCCACTTCCGCAAGACGCCGTTAGCATCTTCCGCTGCCGTTTGTGTAACTTCACTACCACCGACAACCTCCCACAAGTCTTGACCTTGAAGGTAAGACTCTATACACGTTGCCCACGTGTTATAGTTTTGGTTGTTGAGCTTCTTGATTCCTCCAACAACTTGAAGATCACCCATCGTATCAACAAGACTTTGACTACACCGAACAAGCTTGAGTGACTACCGTGCAGAGTAATACACTACTCTTGACACAAAGAAGCTCCCTCTCAAGGTTTGTGATAACCCCAGCAATAATCTCAAGAAATCTTTTCTGATGTGGAAGATCAGTCAAAACTGCAACCACAGAGCATACTCGGAATTTCAAGAGACTTTACAACCAATGCTCTGATACCAAATGTTGAATCAAAATAGAGTAAAAACTCTAATTGATCAAGAAGAAGAAAAACTCTCTTTAGAATAATCTCACAAAATTGCAAAAGAGAAGAACTCTTAAGAAAACTTTCAAATGCTTATAATAAAGCTTTGATTGTTGAATGATAAAACTCAAATACAAATGAGGTATTTATAGGTTACAAGAAACAATCTAAACCACTCATTAAAATAACCACAAATTAATTTAAACCATTGAAATTAAACATGGGAAAAATACCTAATTTTCACCTAACTAAATTGATGTAAGCAATGACATCAAATTAATTTAGGTGTAGACTTATTTGGGCTAATATTGACTTCTCAACATATTTATGATGTGAGAACTAGTCAAGGTATGCTTGCAGAACCTGCTGTACCTTCGGCTGCTGCTAAAGTTCCTTGTGGGCCTAGGTCGTCTCTTTATTATAGAAATAATTATTATTACATGATGAAACATGGATTTCCAAAGTACCTCTCTCCCATTATGGAAAGAAACCTGCTGGGACCTTCAAGAATCATGAACCCGCATGCACCTTAGTTTGTGCCAATGAGAGGTTGGCAAACAAATCCTGGAAATGGAGATTCAAATGTTTCAAATGAGGCGAAACTCTTCAAATGACACGAGTGAGGCAGAAGTTGAAAAACTTGACAAAATGTCCTATATCCAAGGCAAAGTTAATAACTCAAAAAGAGCAGTACAGAGGCCGAGTAGTCAGAGCTGGCAAGGCAGATACTACTTAGCTTCATTGTAAAGTCAGTCCAGCATAATATGGATGCTCCAAGTCAAATCTTCAGGCTACGAAAAGAAGATCGAGCATTAAGAAAATTCTTCAGATGCAATTGCAAATGATAGTGCTATCATAAAACTCCTTTATGGAAATGAAAAGGGCAAAACAAACTTGGCAGCTCAGTCCAATGATCGAGAACAGCAAAAACCCAAAGATGTAAACCAAAAAAGTGGGATGGTGAAAGATTTATAGTTGTCAGAAACAGAGAAGAAACCGACAGCAGATCATAAATGGGGTAGCTGAGTTGTACAACCATCAATCCACCTGTGCTTCTGTTCGTTAAAAGAGAGAGCAAAGCAATAAAATGCAAAGGTGCTGTCCTGTTTCTCCTAATTTTATTCGAGAAATTTGTTAGTGAATGTTAATGTTGTAGAAATGGTCAAAATTTGGAGCAAGGTTTAATCAATACTTGATTATTTCATTTTAGATATCCTCTCTGGATGTTCTAATATATTATCTGTACAAATCGGTTTCTTGTTTTTGTTAAGAGATTTTGTTTTGATCAATAAATAACGACAAGATTAATTGGCCGATTTTCCTCATCAAGAGATCTGTGATGTTGTTCTATAGATGGGTTTTAATGTTTTCTATGGATGGTTTTTAATGTTTTAGACAGATTTATAGTTAATTATGCCTCAAATTAATTGGTATTTGGTTGGTGCGTGTGAACAATACATTCGGTATGGAATTGAATTGACTCACTGGTAGATTATATTTGCAGCAGAAGTTGCTGCACTGATGATATTACAACCAAGATAGCATTTGGCAAAATTCCTCATGTGGATATGTAGCATTTCGAGTCTCAGGTCAATCAACACAAGCACATTCGAGATGCAGCAAGAAGTTATTAAATTAAAGTTTGCAACCAACAGAAACTGGAGAACAAGCACTAAGTCTAATCCAAATGAAAGTATGAAACCACTTGAAGGAACTTGGAAACTTGAGTACAGTTTTAGAACCAAACTGAGAATTTGCACAAACACATACACTGATACATACCAGTTTGCCGAAAAGCTAAAAAATTACAGAGTACATGACACGGCAAAACAAGTTCCACACGACAGCACTGAATGTACTTAATACAATGGCCTAGCACGATCACCGACAGAATACATATTTGAAAAGCCAATAGTAGCATGTGTCAATACATCTATCAATGAAATAGAACCACACTCTGCGCCAATACGAGTTTATCCGAATTGCTGCAAATAAACCCAAAATTACTGACACATAGGATGCTCCAAAACTCCATCTTAATGCCACCATATCAATCGCAGAATCGCCTTCATCTTCTCCTCCTCCTGTAGGTATTGCTGGGCTGCATTTCCTCTTTATCATTGAGCCACAAAGAGCCGAATTACCTTTATAACTGTTGTCATCAAACGTGCCAAACTGCTCTTTGTCTGGGATTGGGCCGGACAAATTGTTTTATGACACGTTAAAGTTTGATAAAAAGTTGAGGTCAGTTAGTTGAGGAGGAATTCGGCCACTTAATTTGTTGTGGGAAAGGTCCAGGCTCTCTATCATTTTTAGGTTGGAGAAGCTCTCTGGTATAGTGCCTGACAATAGATTGTTGGATAGATTCAGTGCTCGAATTTTTTGAAGTTGCCCAATTTCTGATGGAATTTCTCCTCTCAACTCATTGCTTGATAAATCCAGTCCAGTCATGTAGTTATGATTGCTGCCATTGTACAATTCATACCTATTCTTTGTCGCAAATTCTACTTCTCCTCGTTGATTTATTATGGTATGCGTTCGTACAGGCGGCATTAGATCATCATCAGGTGGCATTAGATCATCATCACCATCACCATTATCATCAACATCACTAGAGTGAACAACCATGGAACCAACTGCTAAACCAGAAATTTCGCGAATTTCGGTTCCATACAATTCATCATTTCCTACTCTCCAGAATGACATGTTACCCAAACATGAAGGTATTGACCCATTAAGACTGTTATGTGAAAGATCCAGGATACCTAGTTTTTCTAATTTGCACAACTGATTAGGAATATGACCTTGTAGATAATTCCCTCTCAAAAGAAGAACACGCAGATTTGAATGCTCATTGACCTGGTGAGGAATCCTGCCAGAAAATTTATTATACCTCAAATCTAGAGTCATTACTTCAGAGCTAGTGAACAATGAACTTGGAATTAACCCACTAAGGGCATTCTTTTGCGGATAAAGGTGCTTCACTGAGGAAAAATTGGAAATGGACCCAGACAAACTATTTTCAGAAATGTTTAATAATACAAGTTTGTTGAATTGGACCGGAATACTACCTTCCAAATGATTTTTTGACATTGAAAGAACCCGAAGACTTGAGAAGAAGTTACCAATCCAGTGAGGAATATTACCAGATAACATGTTGTTGGATATATCTAAGACCTGTAACGCAGTGGTGCTCAACAAACCTTCTTTAATCTTCCCACTGAAATTATTGTTGTCCAAATGTAACTCACTCAATTGAGTCAATTTCATATATTTGGGAAAAATTTGCCCGAAGAAATTGTTATTCGACAGATCCAACAACTCTAGGAAGACACAACCTATGAAAAGTGGTGCGGGTAATTCTCCAGAAAACTTATTTCTAGACAAATCCAATGCCATAAGATTTGTCATCTCACCTATTGAAGAAGGAATATCTCCTTCAAGAAGGTTTTTTGACATATCCAAATACATCAAATTCTAAAGGACAATACCCAGGTTCAGTGGTAGCTTACCTGTGAAATTGTTACCAGAAATGTCTAGCTGTTGAAGGAAATAGTGTTTGGTATTGGGCAGTTGAAGAATTCCTGTCAATGAGTTACCTGTCAAATACAAAAATCTTAATTTTGTGTTGTTGCGTAACAACCAAGTTGGGAAATCGCCAAGTAACTTATTGTGAGAGAGGTCAAGGAATTTTAAGTTGCACTGGTGCAAAAGAAAACTAGGATGGGTATTCAAGTTGCAGCTGGGTAATTGGAGAACCTTCAGTTGATATGTGAGGAGCCAACTTTCAGTTGTCACTTGAAATGTATCGCTTCTTGATGAAAGTAGCAAGACCTCAAGATTTGAATGATTAGCTAATGCACTGTGAGGAAATATGCCATCAAAATAGTTGCCTGTAAGAGCTAAATATTTAAGTGATGTGAGGTTGGTGAAAGGAGAAGATAAGCTCCCACTTAACAAATTGTCAGAAATATCAAAAAACTGGAGGCTGGTCAAGTTGTTCAGACACTCAGAAAGTTGACCATCAACACTGTTTTCATAGAGAACCAACTTAATGAGATTCTTTAGACCACAGATAGATACCTGAAAGTGAAAAAAGAAGGGGCCAAAATTCAGAAAATTGAAACTTTAAAAAGGCAGGTTTTTGTAGTTTCCTAATTGTATTGAATTCAATCATAAACCTCAAAATAAGTCTTACAAAAGAATAAATAATTGTTTAGTTTTTATATTTAAAAAAAAATACCTCAATCTCCTACTATTAATTATGTTATATTCTTATCTGTACTTTTTTTTCTTTCTTTTACAATTATACCCTTACAAGAATATTCTTGGAGATATTAATAAAAAGAAAAATGATAATTTATTAAATTAACTTTATAAGTGACATACAATAGACACAAATTTATACACAAACACACATTACTTTTAAGAGTAAGATTGTAGCACAAGTGCAAAAAATACTAATTCTTTTACACTGATATTTATTGGTTAATTTGCTAATAGATAATTATTACTTAATTTGTTAATTGACTTTTTTATACGTAAATTAATTTATGTTAATAATATTGTTAGAATGGTATTGCTGTAAAAGAAAAGAAAAATTAAGTGTAAAAATATAACATATTTAATTACAAAGGTGTTTTTTGATCTACTTTTTAAAATATAAAACTGCTACTAAATCAAATTGCCGATTTTGGTCGACATTAATAATTTGTAATTAATTCTCATAAAATTCTTATTTAATTGCAAAAGCTATATAGAAGCCCCGTTCGCACATGCATTTGGATATGATCCCTGATACGATAATCTATGGCGCAATTTGATACTCAAAATTAACTAAAAATTTGATAATTACCTCAAAATTATATATTTATATATTTAGTATAAGATCGAATAAAGAACTTATTCTTTTAAAAGTAAGTTTTATTTCAAAGGAAGAAAACAAGAACTGGTCTTCATAATTTGTCTTTCAAATACGTAGTTTGACAAATAAATAAGTCGCTAGCTAGAAATGGAATATCATTAAGGTAAATATTCAATTATCAAGTTACATCCAAAATTTTTTATCGCAATAAATTAATTTAAATGATGTAGTATTCATCAATTGGTTGGTGAAACAATATAATCAATTCACTTGGATCTTATAAATAATTGCTAACCACTCATTAAACGCTACATCATTTAGAATGAAATTTAGCATAAAAATTTTAGAATGTCTATCATTAATCTAAAAAAAAAATTATTATGTGCATGTTGGCTAGTTCAATTAGTCTCTCTTGAGTAGATACGAAGATTTTGAATTTAAATTTCGATCACATAAATGGAAAAAGAAAGTGAGTTGTCATTATAGCATGTTTCACCAAAAAACAAACTGTATATAAATTGTTTAAATATTACCTTGACTTTCTAAAGAACCGTTTATATTATTATGACTCAAATCCAATGTTTTCATGTTTCTCAATTCAGATAACCCTGCACAAGAAAGAAGATATAATCTTCTAAAAAATATTAATTACAATAATAATAATAACTATAATAACAAAGAAATATAATTTTAGAATAGGATAGAAATAAATTTTTAAAATAGATTTTAAAATTTTAAAATATTTAAATAGGAAGTGATTGTTGCAATATACCTTGAATTGTAGTTATTTCACAAGAATTAAATTCCAATCTTTCCAAGTTTGTCAAATTTAGCAATCCTGCACCAATAAAAAGAAAATATTACTAAGAGTGTTGTTGTCAATGTGCTTGCTAGCTCATTATAGTAACCACTTAGATCCAAAACTTGCATGTTTCTCAAATTTGCTAATTCTACTTAGAAGAAAAGTTAATTTTAAAAAATCAATGTAGATTTTTCAAAACTAACGGAGATTTTCAATTTAAATTAATACATATCACTTAGTCCTCTACTATTTTCATAATAACCAATAACTAATCTAGCATAAAAAAATTTAAAGTAAAAGAAAGATAAATGTGTTATTTGCTTGATATTTTATGTTGAGAATATAAAACATATATTTATACCAGGAAAGATGTTTGAAAATAACAAAAAGTGTAAGAAAAAATATCTTACGAAATATAAGTATAAGAATATATTTATATTCTTAAGATAAAATTAATACTTTTATTCACTCCAATACTTATATTTCTCATTATTTAAATTTTCGTTTATAAATTTATTTAATTAACAATAAATATGAATAAAAGCGTATTTAAAAATAAGAATAATACTGTAAAATTACGGTGCCAGGAAAGTTATTGGCTACTATGAATGACACAACTTAAAAGTAATATTTAACTCCCAAGTATAAGAGTGTCGTGTTGTATTATAACTCGGTGAGTCCGAGGTCGATCCACAGAGAAAATATTTAATTTGTTTATTTTATTTTATCTAAAAATTGAAATTAAAACTTGAATATAAACAACTTAATTTAAATGAAACTATGGAATTGAACTAGTTAGGGTTATGGATCCACTCTTAGAAGTAAATAAAACTTAATAAATTCTTTTTGCCAATTTTTTTTAGATTTATTACCCAAAAGATTAATTAGACAAATTATTATTATTTTCCCTTTAATTTTATGATGGATTAAGTATTTATTGTGCCAAAATTTAATTTGTCTACAATAAGTCAAAATACCATTTCACCATGCCTCATAATAAGATCTTAAGAATTTATTGTGCCAAATTCATTTGTTTGTCTACAATAAATCAAAATTTCAAAATATAAAACATGTATATAAACAAAAAAAAATTCTGTAAAAAGTAACTTAGGACAAATTTGAGTCGAAGATGGCAGGATATAGAGATTGTAGTACCTCTAGAAACGCATCTTCTTAATCTTAAGGGTGTTGGTAAAAATTTAAAAAAAAAAATTGACTTTTTCTTCATCTTTGTTATCCGCTTTTAAGCTTCTGCATCAAGTTCATGTGAGATCTCCTCTTCTTCTTCTTTTATTATTATTATTATTTTTTTTTTTTTGCATATTTGTTAAATTATAAAATGTTAAGATAATGTTTAGATTAGGTTGTGGGGTGGGGATAATTGACGTATGTTTTTAAATATGTGTGTTGTTTTTCTCTTTTCTCTTTTCTTTTCTTTGTTAAAACAAAAACAAACAAAAAAAATAATTTTTGTTTTTGTCTAGGATGACCGTGTAAAGAGTCACGACTTTTGAGACGCATCCTAATAGTCTTGTTATATTATATTTTGATTTTGAGATTCATAGTAAATTGTTTTTGTTCCCTTTTCTTTGAATTACTCGAATTTGTGAACTCTCCACTTGGTTATTAAGTTATTTAATTGTTTACTCATTTAACAGGTATTATTGAATCATTCTTCACACACACATTATGACACATACTAGTGGGTTGTAAGTTAAAATTTTACAGCATTTAGTTCTTTTGATTTATTATGAATAGTATCTAAGGTAGTAGAAAGTGTATATTGCAAAAAAAAAACCAAAAACAAAAACAAAAAAACCAAAAAAAACCAAAAAAAAATGTTTTTATATCTAGAAGCCCGAGTAATTAAGTCCGTAGGGGTGTTTCAACACCTAATGCCCTAAGGTCAACTGGTCTGGGAGTCACTGGCCTAAAGCTCGCTACATGGGTAATAGATATATTGTTTGTTTATTAGAAACCCGAGTAATTAAGTCCGTAGGGGTGTTTCAACACCTAATACCCTAAGGCCAACTGGTCTGGAAGTCACTGACCTAAAGCTCGCTACACGAGTTAGAAATGTAATATTTTAAAAATATGTGTGAATAATCTATTACTTAAAGATATAATTTCTAGTAAATTTTGGAACGAAAATGTTGTTTTTCTTTTAATGAAGCCCCATAAGTATTGTGTTAATTACTTGAGCACAAAAGAAGGTTTGATGATATTTTGGATAATGAGTGAACATCAATGTGGTAAAGGAATTTGGGAGAGTTCATTTATTTGGTAATTTAAAGGATAGATGAATAACTATTAACTTGCATGTGAATTTTATAAATCTTAATTTAATATAACACTCTAATTGCTAGAGGTCTAGTAATAAGCTGGTTGAGGGGTGTGATTAGTATTAAAAATTGTTGAATTATCAAGCGATAATATGTTATTTTATGCTTATGTTATAATTTATATTTATGTTTATGTAATATATTATGAATTATGAATTATTTTTTAAATATATTTAATTTTGTGTATTTTTATGTGTTTATTAGGAAAAATATTAATTTCACGCACTTCGAGGCTCCAAATAGATAAATGGAGGTCAAATTTAGATTCTGGAGGTCCGAAAACCTTAAGATCAATCAAGATCGGCTTAAAATTGGGCTTGTGTAAAAAAAGTTGACTTTTCCTGTTGACCGAGCACTGATTGGATGATGAAATAAGCGTACAATAGATATGAGTACATGGGATAGCTGGCAATTTTGACTAAATCTCAACCGTTCATGATTCAATGGCCATGATTGTGCCACGTGGCAATGGTTGGTGAAGAAAGTTGGAGGATCCGAATATTTGTATTCGGGTCGACCCAATCTACCCATTAACCCGCCAAATCTCAACTGCTCTTTGGGCAAATCGGACGAGTCAAACGATGCCACGTGTGATGTTGACTTTTGAAGTTTGACCAACCATTGGATCTTGATCTAAAGGTTGTGAGGAGCACATGCATGAAGCTTATGATGGACCGCAAAGCACTGGATTATGAATTTATTTTTCTATAAATAGAGCCTCATTTTTATGTTTTTAATCATCTCTCTACAACTCTCTTCTTCTCAAATTCTCTCCATCTCCTTGTACTCTTGATTTCCAGGTGTGTTTTTAATATTTTGTATAATTATTTTTATAAATAAAATTAGTTTTATTTCCAATTTTAGTTGTTTTTATTACTTTTAATTATAAGTAGTTCAATTTTACTACTTCTTTTTATTTTAATTATGCTTAACTAAATAATATTAGTTAGGGGAAGGTGAAACTCTTAGAAAATAAATATGATTTAATCAAATTCTATTTTTAATTTTATAAATTAAATTATTTTCTATTTAATTTTATACATGTTTTATATTTTGAAATTTTGATTTATTGTAGAGTGCCAAATTCATTTGTTTGTCTACAATAAATTAAAATTTCAAAATATAAAACATGTATAAAATTAAATAGAAAATAATTTAATTTATAAAATTAAAAATAGAATTTGATTAAATCATATTTATTTTCTAAGAGTTTCACCTTCCCCTAACTAATATTATTTAGTTAAGCATAATTAAAATAAAAAGAAGTAGTAAAATTGAATTACTTATAATTAAAAGTAATAAAAACAACTAAAATTGGAAATAAAACTAATTTTATTTATAAAAATAATTATACAAAATATTAAAAACACACCTGGAAATCAAGATTATAAGGAGATGGAGAGAATTTGAGAAGAAGAGAGTTGTAGAGAGATGATTAAAAATATAAAAATGAGGCTCTATTTATAGAAAAATAAATTCATAATCCAGTGCTTTGCGGTCCATCATAAGCTTCATGCATGTGCTCCTCACAACCTTTAGATCAAGATCCAATGGTTGGTCAAACTTCAAAAGTCAACATCACACGTGGCATCGTTTGACTCGTCTGATTTGCCCAAAGAACGGTTGAAATTTGGCGGGTTAATGGGTTGATCGGGTCGACCCGAATACAAATATTCGGATCCTCCAACTTGCTTCACCAACCATTGCCACGTAGCACAATCATGGCCATTGAGTCATGAACGGTTGAGATTTAGTCAAAATTGCCAGCTATCCCATGCACTCATATCTATTGTAAGCTCATTTCATCATCCAATCAGTGCTCGGTCAACAGGAAAAGTTAATTTTTTTTACACAATCCCAATTTTAAGCCGATCTTGACTGATCTTAAGGTTTTCGGACTTTCGAAATCCAAATTTGACCTCTATTTATCTGTTTGGAGCCTCGAAGTACGTGAAATTAATATTTTTCCTAATAAACACATAAAAATACACAAAATTAAATATATTTAAAACATAATTAATAATTCATAATTTATTACATAAACATAAATATAAATTATAACATAAGTATAAAATAACATATTATCGCTTGATAATTCAACAATTTTTAATACTAATCAATGAAAAATATAAATAACAAGTGGTATATATTAGTTTGAGTATGGTGGAAACTAACAATCTCCCCAAGATTAATTGCCTGACATATCTAGATAGGTACCTTGCTTGGATTTGAAACCTTCAATTCTATTCCAATTAAGGATCAAAGTGAGCCACTCGGCCTTTGACTGAGTGGTCAGGGCTGCTGCCCTTCAAGTTGGAAGACAGCAGTTCGAACCCCCACAAATGTATTGTGGGGGTATTTCCTTTCTCAATTAAAAATTGAGTGAATGTAGTTTTCTTCCTTACCCAAGAGTGAGGAGTAAACATCTCTCGAATATTTGTGAGGGTTAAAATCTGGGCAAAACTCCATTAGCATTGATGTAAGTTGGTCCCAATAATAATCTGATTTGTAAATATCAGTTATAGTCTGATGTAATATGAGTTATAGTATGAGCAATAGTCTCATAATCAAAAAAAAAAAAATTAAAGATCAAAGTGGTAAGTAAAGTTATTGTATTCAGATATGGTAATATATTGTCGTTGAAGCGATTACTTTCAAGATTTAAGATGTTCAGCTGCTTCAAACTTCCAAAGCTATTATAGGCTGCAAAGTCAGCATTTAAGTATTAGCCACTAACACGAAAATTATGAATGAAAATAGATATAAATATTATGAGTATTCACTATTCATTCCATGGTGCAGACATCTGCACGAAATTTTGTAAAACATTTTATAAATACCATGAAACTTTTTAGTAGACTTTAAAAAAAAAAAAACTCTACGGACCTTTATTCTCATAGAAGCCATCGAACCCATTGTCAGACAAGTCAAGGCTTTGCAAGATGAAACAATGACATCTTCAAAAGCGAAGATCCGTCACTTCTCCTATCGAGCGAGAGTTGCATCACCCGTCGTGTGGTGGCGTTGCACTTAACTCCCTCCCAATTGCAACAATCAGACATCGGATCATCGACCCATGAACTTAGAGAAAAGAAGCTCTTGAGTTGCAGCAGAGCAGTCCTCTCTGTTTCCAAGCAGGCTTTGCATCCATGCATTTGATTCAAACCAAAAATCATTATCAGTGATATTAACGAGAACTTAATAAAGCAAGTATTTTCCATTGCAAAACAACCTTTCATTTGGTTCATTTGCTCTTAAAGTTATGTGTGCAATGTGGAAATATTTATACTCAACATTTATTTATTGTCTGAGGATTGACCACGAAACGACCACGAAATATGATATGATGGTGTCAAAGACCCACTTCGTAGAAACACGCATTTGATTTTTTGACTTGGGAAATTGACGGTGACCAAAGTCATCCCTCATCCGCGTACTACAGTGAAAGAAATAATAATAATAATAATAATAAAGAGTTTAATTTAAAGTTGAGATGGTTAGGGTTTATGGTGGGTGCAATAATTTAGTTAATTCAATTATTTGTCCTCTTGATAATTTTGTTTAATGCTATTTTTATAATATAAAATTTTATTTAAAAATGAATAAAGTACTTTTTTGGGTTTAAATAACCTAACGGTAGCCTTATGACCTCACCCTAGTAGAAAATTTACAATTTTCCCAAGACAACATGGGTTTGGATCATTTTTATCTTTCCTAAAGCTTCTTATCTTTGAACTCAGAGTTTAGACATTGTATTATCATAATTGAGTTTAAGACCACATACGGCATCTACGGGGAAAGTAAAAGGAAAATTAAAAGGAAAACAGAGGAAACCTAGCTAAAGAAAAATAAGCTGATTCATCATTAACTCAATATGACAATTGCACACAATTTTTGGATGTTTTTAGCCTGTGAAATTTTAACATTAATGGTAAATTAATTACAAATATGTGAATGAAAACTTAGAAACAATTTTTTTTTTAATACAGAGAAAATGTCACTATAAAAGAAAATAAAAGAGAACAAAGATACTAAACATTTGATAACTGATATTCCTAGGGCAACTGTGCAAGGCTGAACGTTCAAAGTCCGTAATTCTGAATCAAAATCACCAACAGACACGTCAAGCGTGTCACCTGTAACAAGAAATGTTCAGGCCTTCACTCGAGTCTTAATATATCACGCACAAGAAATTCTTTAGATTCATATAGCAAATGAATTGCATAACAAGGCATGAAAATTAATACGTTTTTCAAGAACCCAGCTTGAAGCAACCAACTAAAATTTATACATGAAAGTTCAGTAAAAATGTGGTAGATTATTCGATTATGTTCGGAAAATTATTCGTAAAAGTGTGGTCCACTCTGAAATTACAAAAAAAAAAAAAGACATAATAAACGACGTAGTACATACATAGGTGCAATTCAAATGATGAGCCTAATTTTTCAGATTGCAACGTTGGACCATTGAGGACAGCACTTTCTATGTGGAAAATAAATCATCAAACAAGTAGTCGTGAACTCTATTTTCCCCATTTTTTCCCCCTAAATACTTGTTAGAGATTGTCATTATTAATAAGATAAAAGTTGATTGAGATATAAGCAGCCCAAATTGACTGAATTGGAGCTGGACCTAAATTTTGAAGAAGATACATGTTGATAGCTTTGGAGTTCGGTCCAGTAGAAAAACTTCGTTGACACAACTATAAGCCGGAAATTGAAAATAAAAGAACTTGTTAAGTCGAAGCATGGGCAAATAAAATTCCTTTTCAATAATATTTCTTTGCTTAAAAGGATGGAATGCAAAAATTTGTAGTCTAAATAATGAGTTACCATTTTTTTTTAATCTTATCTATGTTCAATCATTAGCACCAATTAATTAAATAATATCACACATTAGATAATTATTTATATACTTGATTTTTTTTTTCTTATGGTATCATTCAAGTGTCATACAATGAATTAATTAGGAAGACATTTATTTAGGTCTTTTAATAGTTTCTACATGCACTTTTTTTTTTTAAACCATGAAAATCTATTGGCTCATTCTTCTGATCATTGAATTTTTCAATTAGAAAGTTGTTCCTTTGATCTTCTAAGGAAAATTTTAAATTTTGAGGATTCTATATCAATTCGTTATAATAGAGATTGAGATTTGTAATTCATTAATGCATATTTTGGAGCTGGTAACAATGCATATGTGGTTCAATAATACATATTTTGGAGCTGGAACATTGCATTTGTTGTTCATTAATGCATTTCTTGGAATTCTGCTATAATGTGAGGGGCCTGATGGCTTGATTCAAGAACAATGGCGATTTGTCGTTTAAAACAACCACTCAGAACTTGAAGCATGGCAACGTGAAAAAGCTAATGGCTTCATGAAAATATTCATGAATAATATAGTTTCATGAAGTGCTAATATGGCTCTTTGAACAGTCTTTACTAATTAGTATTGGTAGAAATTTCAACTATTGATAAAAATTAACCAACCGTCAAGCTTACGAACACAATCAAGCAATCATATCATCAATCAAAGCCACAGTCAAGGCACGACTAATAAATATCATAATTGAGTTTGAGGACCAGCCTTACGTTGAAAGTATTTGAACAAAAGTGAAGGAAAACAGAGGAAAGCTAAATGAAAATAAGCTGATTTATCACTAACCCAATATGAAAATTGCACATAACTTTTGGATGTTTTTAGCCTCTGAAATTTCAACATCAATGATAATTACAGATATGTGAAGGAAAACTTAGGAACCAATTTTTGTTCACACAGAAAAGTTTAAAAAATAATAATAATAGTTTTGATGACAGCCTAATGCTCATGAAAAGCGGAACAGAGAATTTGGGGGGAGGTTAACAAACCTCAAATTGGCGCTCAATTTGGAGCCAAATTTAACTCCAAACACAAGCTCAAATCAAGATCAAGGCAATCCAAGCCCAGACGAAGTCGCATGATGGGCCTTGTTAAACACTATTAGGCCCAAGAGCAGGAAGTTGAAGTTACAGGCCGACGCATCAAAGGGCATGTGAAAAATCGGCGAATTGCTGAAAAAGGCCCGGTTGTGGATCATCATGGTCAAGCCCAAACCATAAAAAGACACGGATCCAAAGCCCCTACAAAGCTACTGTAGCCAAAACGAACTCCTACAATCTTTCTATGCATAGATACAACCTGAATTAGGATGTCTCGAGAAAGGACGAAAAAGCTGAAACCACTCAAATTGCAACTCTATCCACGGGCTAATTATCAGCCCCACCGACAGCCATAAAAATATTGAGTTAGAACGTTCAAGGGATGGGGAATGACGGGACGTTCATAACTCTAGGCAAATTCCTCCAATTGCACAGGTCTCAGCTGATTTTCTTGTGTGAAACTAAAATGACGACTGTGCAAATGAATAATATTGGCAAGGAATTGAAGCTTGATAACTGTTTTGCTGTAAGTAGTAGTGCAAAGAGTGCAGCCCTGAGGCCTAGCCATGTTATGGAATTCTGAAAAAGGGGTGAATATTATCTCGTTCAACAGCTACCACATTGATGTTAAGGTAGAAACTGAAGATGGGAAACAAATGAGAAACACTGGAGTTTACGGACATCCAGAGACGAGTCAGAAAAAACACACAGGGACTTTGTTGAGAAGGTTGGTAGGTTTATCTTGCTCTCCATGGGTATGCTTCGGTAATTTTCATGAAATATTGCATTTGGATGAGAAGAATGGAAAAAATGACAGGGATGTTTATATGATTAGTGAGTTCAGAGATGCTATTCAGGTTTGTAATCTAAAGGATTTGGGTTTTACAGGCCAACCTTTTACATGGTCTAATATGAGGTTTGGCCCTCATTTTATTGAAGAATGATTTGATAGATTTTTGTGTAATAAAGATTGGACACATCTCTTTCAAGGTCAGGCCGTAAAAAATCTGGTCACTTGGTGTTCTGATCAAAATCCAGTTTTCATGGAAGTAACAGGCAGAAGTAATGGAGTGCATTACAGCAGAAGAACTTTTTCAAGAGTCCGTTACGAAGACATGTAGAGCTCTTATGATGAGCGTAAATACATTGTAGTAATGCAGTCCAGCTATTTAAGAAAACCAACAAAGATTCGTTAACAAAACTGATGCACTGGAGCAAGAAGAGTTTTGAGGGCAGTAAGAAGAAATTGGAGAATTATTTGTACTATTCAAAAGTAACTCTCTCTTTTATTCTAATAAATTACCTTATCTTGTCGAGTTGTCACCAAAAAAAGTAATAATAATAACAATAATTTTTTTATGAATGTCAAGTGCAATCCCTCACACAAACATAAGAGGAGGAAAATTAAATGAAGCAGAGTCAAAAGGAGAAAATTAAATACAAGAATTAAATTGGATTTTAGATGCGTGAACAATCTTCAAAAAGCAACTAAAGCACGCAATATTAAATTCTACATCCATGTTCAATGCTTGTATATGTTTTATTAATAAAATGTAGAGATGTTATTTCATTTTTTTTATGTTATGTTCTGATCCCTGTTCTAATACCACTCAATCCAAACGCTCCAAGACCAAGATCTTAAAGAACTAACGAAGACTCAATCGACAGCACGCAAACCCAACCACTCCCTCACAGGTGTGGGCGTAGTAGTTTGAATTCCCACATTTGAACCCTCACAAAAGCGTTGTAGGGTTTTAATTTCCTTTCTTAAATTTGAGTGAAGACATTCTTCTTTCTTTCAAAATGTGAGTAGAGTTGACGTCCCTCAAATATTAGAGTAGACAAAATCTGAGTAGAGTCTATAAGATTTAATGTAAACTAGTTCTAGTAAATTGTTTAATTGTAAATATAAGTTGTAGTCTCATGTAATATGAGTTGTAATCTTGAGCAATACTCTCATGTAATCAAAAAGAGCACACAAACCTTAGGTTGATCGCAACCAAAATCAAGAAAAAATATACAAATAAAACATAAAAATGCACACAAGTATTTAAGTGGTTTAGCAACTAAGCACCCGTATCCTCTGAAGAACCAACAAGGCAACAAGCTCTCTTTGATATACATAAATCTAGGTGGATAAATGGAGTAAGATAGTGAGGTATAGAGAACAAGATTTGATGTCTCCTTCTCTCTAACTGGCAAAATACGGAGTGGATGAGATTCAGAAAAAGCAGTATTTGATTAGCATTTTAAAGTTGTCAAAACAGAGAACCAAAAGTTTCCCGTTCTTCTTTCAACAGACTTAACCAACCTTTGACCCACTTTGATTGAACCAAATCACGTGTCTTGTGCGGGTGCTTTAAGTGACCGCAAAAGCAAATTGAGGTAGCGTCATTTGAGCTTTTTGATCCCGATGTGCATATGCTCCAAGTAAACTACATATCAGACCGATGTAATGGTGCATTTACTTGTCGAATTTAGGAATGAGAATCTGAAATCGAAATGAAACGCATATTTACTAAGTGAAATAGTGGAATAAATTGGATTCATTCTGGTGGGCCCCACAACAATTTGGGAATGGGGCTTGGGAATCATACTTTCATTCCCGAGATTTCCCATTCTGTCCCAAATTAATTTTTTATTATTATAAAAATGTCCACACGTTAAATAAAAAAATTATAAATAGCGAAAAATTAAAAAAAAATCCCCTAAATCTAAACTCTCTCGCATGAGGCTCCCAATAGAACGCCATGCAACTGCTTCGATCACCATCGCGGCCAAACTCATCCACCATCTTTGTCGTTGTTGGTTTCATCTTTGTCAATTGTGGTTAGCAACTAGTTGTTGGCTTCGTCTCTGTTGGGCCATCTCGATTTCGCCTCTATCTTAGTTTCATCCCTATCTTGTTTCGTCTCTGATTTCGTCTTTGATGGCCATGGTTCCGATGCTACTGACGATGATGATTTGTTGTTGTCATTGTTGTTAATGACGATGATCATTCCTATTTTGAATATTGCTGTTTTTTTTTTGGGAAAACGAACTTTTTTTATGATGATTATTTGGGATTTTGATTATTATTATTAATATTATTTTGGAAACATATTATTTTGTTGATGATGATGATTTTTTATTTTGATGATGATGATGATTATTATTTTTATTATTATTATTATTAATGATAAATTATAATTAATTAATATAATAACAATAATTAATAATATAATTAACAATATAATTATTATGATAAAAAATACTACAATTAATTAATATATTAATAAAATTTTGATGATGATGATGATAATATACTACTATATAACTCATTTCGATTTCAATTCCAAGACGAACTAAACACATTAATGGAATTCAACTTATTTTGATTCCAATTCTTATAGTTCAAGTAAATAACTTGTTTTTATTCTCATTCCTCATTTCGATTACAACCCATTCCTATTGTCATTCCGATTACAACCCATTCTGATTCTCGTTTAGTAAACACACTATTAAATTATTAACAGTAAACCAACTAGGGGCGGATCTATTGAAGGACAAGTATGGGCCATGGCCCCTGTAAAGAAAAAAAATTAATACTTTAATACTCAATATTTTATATTATTAAAATACCTATTTCATAGGCTTATGCGGTGCCGTTTATTTACAAAATTAAAAAAGAAGAAACTTGTAGAAGAAGAAGAGTCGAAGTCTCGAAGAAGAAGAATAAGATACAAATACAAATTTACCGTTAATAAGGAAGTTGAATTATTGAATTGGAAAAATCAACTTTTTTATCTATGGGTCGTGCTTGATTGGCTTTATTTTTTTTATATTGTCTTGTTTTTGTACTGTTGTGTCTTTAATAATATTCATATTATGTATTTTTTTAGGATAAGTAAAATTGTATTAAAATGATCAAATTGACCAATGATACACTATAAGCCGAATGAAATTCAAAGCCAAATTAGAAATTAAAAAACGTCCACTTAATTTTTTAAGAGTAATGATACAGCCACAAACTCTTGTACAAACTTATTTTGTACAAATTGATGTGGCATGATAAGATTGGTTGAATTAAATATCACTTGGACCACATGATTTGTTTTTATTAATTTATATTTTCATTCAACCAATCTTATCATGCCACGTCAGTTTATACAAAATAAGTTTGTACAAGAGTTTGTGACTGTATCATTACTCATTTTTTAAACAATAATTCTTGGCCATTGCATTGTAAATAGTCCTGTAACTTTTATTTATAAAAATAATTTTTTTTCTTCAAGTTATGGTTAAGTCATGAAAGACTCTAGATGCATTCTTTAAGAGAAAAGATGCATCAGAAAGTCTAACGTTCTGACTCCAAGTCAAATTAATGTTGAATGTTCAACCATGTCCTCCTAAATCTCCAAGAAATTAAATCAAGAAAAGATGATAAGTTAAACTCTTTACAACGTGATCCTGGATTACGTCAACAAATATGGAATTATCCTGTGAATGAGCAGGACGAAATACTTTGAGCTTATATTAAAGTGGGACCATATCAGATTGTTCTTCCAAAATATCCAGCATTCGGGCTAGAAGATCATCCTCGGAGATTTCAGTCTCCTTGACTATGTAAAATTTTCATCATGGTTAAAGTATTCTCCTTCTAAGGATGCTGCATTTTGGAACAAGAAAATCACATTGTTATCATCTAATTGATAGATTGATTCGTCTTATATTGACACTTCCAGCTTCCACAGTAACTACACAAAGAGCATTTTCAGCTATGAAGATTGTTAAAACAAGCCTTCATAATAAGATGGGAGATGGATTTCTTGTGAACTATTTGGTTTCACATCGAAAAAGAAATTGCACAGACATTTAGTACAGAATCTAAATGACTAATGAATAATATTGTTTGTTCACTTGCCTATACGTTTTGAAATAAAATGTGAACTTTGCTTAAAGTACTATTTTCTATTATATTAATAATTGCTTATTTACATTAAAAATTTTATTGAATTTTTTTGAAAAAAATTTTTGGCCCCTCCAGCCAAGATTGGCTTGGTCCGCCCCTGAAACCAACACCTTCGTTCAATATTATTTTCAGATCAACTCTTATCTTATACGTACACTTTAGGCAAAAATGTGAAAACCACCAAAGCATGCGCCTTTCAGATCTTGTTTCAATCTCTAAATCATACCATAATAAGGCAATAGTAAGAGAAGTCAATATATGTCCACAATAACTAAGCATAACATAAGCAATCATGTGGTTCACCCAATTAATTCTTAGACTAGTTTATAAGTCATGAACTCTCCTAATTAAGTAAATACATTTTGAGTTGTAAAGGCATAACAAAAAATTGTGACGGCCTGAGTCCGTAAAATAGACAATATCTACTAGGTTTTATTAAGCTCGATCGGTTATACTTACGTCTTCGAAAATAAAGGCACCTTGTTTTTAATGTAGTGTTCAACGTCGATGCTTTTATCCACTGTTTTAATATTATCTGTTTCATTTATCCAATACCATAAAGATTGGAGCTATTACTCCTTAAGTTCCTCTTACCACCCATTTAGTTAATATATAACTACCATCAAAATTGAATTTTTACTCTATAAACGTCTTAATATCAAAAACTTAACCCTAGTTATATGATCATTGTTCTGAATTATTTTACTCTCAACATCCATCGGTCCACTTTCATTTTTATCTGTTTATTTTCTGTTGTTCATTGTCCTTTTCTCAATGTCTTTGTATTCATGTAGCAAGTCTCCATTATATAGTAAAACCATCTCTTTATTTCGAAAATTTGTATAATTTCATGATATAATAGATAACCATTCATCTAAATTTTCCGTTTAATGCGCATCATGTTCCATGGAAGTTTAAATGTTCAATGCTAACTGAAACTATGCTCACGAAATATTGGTACTACAATAAAATAAATAATTACAAAAAAAGAGAGTTTAATTTAATGTTGAGGAGATGGTTAGGCTTTATGGTGGATGCAAATGTGCAATAATTTAGTTAATTAAATTTTTTATTCTTTTTGATAATTTTGTTCAAGGCTATTTTTGTAATATAAATAGGCTGATTCATCATGATCTCAATATGACATTTTGCACGCTAGTTTTGTACTCTTTTAGCCTCTGAAATTTTAACATTAACAATGAATTACAAATATGTGAGCCAAGCTTGTCAGCTGTACAAGAAATGTTCGGGCCTTCACTCTAATCTTAAGACCTCAAGTAGAAGAAAATCTTCAGATTCAAATAGTAGATGAGTTGCACAACAAGGCATAAAAATCAATTACATTTTTTCAAGAACTCAGCTTGAAAGCAACCGACTAGAATTTATACATAAAAGTTCAGTTACGCATAAAAGAAGATACGGTAAACTACAGCCTAGCACGGTAACGGATGAAATATACAAATTTCACGAGCCATAGAAACAATACATGCATCAATGAAATAAAACCATAGCCAGCGCCAATATGAGTTCAACCAAAGGATCGCAAATAACCCAAGTACGAATGCTCGCGCCAAAACTCTAATTGAATGTCACCGTATAAATTGCAGATTCGTCTTCATCTTCTCCTCGATTGGATGTTGTTGCTGGGTTTTCCTCTACTCTGGTGCAACTCTTATTAATTGTTGGACCATAAAGACCGAGGTTACCTCTACAATTCCATTCATCAAACATGCCAAATTGCCCTTTGTCAGGGATCAGACCGAACAAATTGGTGTATGACACATTGAAATTGGTTAAAAAGTTAAGCTCACTCAATGAAGGAGAAATTAGGCCACTTAATTTGTTGTGAGAAAGATCTAGGCTCTCTATCATCTTAAGATTGAAAAAGCTCTCCAGTATAGATCCTGATAAGTAATTATGGGATAGATTCAATGCACGAACTTTTTGAAGTTTTCCAATTTCCGATGGAATTTCTCCGGTCAACTCATTCCATGACAAATTTATTCCAGTCATGTAGTTAAGATTACTACCGTTGTAAAATTCATATCAATTCTTTGTTACAAATTCTACTTCTGCTCCATTCGCAGCTGTGTACTAATCTCTGTAAAAATCCAAGTCAAGATTAGGGGAATTGAAGTGAATACCAATAGAATCAACACCTAAACTCCAGGAAAGCTAACGTTCAGATCCATACAGATCATCATTTCCTACTCTCCAGAACAACACATCAGCAAAACATGAAGGTATTGGCCTATTAAGTATGTTACCTGAGAGATCCATGATACCTAATTTTCCTAATTTACACAGTTGATTAGGAATATGACCTTGTTGATAATTACTTCTCAATATATAAGAACAAGCAGCTCTGCATGCTCATTGATCTATTGTCTTCAACTTGGAGCTGCTAAAAAATGCCTTTGGGATTGATCCACACAGAGAATTCTTCTGCATATAAAGTTGCTTCACTGATGATGAAAGATTGAAGGGATATATTACCGACCCAGACAAATTATTTTCAGAGACATCTAAAATTTCAAGTGCTTCAAGATTGTTGAGTTAGACCGGAATATTATCTTCAAAAGATTTTTTGACACTGAAAGAAGCGAAAGACTTGACAAGTTACCTATCCAACTAGGAATCTACCCAATTAACTTCTTGTTGGATATGTCTAACACTTGCAATGACGTAGCAGAGCTCAAAAACCCGTTGCAAATTCTGCCACTGAAATTATTGTTGTCTAAAGATAACCAACCTGATTGAGTCAAGTTCATAAATTTAGGAGATATTTGCCCATTGAAACTGTTATGTGACAGGTCCAACAACCATAGTGAAAAGCAGCCAGTGAAAAGTGGTGCAAACAATTCTCCCGAAAGCTGATTTTTAGACAAATTCAGAATACAAAGGTCTTTCATCTCACCTATTGAAGAAGAGGTACTACCGGTGAAACTGTTGCTAGAAATATCTAGATGATGAAGGAAATCAAGTCTGGAATTGGACAGTTTGGGACTTTGTGTGAATTAGTTGTTTGTCAAAGACAAAACCTCTAATTTTGTGTTGTTTTGTAGCAACCAAGTAGGAAAATTGGCAGCCAACTTATTATGTGAGAGGTCAAGGGATTTTAAGCCATGCTGTTTTTGAAGAAAACTAAGGGTTCCATTAAGGTTGCAGTTGCATAAATAAAGGACCTTCAATTGGGTTGTAGGAAGCCAATTTTCAGTTTCCACTTCTAACTTATTGTTTACTAATGAGAGCATGAAGAACTCAAGATTTGAATGATTGAGATAGAATATGCCTTGAAAGTAGTTGTTAGAGAGATCCAAATAATGAAGTGATGTGAAGTTCGCGATAGCAGAAGTTGGGCTCCCACTTAAACTAATTGGAAGAAATAACAAATACCTTGAGGCGGGTCAAGTTTTTGAGACAGTAAGGAAGAGGACCCCCAATGCCATTTCCTTCAAGATTCAACTCAATAAGATTCTTCAACTCACATATCCATAAAAATTTTCAAGAAAAAGGTATAAAATCAATCAAAATAGATTGATACAAATGTTAAGAGTACTTTAATTTTCTTTCATGGTTGTGGGATGGAGGATTTGTGAACTCTATTAAAGTGTTATTCGGTTATGGCATTTCTACCTGTATATAGAAACAAAAAACAATTCTAGTATCTTACGTTTGTTTATTTGATCATACTAGAAATAACTTATTGAAGTTTTTTTTTTTTTCTTACCTTGATTTTCCAGAGAACCATTTATACCAGTATAACTCAGATCCAATGCTTTTAAGTTTTTAAATTTTGCTAATCCTGCATTAAGAAAAGTGAAATAGTCTTAGAAACCATAGTTTCTAAAGGGTAAACAACCTTCTGTAAATGCAATTATCACCTAATCTTGATACAGATCCGGTTATTCTAATTTCACTTAGTTGCAGAACTTCCAAGTTTGTCCAGTTTTCTAATCTTTGCAACGGGGAAAAGATAATTAAACAATTAATTAATTATAGTAGAGTGAAAAGAAACGATTTCCTACCAAACATGTAAACAAAGACTTGAATAATTAGATGCAATGTAGGTTGGAATTAGAAGAAGAAGATTTTGGGTGCCAGCAGAGGGAAAGGAGATGTACCAAAAAATCACCAAAAACTTGCAGAGCCTCTGATAAACTGATAACAATCTGACAGTTGAATTTATATTTAACCTGAACATTTTCTCACAACAAAACAGATCATGCTTAGTACACTCAGAGCCTCAATCCAACCTTCGTTTAAATTCTCAAGATTCTCATTTACCAAGCATAAATCTGGAAATCCTTGAGCAACATATGGTGGAACAGAGCACTAGCAACTCAAATAGAACCAGCTTATCAAACTACTAACCCAGCTTACAACCTAAGAACGACAAATGCCAACTCACCCCATGATCACAGGGTCAAAATTAGGTAGATTTTAAAAAAAAAAAATTCCTTCAAGTTTGAAATAAGCCTTATCAAATCTTAAATGGATGGCTGCAATGAATAGATCATAATTGGAAGCCATAGTCAATAATAAAATAGGTCATATATGTTCTCTCAATTCACACCCAAATTCATCAAATCTCCAAATTCTTAGCATTTTAACTACTCTAACAAGAAATTTAAGTTGACAATTTATTTTCCATTCCACAAGAATAAATGGAAACTAGGAAGTAAAACAGTTACTGTCACTTTGACTCATTGGAAAGCCACTTATCTCGTTACACCGGTTCTACACCAAGAAAAAGGAATCAGTAGTTGAGAATTAGTGTGAGAGCTGCTGTAGAAAGCTATGATCAGTATGCTTTAGTTAATAACATTGTTGCGTGTCATCACATCACAGTAGCTTACCTAGCCTTGTTACGGGGCCACTTATTATGTTACCCCTTATATCCAAAGCTACCAAGTTTGTCAAATTCGCTATTCCTGCACATCAAGTCCCACAAAAAGACGGAAAAACAGAAGGTAAGTAAGTAGTGATAAGTACACTTGATAACATTGCTTGTCTACTCCTTAAGTAGCATACCTAGCCTTGTTACAGAACGTCCACTTATTCTGTTACCAGTCAGATCCAACACTTGCAGGTTCCTCAAATTTACTAATCCTGCACCAAAATAAAAATTTTTTAAAAAAGAAAATATTGGATTTTGAAAATTAGATATAGATTGATTAAGACCCGCATATATATGGAAATGTTGTATATTTAAAATAATGTTTTGCTAATAATAATTGATTATGACAGTAATTGTTAACCTTAATATCTCACGATTTATCTATTAACATTGACACCATAGTAAATGAGAAATTAAATGTCACGTCATTAATCTGTTGATTATTAACACTAATTAGTTAATATCACATTATTAAACTGCTAATGGCTTCGTAAAAGTAGTGGTAATATGGCCCTTTGAACTCACTTTGATAATGCGTACAAATATTGGTAGAAATTTCTAATAAGGTCTGGGCTTCTATATTTTACAACAAACTGTTCTTTTTTTTTTGGTTGCGTAATTTCATAAAAATTAACCTACATTTTCTGATCAACCATTCAAAAACTGCAGAAGAGAAATTTGAAAAGCGAATGGAAACGTGGATCAACACATCAAGTATTAATGCAGAGTTGACCGACTGCATTAATTCTACAATGGCTCAACTCGATTACTGACGGAATACATATTTGAAAAGCCAATAGTAACATGAATCGATACATCCATCAATTAAATAAAACCATTGTCTTCGCCAATACGAGTTTATCCAAAGAGTCACCAACAGCCCCAACACTACTGTGACATAGGAACCGATAAAACTCCAATATAATGCATCCATATCAATTGCAGATTCATCTTGTTCATCATCATTTGGTGGTAACACTGTCGGCGGTAACATATTGCTGCAACTCTTGTTTAATTGCGGACCACAAAGATCTGAATTACCTCTATAGCTGCTTTCATCAAACGTGGCAAATTGGCCTTTATCTGGGATTGGGCCGAACAAGTTGTTGTATGACACGTTGAAGTCAGATAAGGCATTTAGCTCAGTGAGTTGCATAGGAATTTGGCCACTTAATTCATTGTCAGAAAGGTCTAGACTCTCCATCATTTTTAGATTGGAAAAGCTCCCCGGTATAGATCCCGACAAGGAATTACGAGACAAATTTAATGCGCGAACTTTTGGAAGCTCTCCAATTTCTGATGGGATTTCTCCGGTCAATTCGTTGTATGATAAATCGATTCCAGACATGTAGTTAAGATTGCTACCATTGTAGAATTCATATCGGTTCTTTGTCACAAATTGTACTCGTGCTCGTTGAGGCAATGTTATATAATCATCTCCAAATAGCCACAAGTCAAGAGTGGAGTTGTAGTATGTACCAATTGAATGAAGACCTCCAAGCTGAAAATATATACAAAGTCCGGAACCGTACAAATCACCATTTCCTTCTCTCCAAACAACATGTTAGCAAAGCAAGAAGGTATTGACCCATTAAGCTTATTATGTGAAAGATCCAAGATACCTAGTTTCTGTAATCGGCACAGTGCAATAGGGATTTGTCCTTGTAGATAATTCCCTCTCAAAAGGAGAACACGCAATTCTGAATGGTTATTTATCTGATCAGGAATTCTCCCGAAAAATTTATTATCCCTCAAATCTAGAGTCAACAATTCGGTGCTTCTAAATAATGTACTTGGAATTTGTCCGCTGAGAGCATTGTTTTGCAAATAAAGGTGCATTATTGATGAAAGATTCAAGGAAGATGCTATGGACCCAAATAACCTATTTTCAGATAGGTCTAAAAGTTGAAGTTGTCGAAAATTGTTGATTTGGACTGGTATATTACCTTCCAAATGATTTTTTGACATTAAAAGAACGTCAAGATATGAGAAATTACCAATCCAACAAGGAATGTGGCCTGATAACAGGTTGTTGGATATATCTAAGACAACTAATCCATGGGAATTCAACAACCCGGCCTTAATTTTCCCAGTGAAATGATTATTCTTCAAATATAACCACCGCAGTTGGGTCAAGTTCATGTATGTGGGAAAAATGTGACCATAGAAATTGTTTTCTGACACATCCAAATACTCCAGTGAGGCGCAACGAATGACAGAAGTTGCTGATAAGTCTCCTGAGAATTTATTTCTAGACAAATCCAATAGAAAAAGTTCTTTCATCTCACCTATTGAATAAGGAATATTACCTTCAAAATTGTTCTTTGATATATCAATGTACATCAATTTTTGAAGGACAATACCCATATTTTGAGGGAGCATACCAGTCAAATTGTTATTGGAAATATCTAGATGACGGAGCAAATCATGTTTAACTTTGGGCAGTTGAAGAATTCCTGAAAATGAATTATTCGACAAACGCAAAACTTCTAATTTTGTATTGTTTTGCATCAACCAAGTTGGAAAATTGCCAACTAATTTATTACTAGAGAGGTCAAGGAATTTTAAGTCATACTGGTGGAGAAGAAAACTAGGAATGACCTTTAAGTTGCACTTGGGTAGCTGAAGGACCTTCAATTGAAATGTAGGGATCCAGTTCTCAGTTTTAAGCCTTAAGTTACTGCTAACCTTTAAGAGGAGCACCTCAAGATTTGAATGATTGGTCAATAAACTAAGGGGGAATTCGCCTTGAAAGTTGTTGTCAGAAAGAGCCAAATATTCAAGGGACGTAAGGTTGGCTATTACTGAAGGTAGGTTTCCACTTAAGTGATTGAAAGAAATATCAAGAACCTTGAGACCAATCAAATTACTGAGACACCAAGGAAGTTGACCCTCCAAATTATTTTCTCCGAGATCCAACTCAGTAAGATTCTTCAACTCGCATATTCCTGATAACCAAAATCTTTAGGGTCATAATTCATGGATTTATTTAAAATTTAAATTTTTTTGTTTTTGTACCTTCATCTCAAGTTTTTGGATGCTAGATTGTGAAAATAAGTAATAATAAGTAATTATTTTAAACATGCCATAAATCATCATCTCAAGTTTTTGGATGCTAGATTGTGAAAATAAGTAATAATAAGTAATTATTTTAAACATGCCATAAATCATAGATTGGAAAAAACAAAAAAGTACCTTTTTTTGGAAAAAAAAAAAAATAAGAAGAAGAGGAAGAAGGCAGCGAGTATTAATTACCTTTGCTTTCTACAGAACCGTTTAGTAAATTATTCCTCATACCCAACACTTTCAGGTTCCTAAATGGAGCTAATTCTGCAACATGAAGAAGAAATGGAATTTATAAATTAGTAAGAAAATTACAAATTGAATCAACTCGGTATTATGATCCTAGATATTGGATGAATGCCACATTATAAGAGATAAAACTTGAATTAAAATGTATAGCACTACTCTTTTTCTAAATAAGTTGACAACTATGTTTGGGAAACCTCCCCTTCCCCTTCTTATTTTAACTATTACCCTCTTTCCCATTGAAAATTACCCTCGTATCCCCTGAAACACTACCTTTATAACCCTTTGACTATTTTTTCGCTTGAAACAAAATATTCTAAATATAATGAATACAGTATAGCTAAACATTTTTTAATATTAAACTTAGTATCGAAGATCCTTTTTAGTGGTTTGTTACAACTTTAATTGAAAGAAATGAAGTAATATATTATTCATTTTTTTTAATTTTTTGGAATATGTTGTTTCAGAGGCAAAAATTTAAAAGGGTTATAACAGTTGTGTTTGGGGGCCGCACTTAATTATGCAAAGTGAAATTTTACCTGTTAAGGACCCGCTTATTCTATTTGCGCTTAGGTACAAGACTTCTAAGTTTGTCAAATTTCCTAATCCTGCACATAAAAAACATATATAAATTAATAAATGTGAAAAGATCTAAGGAAATTAGTAATACTCGCAATTCCAGAGGCCGAAAATCCCCGCAGTCCCTCCCTCTATATTTTCGAATTTGATAATTCTTCACTGAGAAAAGAAAATTAGTAATGTTGTGAAATTAGTGTGAAGGGTATTATAGAAGGACATGATCGTGATTTCGCTTGAGTTACATTGTTGGTCTTCTGCTTCAATCAATTGAATTCAAATATTAGTAGTTGTAACTTATGTCGACTATCGAGTGAGCTTTTAGACTATAAAGAAGTCATGGGTTTTTATCCACTTTTGTGGATTGTGTATTTAAAACAGACAATATCTACCCAGTCACATTATTTATCCACTTTTTTTTTTTGGGTCTCGTACCGTATCAGAAGCTTACCTAGCCTTGTTGCACCGCTACTTATGCCACTCCAGCTCAGATTTAACGCTTTCAAGTTCCTCAAATTTGCTAGTCCTGCACATCAAAGGAAAAAAAAAAATAGCAATGCAATATAGATTTTGAAATTAAATTAGATGGCACATCGGGAAACCACACCTTGACTGGGATTGAGACCTCCAATTCTATTGGAATAAAGATTCAAAGTGGTAAGTGAAGTTAGCGTATTCAAATATGGTAATACACTGTCGTTGAAGTTATTATAATTAAGATTTAATATTTTCAGCTTCTTCAAACTCCCAGAGCTATCATAATCTGCGAAGCCATGCAGTATAATTAGTGAGTGAAGGGCCAAAAGAAAATGTGACTAAGAATTTTTTTTTTTTTGAATTTTTCCTCCTGATTTTGATTACTTAAGCTTGGGTAAGAAAATAAATGTGAAATACCTTTGTTCTCATTCCAACCGTCAAAGTAATTGCCGGATAAATCAAGAATTTGCAATTCTTGAAAAGGAAGAAACAATGAAAAATTCAAAATTGGAAATCCGTCAGAACTGTTATAAAAGTCGAACATCCTCGCAAAATCGAGCGAGAGTTGAATCACTTGTCCTGCGGTGGCGTCGCAAGTAACTCGCTCCCAATCACAACAATCGGAGATTCCATCATCAACCCAAGAAGTAAGAATTTCGTCTGCATATTCCCTATCACTTATTGATAAAAAGAAACTCTTGAGTTCCAGCAGAGCAGACCTTTCTTTGTTAAAGCATGCTTTGTATCCATGCATTTGAATCAGCAAAGCTATGAAAACCAGCAAGATTGAAAACTTTTCCATTGTACGTACGTATGATGAAGACAAACTCTCAGTTTAAATCTCGCTCTTGAAGATTTTTCTCTAGCAAAATTCTACGTGTATGAGATTAATCATCTATGCAACAATACCTTGAATTAATGGCCGGCGAATTAAAGAAACAAATAACGCAGGCCAATGTAAATAAAGCTACGTACAAGAAACAAAAGTTGACGGAGCTTCCAGATGTAAATCAGCTACAACTCGGTTTTGATGGTAAAACTACGCGAATAGTGTGTTTGGGACCATTTCTTGATCTCATCGAAAGTGTTTTGAGATTTCCGAGGGAATAGTTTTGTATCTCTTTTGACTTCATTAAATCCAAGAACCACTTTGATTGTATTTTTTCACACATTAGCAACGTTGTCAAAGTAGTTGAAATGATCCGCCTCAAATTCTAAGGACCAATCTATCTAGTTTTATCTAATATGAAAAAATAAAATTATCAATAAAGATCTTGCTGAAAATTTAACGGAGTCTTCACTATATTTTGGTATTTTCAACTTGTAAATTTGTATATAATGACTCCCAAAATAATTTAATATTCAACCAATTTCATTAACCAATCTCGTTAAACATAATATTAAACATCAAAATGCATAATATACTCAAATGATCTCATTCAAACATCACCCAATATTTTCAAAGTATCAAAAAAAAATCACTATAGCAATTGCCATCATACATAAGACATCCATAATAATCAAATTACAGTATAATTGTACAATCCAAAATGATATGATTAAAATTTCCTTAGTAATATTATTTATGTCTTCTAACATGTGGCTAAAACTCAAAATAACTATAGTGGTTGGGCTCACTTCGGCAACCTCGTGTTAGGGGAAAAAATATTGTAAAACAAAGTGAGTATAAAACTCATTTTGTGAATAATATGTTTTTCAAAATAAACTTATTTTAAAATAATTATACAATTTGCATTGAACTATACACAAAAGTATAAGTAAAATGTTGAAACTTTAAATCAAATGACTGTCATTAACAAGGACTACATTTGTGCTAACACAATATAATAATATCTTCACTTTAATTAAATTATGAGACATTAGACTTAATTTAAATGATAATTGAACGATTCGTAAATATCGTATAATTTAATAATCTTCAACTTCATTTGTTAAGAAAAAGTTAATCATTTGTGAAGAAAATTTGAACTTCAGAACAAAGTATGACAGATTTGGCATCGATCCCATTTTGGTTAGTGGAAAGCACTATACAAATCAATTAATCTCCAAATAAAAACGTGCACTCAAAATATTTTTACGTGGCCGGATACAAAAATCATACTTTAACCCAAGTAGTGTTCTTGATATGACGATCACCACCGCATATGAATCACAAGTTGTTCTCAAGTTATATATATGCTTATTAATACTTTCTTGTTTTTCGCTCACAAGCTGTAATTACTAATTAACATATTATTTGTAAAATTTTGTAAATATAAATGATTTATAAATTAATTATCTTTTTTTGTTTGTTTGAAATTTGCTCAAAGGGCATCTCCGCTGAGAAGATTTTTAGGTGCTCTCACTCACTCTCATCTCACTTGGGCAATAATTCCTTTTCACTGCTCCATGTTTATTATTTTATTCTATTTTTTCAGATTTTCTTTTTATCAATTAAAATTTATCATATGGACATTGGAGACTTGCTTAAATCAGAAAACTTGTTCATATTTCTAGTCAATATAATACATCTCCTGAAAAAGGATGATGATTTTTTTTTTTACTTTTGACCTTTTAGACGATAAAAAAATATTTTGAAAGGGTCGGAGATTACAAATTTACAATGAATCTATACTTTGCATAAGTTTTGGCTTGAAATTATTGGTGGAAATTTTTTTTAAGGTATAAATAATTACAACTTGAGAGCTTTTTTTTTTTTTTTTGGTTCCACTATACATTTTACATAACTGCCGCCTTATATTGAATGCATCATGTCATTATATAATTAATAAAAATTTATTAAAAAAATAGAGTCATTATTTTGTGTAAATGTTCGATTTTATAAAGCAAGAATTGACGTTGTTTTTATAGTATTGTTAAGAGTTAAACTTTTTTTTTATAAAGTATATATAAATATATTTTAATAATAACTAATATTCCGATTATGAGAATACACCATATAAAAGAAAAAAATAAAACAAGTTTTCGAATTTGCAGATTGAAATTGTTATAAGCATGAGTTTTTTTTTTTAATAACTTCACTAAGCCAGGCATATTTCGAAGTTTGTTTTTTGTTTTACCGGCCTAACCAAACTATTTTTAATTGATATTCAAAGTTTTTTTTTATTTTTACTTAAGTCAAGTGTATCTAATTGAATAGTCACTTCAGCACGAAAAATAATTTTATAGCCCTAATTTTCAACCAGCCATTAAATTTTAATCTACTAAAAAAAAATTAGTTGGCAGAAATATAACAGAAGTAGGAAGGGTTACAGAAGTGTATTATATATATATATAATTACTAACTTTACCATGAATAATTAAATTAATAGACACTAGACAGAACTAAAAAAATATAAAATAAAATAAAAACTTTGTCCGGCAATGCTTTTTATTTACATTTTTGCCACTGTCCTTTGCAGACAACTACGCCGAGGAATCTCAGGCCGTGGCACGCGTGCGGCGGCTTCGCGACATCGTCGCGTGCACCACACAGTTCTCCAAGCCCAGAAACTCTCGATCGCCGCCATCTTCAGAGTCATGTGCCAAAAAGAACGGCAGTAGGCCCTACCAGCCTTCGCCAAACTCTACCGCTCTGTCTGCTTCTGCGCGGCATCATTGTCAGCTTTATCGGCGATTTCTCCGAGTCTGGACATGGTGGCCATTCACCCGACGCCTAAAGTCTCCAAGTTTTATGACTTCTTCTTTTTCTCACACCTCACTGCTCCCATCTTGAGTAAGCCTAACATTCATTTGTTTATTTGTTTTTGTTTTTTACATGGTTGAACAGAAAAAAAAATTCATATAAATATATATGATTTATTTGAATATGAAATTGTGTTTATTGATTTTAATTTTTTAATAATTTTGGTTTTGAAGATTTGAGAAGATATGAACGCAAAGAAGGAGAGAAGCGCGACGGTGATTATTTTGAAATTCTGGTGCCATTTAATATAACGTTCTGATTATTGTTGCTAAGGACTAATTAATTATTGAGCTATTCCACTCGTTAGTTTTGTTGAATGAATTGGCCAATGAGTCTTCAAAATTTAATAATCACTGTCTGCTAATTAATAAGAATGCATGAATTATTTTCATGTCTTTGTAGTAATGTGAGTATTTGAAAGCGCCAAAACTGTATTTTGAGCGTACAGATAAAAATCTGCAATGGAAAGCTTGTACAAGTAGTTGCATCAGTAAAGGGGGTCTATACTTTGGGAAAGCAGTTTTTCCAAGGCCACTCCCTGGTGGATCTTCTGCAAAATCTCAGTCAAGCTTTTGCCAGTGTGGGTACTCTATAGTTGAATCTACACATTTTTTTTTCTTTTTTATCTGAATGCATTTTTATTTTTCTTCCTCTGTAAATTCAATTAGCTTACCTTTTGATTGTTTTGTTAATAATTATGGTCATTATGCGAGACACAAGCATATGAATCCCTAATGAAAGCTTTTGTTGAATGTAATAAGGTAACAATTTCTGCGCTGACATGGTATATTACCAATGCAAATTCCAATTCAAATGTGATTTTAATTTCATTTTACTGACATAGTAAATTATGATCCTTCTTCGGTTTGGTATCTTCAGTGTGGTAATCTTCCCTATGGATTTTGAGCTAATATGTGGCTTGTACCTCCATCTGTTGCTGCGTCTCCATCAAATTTCCCATGCCTACCAGCAGAAGATGAGAATTGGGGTGGCAATGGCGGAGGCCGGAGAAGAGATGGAGAACATGATATACAACCATGGGCCACGGAATTTGCTATACTGGCTTGGCTTCCCTGCGAAACTGAAGAGGAGAGGGTGGTTAGAGATTGGAAGGCCTTTTTGCTTCATAACCAATTTGTTGATGTCTCAATTTTTAAAGCTGTTGGAGCAATAAGCCGTTTCATTGATTCAAATTTACACACTCAAGATGCAATCAATGACCAAAAGGGGGCAATCTTGCATTAAGATCGTGTGATAGACTTGTCTATTACAGTAAAATGTGATACAGAAGATGCAAGCTTGAAGTCTGAGGTTAATATTAAAGGAAATCAGTCAGCTGGTATGTCTGTTGCAGAAGTTGCTCAAAGGAATTTACACACATAAAAGCATCCACAGAATACACACATGAAAGACATTCATTAAAGCTGAAGATACTTGCATGGGTAGGACAATAGAGCTCTACCTTTGTCAGGGAGTATTTTTCAGTTGGATTAAGGTGTTTAACTTTTTATCTGATCTCTGGCCTTTGATGATGGCCTAAAATACCCATCATTTTCACTCTCTCTTTTTATACATGTATGAATGCACAAGAAAGTCAATTTTAGGTTCCTTCCTGAGAATCACTTCTCAGTATTAACCTTATATCTGGTTTAGCTTCATGAATCTTATGTTGCCATTCTGTTTGGTGACTCCCTATTCTGTTGAAATCACTTGAGAGCAGGTCTTTCTACTAATTTTATCCATATCCCTCTGATTTTCTGCTTGTAGTTTTCTCCAGCTTAATGTCATCAACCTTTTTTGGGGAAGCCTATTAACCTTCGTTGGAAATGATTGTATAATATCAACAAGTGGTACAATTGCTAAAGTTTTTAGTATGGTAGATCTTGAAATAAAATTTTCTTGAAATATCTAGATTCATTTTGCTCAAAATATCTAGATTTATCGTCCTTTTCTTTTTTCTTATCTTTTATTTTAATTTCAAAGATTTTGTAATAAAGAGAACTGAAACAATATAGTTGTTTGCCAGGATACCTCCTCATTGGGTACCGTCATTATAAGACACTGTGGATACACTGCCATAATAGAAGTTGTTGGTGATGTGAAGGAGAAGTCTGACACCCAAGATATTGAAATTGCAGATCAACCTGTTGGAGGAGCTAATTCTCTTAGTATTAACAGGTTTGAAATTCTAACACAATGCTTCCTCTCTTGATCCCTCTAAGCACAAAAAGACTAGGAAATCTACAGATGGGGAATGGCAGTAAGATATGAAAAATTATCTTTCAACTACTAACTGGTGTAAGCCATTCTGCTAGATATCTTAGAAATGCTAACTGGTATGAGCTTCTTTGCTTAGTGTCTATCACAGTTGAATTCATGATGCAGAGCATCGTCATTGTCTTTATTCTTACCAGATAAAACAGGATTGAAATGCTGGTGTTTGGGATTCTTAAAAAAGGACAGCACCTGCTCCTTTTTATTCCTGTTAGGATGGGATCTAATCCGTGGATGTCTGAACTCTTGAGGGGATTTGATGTGAGATTTCTAAACCAAGTTTTCTTCAAGTGTTGAGTTTATGAATAGGCCAAAGAAAAGAATAGGCATATATACTCCTGTTTCAGCATCCTGCGGACCAGGAAATGGCTTTTCTTCCATTAAAATACGTGGAGATTCTTCACTGTATGGGGATGCTTCACCACTGCATAGTTGTAGATCACCTAAATAATAATGAGTGGTTGCAGGAAACATTAAGTCATGGCTTTCACAATAATGGCTGAGTGTTTATAATTATGTGCCCTGACATTGGTATGTAATTGTTATATTAACAAAATAACCTACAGACATTGTTGATGATGTTCAAATAAAGGATTAAGGACAGTATAATTACAGTGGATGCTTAGTTGCTGAAATAGGTCATCAACTTTTTAGATTGTGCTATTTCAGAAAGTATTTAGACCATCTTTGGTGGATCCTCCCTTCGTTTCATATACTCTTATGTCTTTCTCTGTTTAATTTGTTCTGACAGGGTACACTATTTATTGCAGCTTAAGGGTTGTACTTCAGAAGTCTTTTAGTGCCGGATCAGCCCGAAGAGACCAGTCACCTCTATGCAATTTGGATGATTCAGAAATTTTTAGAAGTCTTGTCCATAGAGTTATCAAACAAAGTTTAGCAAAGTTAAAGGCAGGGCCAGCTGTTTTAGAATGATCTATCAGATGGGAACTTGGTTCTTCTTTGGGTGAAACATCTATAGAAGCAGGAAACTCCAACAGATACCATTTCAACGAGGTCTGGGGATGATATTGAGACTGAACATGCTGTCAAAGCCTTGGAAAGCAATTTAAATTTTTGAAGAAGAGGGAGAATCAACCTAACTGTGTTGGTAGCATTAATGAGACAACCGAAAATGACAATGGACCATGCAGCATGAATGTGGGAACTAATGTCAGACAGCAAAGCAATGACGAGCTCAGTTGTGAGATGGAATTGAAGAAACTAATTTCCGAAGAATCCTTCTTGCGATTGAAAGAAGCTGGAACTGGCCTTCATACAAAGGTTTCTAAATCCCAAATTTGTTTTGCACTTCAACTATAAGGTTTGCTACTTTGTGTTTTCGTGATGCTAAATTTGGTTTGTTCTATTTACCTTTGGAGTAACTGGTAAAATTAATTTCTAGCACAGGCGGTGGATGAGCTTATGAAAATGGCATACAAATATTATAATGACATTGCTTTAGCAAAGCTGGTACTATTTAATTTATTTAGGGCCTTTGTTGCAGCCAATTTAGACATGGGTGTGGATGGTTTACGAACTAATTTCCGTTCTTTATTAGGTAACATACCTTGGATCACTTGAACTTTCTCCGGTTGATGGCCGCACACTGACCGAGTTTATGCATTTAAGGGGACTACAAATGCGCTCCTTAGGTCGCGTGGTGAGGAATTTCTCCCTCTCTCTCTCTCAGACTTGCAACCACCACCAATTCACCTACAGAATGGACGAATGTTATCCTTCTTTATTTAAACAAAGCCCCTAAGTTTTCGTGGATTGAATTATCAATATTCCTTTTTGAAAATTGTACTACACCATAGAACTTTTTACATTGTTGACCTTCTCCAAGACACCGAATTATTGTCGTCTTTAGATATTACTGTATATTGTATGACATACATTTTTTTGAGAAATTGACGTGCTAATACTTGAAAGCATGCATAATAGCTGTATGCAGTCCCTACCATCAGACTACTGCAAGTGCTTACAGTCTTCTAGCTGTAGTTCTCTACTATACTGGAGACTTTAATGAGGTATGACAATCTTCAGTTGTATTTCACCATTAAATTCTAAGTTGAGTATAATTATAACTTCCTTCTGTAGAGGGGTTCTCATTCAGTGAGACATTTGATTTGAAACTTTGTGTGTTATGGTTAGTTTTTATGGTCTTGTACAACCCAGATATGCATTAGGAATTATAATTTTCTGGACTTAGGAATTACATGTGCAGGCATTAGCATAATTCCGATATCAGACTATATATTTTATCTTAATCAAACACATTCATGGTTCTTATGAGGTGGCATTTGGTCTTATGGCGTCTGGATCTGAATGTTAGAGTGGCATTCTTATGTACTCAAAATATCTTTTTCTTCATTTTAGGCAACCACATATCAGCAGAAGGCATTGGATATTAATGAGAGGGAACTTGGTCTTGACCATCTAGATACAATGAAAAGCTATGGGGATCTTTCAGTTTTCTATTATCAGCCTTCAACACGTTGAATTGGCTCTTAAGTAAGTAGTACTACTTGATGGAGGCATATTCATTTAGTATGCAACATGAGCTGACTACGCTTAAGATTCTCCAAGCAAAACTTAGACTGGAAGATCTGCGTTCTCAGGTGACTGCATGTAGTCATATTTTAATTGGTTGTGTTGTGCGATTTGGCTAGTTGGCTTCTCTCTTGTCAATTTTTTGCAGATGATATTAAGATATAAAACAAATTGTATTGGAGGCCTGTTTTTGGTGTCAAACTTGGATAAGACTCATTTATTAATCGTGTCCAAACATCAAAATACAGATTTGACCTATTTATTAATCATGTTGACTTGTTTAACATATTAAATACAAAAGAATTAAAAATTAACAAATATGTCAAAATTATTCTAAAAATAGGTCATAAATAAGTTAAAATGACATAAATATGACATGAATAAGTTTATAGTATAATATGAATATGGCACAAATAATTAATTTAGTGTTCAGTATATATATTTGTTAATTTTTTCAATAATATTACCTCATAATAATTGATTTTCGTGTTATAAACGCGTAATCGTGTTGAGGTGGGCCAACACAGATGCGACATGGTTATTTATTGTGTCCTAGCAACCCATTTATTAATCGTGTCGATATTTGTCAACACGAATATGGAAAAGTCATGCCGTATCTTTATTGTGTAACCGTGTCGTAATCCATTTTACCACCTCTAGCCTTAACTGTCAGAAGAGAATTTCTCAAGTTCCATATTATTGATGGGAAGAGATTTTTGTTATTTTTTTGTATTTTTTTGTTTTACAGGATTCTGCTGCATTGCTCGAGTCTAGAGTAGCAAGAAGTGGCACGGAATGGAACTCCAAAGCAAGATGCGTTCATTGCGAGTAAAGGTCACCTTACATAAAAATTGAAGATACCCACCAGAAGGCAGCATATAGGCTCTACCGAAGTGTGGCTACGTGTGGGAAAGGGGAAGTAGCATGAGCTCAATTATGTGAAAAATATGCCCCTTAGTTATTTGCATTTGCCCATAACACCTATTCTGTATCAACTAATCACACTACACTTATACAGTCTGAATATATTGTTTGAATTATCTCAAATGATTTGTCACCAATCAACCATAGTTATGAGTAAGCATGCATGATGTGTACTAACATGAAAGATTGTCTTTTATGTTTATAGCTAAGCAATAAGAATGAAAAATTCACTTGTATATTCAATAAGAAGGACAAAAAAAAAAAAAAAACAAATGAGAGGGGCTTCAAAATATGAAATAAATAAAAAATGAGAGGAGCTTATAAATATGAAATATCTCCTACATATGGTGGCGGAGACAGTGAAACTAAAATACATATTTCAAAAGCCAATACAACACCTCGTCAAAAAAAAAAAAAAAGCCAATACAACACAAATTAATATATGAATCAACAAAACGAAGACACAGCCTGCGGCAATATGAGTTCAATATGACTGTGACATACGATGCGCCAAAACTCCAAGTCTACAATGCAATGATACTGTCGTCCACACATGCCTCCTTATGATTGTGTGTTCCCTTGGCTTCTTCTAATATGATTTCAAGAATCCTAGATGATCGGACGGCACCCAAATGGTCGGTGCTTAATGATGCATAAGTTGACTATCTCCCTAACATATGGGGCAAATATGTACTTTCATTTGGTCCATTAAGGCCAACAATCAGTTTGAAACAAATTACAATGAGCAGTAAGAGATAGGGCGGCTAAATTGACCTTAATTAATAATTAAATTGAAGTTTACGATGATCTGTACACACCATAGAACGTCATATGCTTTTTTCTCAGTTAAATATTAGTCAAACTCGCCCAATTAATTAATGAAATTCTGTTAATTTGATGATCAAAGCTAGGGTACAGTCAATTAATTAGTTGTACATGGACTTACGAGTAAGTCAATGTCCGTCGTTTGAACCTAATCTTTCAGTGCAGTGGTTCTAATACCTGCTGTGCACGTTTGACATGTGTATAAATGGGACGTAAAAAATTAATATTGTCTTTCGAAGAAAATTCTCAGGAGAGTTTGAGAAAATGAGTGAAACTGGGCCGGGACGGGCCGGGCTTTTTTCTGCCGTGAGGCGTAAATATGATGTTTGTTTCTTTTGCTCATGAGGAGCTGGGAGCGTACGTTTAAATAGTCTAAATTTAACCTACATAAATAAGCGAGTAAATAACATGTGCGTTTTTTGCAAAGGAACAAAATGTGTATTATTATGTCATGGGGTTTTGATCTGGTGGTGGGTGAGCGTTTGCTCACGTGTCCATCTCTTATTGGGAGATCTGTGAGTTCCAGGCTGCCCATAAAATCAATTCTCCTATCTATGTCATGTACTATACACACTATAAATTTATTAATTTTTGAAGTACAATTAATTATAAAGGACAAAGGTAGTAAGAAATGAAGGATTAAAAAAGGACAAAAAAACAAAAGGGACTCCCTTGAATCAAGAAACCCCACAAATCTCAAAAAGTAACGAACGGCCTAACCATCTGAGAAACGCAATCAAAAGCGAGAAACTGCAAAGAAAATGAAGAGTGAAGGAAAGAAACTACAAGGAACAAGGGCCAAAAAAGTACCCGAAGCAAAAGCCTGTATAAACTTTTTCCCTCTTATTGTCAAAGTGCAGTTCCCTCACGCAAACGAAGGGGAAAAAAGCAAATGAATAAATGAATGCCGCAACACAAAAAGACAAACAAGTTGAAGAAGCAAAGATTGAAAGAAAACACAAGAGACTGGAAACTGTTTCTGATAATAATTATTATTAGGCAGCAGGGCATGCCGCGGCAGAGTCTCTGCTGCTGTTGCTGTTGCCGTGCTTCTGTAAAGTCTTCTCCTCGTTTCTTGTTTCAATGCCCCGCTGACCCCCCCGCATGACTCATCATTCAATGCCAGCTATACCGTCGTTAATAACTTAATATATATTTTTTTAATTTGATTTATTGGGTATTTTCTCTTTTTTTGTTTCAAATTCAAAGTGTGCAAGATTTTTCAATAAATACATGCACTCCACTCTCCTTGTCTCGGTTGTCATTATTACACATCATGAGACACATTATATACGTCACTTGAATTATTATGAGACATTAGACTTTGAAAGAGGGCTATCCCTTCGGTCGTTGGGGGAAAAAAAAAAGAAAAAAAAAAGAGAGGAGGTTTTGAATGCATCAATTCAATAACAAACTCATGGCAGTTGCAGTTGGGCCCCTTCATATACTCTGTTCTCAATTATCTCATGAAATGATGTATTGATTTGAATTTGATATTTTCTTAAATTCAAAAGTTCTATGATATGAAATTAACTTAAGGTTACAAAACGAATTAAGTGATTACGTAAAATTTATTAAAAAAATATCAACGCCTCTTTAACATATTGATAGGTAAATCTTTACACAATATTTCTACATTATTAATTACATTGAGGGTTTGAGAATTGATTCTATCTTTAAAAGTATATGATAATTATAAAAAAGTAAATTTTCAAACTATAGTTCAACTATAAAATATCGAGAGGAGTCTCGAGTCTTAATAGATAAATTACGTTTTAACTATGAATACCGGATAAATTTAAACAAATAAGGTAACATTAATAATAATACATCATGACATATTCAAACAATTTTTTTACACCCATCATTAAATTTGTGATGTTACATTTTTTTTTAAAAACACTTGTACCATTTTTTTAATAAATCCAAAAAATACCACTTATCAATTTACATCATAATTGCATGATTCATAATTATCGTATTATTTAATAATCTTCAACTCCATTTGTTAAGAAAAAAAATTAATCATCATTTATGAAGAAATTTTGAAATTCATAACAAATTATGACAAATTTGGCATCAATTCCCTTTGGGTATATGGAAAGTACTATACAAATCAATTAATCTCTTTATAAAAACGTGCACTCGAAATATTTGTACATGGCTGGATATTAAAAACATACTTCAATCTAAAGAATCTTAAAACCCAAACACCGGCCAAAACTTGACTAGCAAACCTTAGTGGATTCAGCAACCCACATATTCCACTTACCATTTTTATCCAATTTCTCCTTGACTAATGAATAAAAAATAACCCAAAAAATTAAATAAAAGAACAAATACAAAAATAATTATTAATACAAACTTTGAAAAGCATTTCTCTCTCTCTCTTTCTCACTTACTATATAAACCCTCTTTCATTTCCTGCTCAGCCATCTCTTTCATGGCATCAAGTTCTAATAACAGCAACGCGGCCACCACCATGGCGCCGGCAGCAGCTTACGGGTCAGACTCGGCCACCACCTTTGTCCAAGCTGACCCATCAACTTTCCGACAGATAGTTCAAAAACTAACCGGAGCCCCCGACGATCCATCATCCCCAAAACTCCCCGTCACTCACCCCGCACGAGCAGTCACCTCAGCCGCCGCCGCCATCATCCCCGCCGCAGTCGCCGGAGCGAACATGGGCCCCAAAAGACCCGCATTCAAGCTGCATGAGCGCAGACAGACGGCAAAGAAACTCGAAATCAAACTCAACAATAACAACAACACAAACATCAACAGCAGCAACAACGTTTACAGCAATGGCTACGAGCTTTGTAGTTTCTATAAGCAACGTGGAGGTGGGACTGGGGCGTTTCTTGTGTCTCCGGTTTCGACTTTGGAGTTTCTGGCGCCGCGCGTGAGCCCTAGGTCCCCACGCGAGGAGTTGTTGTGCGCGCGTGGTGGCGGTGGAGAAGAAGAGGAGAGAGCCATTATTGCTGAGAAAGGATTTTATTTGCATCCAAGTCCATTGAGTACGCCAAGAGGAGGAGCTGAGCCTGAGTTGCTTCCTTTGTTTCCATTAACTTCTCCTAGAAACAATGATCCTCATAATTCTTCTAATTAGTAGTAATTTATTAGTTGATTAACTTAATAAGTACATCGATCTAATTTTAACTCTTTTTATTTTTGTGAATGAATTGTGGTTATTAGTTTTTAATTTCACATGTATTAACGTGTAACCAAAAAAATTATTACCTTAATGGCTTAATTCCAGGTGTTTTCTTGCTCAATTTGGTTTTTTTTTTTTTTTGGTTTTCTTTTTCTCTCTCCTTCGTTTCTCATTTTTTTAGGTTGCAAATTGGCAGCCTAAAAAGCGGTAATTTTACCTAATTTGCAGGTTAAAATCATTTTATTATGTTGACGCATACCATACACGCGCTATTGCTGTATACCTCTTATGTCTCAATATGGAAATGTAGAAATTTCATTTTTTTTTAAATAAAGCCTTTTTTTCACATTAATTGCATTGTATAGTCGAAGTTTCGTCCAATCTGTTTCGATCTATTTAAAATAAGGGTCTTCCTACTCTGCACCCGGTGTACGCGTGGTTTACTGTGACATGACATTCAGCCAATTAAATTCTGACATGTGGGCAATAAGGATGGTAAAGTAACCGGTTTCTACGGTTGAATTCACAACTGCCTTTGTTTGTGTCCTGTGTGTTCCACTCTCTTATTATCACAACTGTTGCTCAATAATGTTTTACATGTAATATACTGCATGTCACAGGTTATGTAGTTGGGCTTTTATTGTCTCAAGTGGCTAACATTAGGCATAAATTTTGTAAGAAATGTTCCCAATGAAAGAAGATATTTAATTAATTTAATTAGGATAAAATTATTTTGTAAAAGAAATCAATTTTTGATTTTGAATGATTTTGACGAAAATTTAAAGTTGTTTTATGTGTTTAAGAAAATGAGTTGTAATTGTTTTAATTAATTAAAAATAATGAACAAATTATGTAACAAAAAAAAAAGTAAAACGGTTCGTTTTGCGAAGGGTAATTGACAAATTATGTAACAAGTGGGAAAAAAGTAAAACGGTTCATTTTGGATATATTCCAATATTTCCCTTCACCAAAATTGGAACAAAAATTATCAAAAATTATTCAGTCATTTGTTTTTTAAGTTAAAAAAATCTGAAAACTTTACGCTCTAAGTTAGTATTGGCATGAATATCATTTCTTAATTTAAATAGCCATTGAAATGTTGAACCTTACGTATTGTTACACACACACATATGTGTGTGTACTAAATGGATTCTAAACCTAAAAAATAAAAAATATTTTTGGCTAATTTAACTACTATTTTTATCATTAACTGGTAGACCTATGGATTTAGATCAGGGGAGGTTTATTTGAATTTAGTACTACGAGATGACCTTGCACAAAATACATTTAATAAATAAATAAACATTTGTGTTAGGATTCAAACAAAGGTCCCAAATTGCTCTAAAACTAGATGAGACCCTTCAGTGGGTAGAAAACTAACCATTACCTAGAGATCCAGTAATTTATTAATATGTTTTAAATTATATGACCTCCTTTTTATGGACTCACAATCATGAGGGGAAGGTAATGAATAATAAAATGGAGGACCCAATACTTTAGATTTCGAGAGACTTGGTTCAATCTAGTAATATAAGGTAATCTTGCAAAAATGATCAAAGATACTTAAAATAAAAATAACTGCGATTGTTGAGATTCGAACCAAGCTCTCCATAACTACTATATTATAGCTATCATGTGTTTATTTTAAATATGGTTACATTTGCTTCTTTTAGAAGGACTTTGGAGTATGCTTAAAAGGAAAATTAATGGTCTTGAATGAGAATTGCATCAGGTTTATTTAGATTTTAGATAAATAAACAAGAAAAACTACCTAAAAATTGTGTATCACAAATTATAAAAGCTAATGTCCCAAATATTTCATAGTTCGTATTGAGATGAAAACTATGAATAAATTGGTAGCCGCTACATGAAAGTCAGGACGATGATGATGATGGTGATGATAATGGTAAAATAATCTATCATCATTAGAATTGAAATTTTTGCATAAAAAACTAGGCGGGTGGTTTTGCCCTCAAAAAGATAATAAATGAAACTTTTCCCAGGGGGTAAGATAATAGTTAATTACCTACTTAAATGTTAATTTTAGTGTTTTTATATGAATATTATTAAAGAAATAATATAAGTATATAACAAATATTATTTCAATTGCAATGATAATATTAAAATTAAAATAATATTAGCATGACTTATGTACATCAATTTAATTAGTCAATGGTTGTAATTATGATTGAATTGAAATTGTATCTTTAATTATAATTACAATTACCATTGGAACTGGACTTGTAATTGTAATTGAATTAGAATTGTAACTTTAGTTATAATTGGAACTACATTGAAATTGAACTTGTAATTATAAGTTTGATGGTAATGGCAATCGTAATTGTAGTTGAAATTGAAATTGAACTTATAATTCTAATTGGAATTGTAACTATAGTTGAAACTGAAATCGTAATGGTAATTGTAACTGAGATGGAATTGTAATTATAATTCTATTTTGAATTAAGAACGGTAAATATTCAGAATTATTCATTATGTCCACATTTATCCATATCCAATTTTTATTGCTTGATTTAGATATGGATGAATGAAGATATTTATGGATATTTTTTTAAAAAAATTCAAAAATCATACAAGATATTAATAAGTTAGTAATATGATTAATAATGTGTTTTGCATTATAAAACTTAATTTATTTATATTTCCTAAACTTATTAATATTGAAAGCTAATTGATTTATATTTTATAAAACAATAATAAATTGACATCGACCGGTGTTATTGTTATGCCACGGTTCTGCTACAGTAATGCCGTCACAAACAGAGATGAATGTGTTAATTGGTAAAACAATCTAACACACTGTTACTTATTAGATAGGGCCCACACTTACTTTCTCTTCTTTTTAAGTTACTCAACCATTGATTTACTTTGAATTTGCATCGGATGGTGTGAAATTTTTTTATAACTTTTTATTCATCTTGATGTATTGATGCATCTGAACCATTTTAGTCGTGGCCTTAAAAGTAAATTCCAATCGGGCCTTATCCAGATTTATGAAAGTTGAAATTTAGCTTGGAAGGTCGCTATAGAAAAAGGAACAAAATATATCCTGACGTGTACACGAGGAGATTCAAATCCTTTTGCCAAACAAATGAGTTAGGAAACATTTGTCACTCAAAATTCAATTTGAAAATTCACTCCTGATGAAGAAATAATAAATATGTTCTAACGGACAAGTCTACCACTTAAGGAGTGTTTTGCAAAATATCGTTGAATTTAATTAATTTATAAACTTACGAATGGTTATCATATACATGTGTTCAATTTCGATACTTTTAAGGGTATCGAATCTTATCCTACATTATCAGATGATCAAAAACTCAATAAAAAAATAGATAAATTTTGACAATTTAATAATTTTGGACAGTGGGATACGTAAGAGTGGATCTAAAAGCTTAATTTATCAAGGATAAAAATATAATAATAATTAATAATTTTTAAAATTGACATTAATATCAAAATTTCTTCATAAATTTACCCCATTCGAACAAAAGTTTCAAAAACAATTCATACGAATGATGGAATCTTTTTGCTGAGCAGAGTCAATTACCTAGGCTTTGTATAAATCCACCCCTAGGGTACGCAGCCTAGTCATAACCTGTTTGAATTAAGCTAAAACTACGCTTGGTCACCACATATTTGAATAGAGTAATAATATAGACATAAACTTTTGTATAAATTTATTTTGTACAAATTGATGTGTCATTTAATTCATTAGTTGAATTATATATCTCATGATTCACATAATTTATTTCTATTATTTTATATTTTCATTCAACCATTGAATTAATACCACATTAATTTGTACAAGAGTTTGTGATTGTATCATCACTCATTTTAATATAACCTTAAGAAAAATGAGAAATAACCACCAACAAATACCATCATGACAAAAATGATAGCACTATAGTATAAATAGTATTATTGCTTTCGTATAGTATGGTATACTGTAATATATATATATAAAAATTATCTTTACACCACCTTTATTTTGTCATATGTACATATAATCACCACAAAATTTTGACATATTTTTTTAATCATCTTTGTTTGTAAATTTGTAGCAATCAACCACTTTGAAACTAAGAATTTAAATAAAATGACCATTTTATTCCTAAAGAAATTAAAAAATTATTTTATCCTACAATTTTTTTAAAAATAAAAAATTATAATTATAAGAATATATCTGAATTTATAAAATGAATAAATCTCAAAATTTTTCATAAGTATAATTTTTAAATAATAATTTTTGTAATTATAATTTTTTTTATTCAAAGTTGGTTTACACTTATTATTACTTTAGTGATTAATTTAAATGATAAAAATCATTTGATACTTTTGATTGTATGATTGATTAAAAAAATAAAAAAAAAATTTAAGATGAATATTACACATTTTTTAGGTCAGTAGAGAGGCGCGAAAACGCCGTGGAGACTTTGACCGAATGAATAGGGATCGATTGATAGACATTTTCTCGAGAAAGACCCTTTTTTTGAATTGAAGAAGCCAAAAGGGTGAACGAACGCTGTGGTAAAGAGCCGTAAGAAAGATCAGCAGAGCATTCCTTCCGCCGGCCTTTATAGGAGTAGGGGAGCAAAGGATTAAAAAAAATCAATAATATTTTATCATTTAATTAAATGGTGCTCACACACTTAGTTTTTCAATAATATTTTATCAATTAATTAAGTGAAAATTCTAATTTTTTATTTTTAAAAATTTTATAAAATAAAATAAAATAATCTTTTAATTTATTTAGGATTAAAATAATTATTTTAGTTAAATTCATAGTGTTAAAATAATTTATTAATACAAGTTTAAAAATAAAAATAATACAAAAAATATATTAAAATTTTATAATAATTAAATATACATATGATAAATGATAAGAAATAGTGCACAAATAATTTTCTTAAAAAAAAACCTATTTTCTATGTTAGTGGTGTCTTGATGGTGTTTAAATGTGAATGCTTTAACTCAACTATAGGTTAGGTAATTAAGGATTTTGATTTGGGGGGAGAAAAAAAAAAGTAGCTCTTTGCATGAATGACGCGCAGAATAGCGCGTGGTACTAGGACAATGAAGTAAATAAATGTCATATCTGATTTCCCCGTTTTAAGGTAAAAAAATTCTCTTAGCTTCAGCTTTTTGGAGCAGGTAAATTTTATGGACACAGTATTAGTATCAGTAGGGGCATTAATGGTACAGTAAAGCTGGCAGCCGTTGAATTTTAAATTATAATGACGGTGTTGTAAAATACAGGAAGCAAGCGGCGCCTCTTACTGACAGCCCAATGGGGTGGATTAACTCGTCAAGCTTATTTAATATTGCGCTGCCATGTCAGTCCAGACAAATTATTCACAAATCTAACAGTCTCTGAGTTTTCAGGATGTAAGATTTCGAAATTTCAAAATCACCTCAAAATCTCAGTCGTCCAATTTTGTATGATTGATAATGATGACCGTATGGTGAAAAAAGTGAGGAAATCTAGCAAGAGGTTGGAGTGTTGGTAAAGTATCATGCAAGACAGTGGAACTCACTGACATTTTTTTTCAACGAAGTAAAAATTGTCAAGTTTGGCATTGATTGACTTCACTTAGTTACTTTTTTCGATGAGCAATGAAGACTTCACATTGACCTTTTTCTATGCTTTTGAATTTTACAAGAGATTTTTTTTTTCTTTTTGACAAAGAAAAACCTTTCTTTTCGTGGGTACCCATTTTCCCTTTTAGCTTCTTCTTCTTCTTTTTTTTCTTTTCCTCCTTTCCAAACAATATTCCTATTGGTTAGTATTTGATTTCGCTTTGGGAGATTAATGATTGTTTAGTAGCAGGGAATTCGTACAATTTGTCTATCAACATTTGCAAAGATACTAGTTTGAGAGATGTGTAAGTTTAATGCAAGCTACAAGAGTTTGAAAAGGTTCTAGTTTGATTAACTATGAGAGATTATTCTGAGATCCCAACAGGGATTAGGGATTTTATTAGTTTCCATAATACAGTTTTTTTCCTTTTTTTTTTTTTTTAAAGATCGGATGCTATAAATTTCTACGGTACTTAAAAGAATCAAACATAATTTGATTGTCTGAGTTTTCAACTCAATATCATACATGCAGGTACGAATTAACATGTTAATTGAGTTTTGGATAAATAAATGCAGATTGGAATCCTTTTAATGTTAGCTTTGTTTAAGGGGAAAGAAAAAAGCCTAAGAGGTACCTACGTTTAAGTCTGAGTTTTCAACTCCTCTTCAATTTTCAGCAATGGCATTGCTAATACTAATCGCAAAAATTAATATAATTACTTGCACAGCAAGCGAAAGCAAAATTATGATCGTCTATAGAATTGAATTATTGTTTCCTAGATCGAAAGAAAATTACAACAACGCCGAAAAATCCCCTCTCGTCGCAGCGTAAGACCCACAAATAATTAATGCAATAAGCCGAAGCGATTCCTTTTTAAAGGATTAACTTCTCCTTTTTATAATGAAATTACTAGCTTCATATTAACTTCTCTTTTATAAACTGAACTGCTCCCTACATGTTTAAGACTTGGTAACTACTAAGTGGTGGTTACTTCCAGGTTGGTAAACAGAACTGCTTCCCGATGGGTGACCCGCCCATTTCCTACATTTGGAGTAACCATTAATGCTATTCTTCCTGCTGCTTGTGGACGAGATGAATGTTCAGTTCAGTGAATCAATCGCGCATGCCTGCTAAATTCCGGAACCAAAATATTATGATGGTAAAATTAGAGAGACCAAACTCTATAATGTCCGAAAATAAGGGGTAAAATGTTAAATATCTAGACATATAGAGACAAATGGTCGCCAAATAAAAAAAAAAAAAAAAACTCTCTTTTTGTAAGTCAAAAGATTGTAAATACACCAGCTTTGGAAATTTTTGTGGAGCTAAGTCTAAAATAATCAACCCATCGATACGAGAAGTGAAAAATCGCAGTCTCTCAAATGAATGGCAAAATTTTTAAGTCCTCTAGTCATTGCATTGGTTGCAATTTTATAACTTGAAAGGTAATCTGTGAACAGTCTCTCCCCCTCTAGATTAAAGACACAAATGTTGTGAAATAAAAATTCTAATTGCGAAGAGATAAAAGATACTTGTCATGGCGTACCAAACTATCAATTATTGATAAGATATGTGTACATTTGGACATAACAAAATCAAAATGCATTTTTATTTCTTGTCAGCCAAGGGCGAACACATTTTTAAATGTTGGGTCTCGACCAACTAAATACATAAAAGTCATAATTAATAATAATAAGCGTGTTACCATTGACCAATTACATTTTCCTTAACTCGTTTTCTTGTCTGCTTCAAATCTTTTGATTCATATTTCGCTGGTCAAGGTACAGAATTTCAAGCCAATTTACTAACGCAAACACATAGAAACTCTATATGAATGTGGCAGGTGACTCATCAAATAACGCAAGCTCTTCCTTCATTACAAATGGAAAAGCTCTCAACTATTGCAATCTTTGCTTTCTTTGCAATTCTATTGACTAACCCTAGAAGTTGTTTAGCGTTGTCAACGGTTCCTCCTGTTCTTAGTAACTGCAGAAAATGCAAGATAGGCACTGATAAATGGCCATATGCAGCTTGGAATTGGCGTGCTCGAATTCTTCGAGCTCAAGGTCGGGATAAAGACAAGCCTTGAGGATCTCCACCGCCTCCTCTACAACCTCCTATGAATCATCCATAGTTGTTAGATTGTACATCAGTCAAAAAATGTATTTTTTTTTCCTTCAAAAAATTTGTATGGGATGAGAAACCTCACTCACTGAACACCAACTCATGCCCCTTATTATATTAATACTCGAATTCAAAAAACTACCAATCGAGCTACAACCATAGCATATAATAGTCAATTAATGTATTTATTTTTTATTTTTTGTACAATTGATGTAGAAACGCTCATAACAGATTAGTTTCCTACTTCGAGTTTTCGTAATTCATGGAGAATTGATTCTACCCAATTCTCCAGTGATGTTTGTTTTTATATATGTTTTCTAGAGTTGTTCATTGAATCTTCAATCTAGATTCACCTGTGTGCTGTGTGTATCTCTTGTGCGCCTTTGTGTACCCATAAAAAGAATCGAACTTCCGGATCTCCAATTCGAAAGTGAAATATGGCATTAGGCCCAATGACTTTCATATTAGAAGGGATTGTTAGGTTTGGGCCTCGTCTCATTACGTTTACGTTCACCTCAGTTAGCTAAAAGGTCATAATTACAAATTTACACATTAGCTGTTAACCAATGCCAATTTTCTTATCTAATTAATCATCGTTAAATTGCTGATCATGCAGACAATTCTAAAATCAAGCAACCTATCCAACATGAACAGAGAAATTCTTATAAATGTGAAATTTTTAATCTTTGAAATTTTATAACTAGAAAACGTAAACCGAAAATGTTCTCTCCTCCTATAAGTTTAGGCCCTATTTCACTATTTGGTATTACAATGTAATGGGTTAAAGGCACACCTAATGTGAAATAAAACGTCGTAAAATAAAATTTAAGGTTAATCTTTTGATGCTTTTATTTTTTTTATGACATTGAAAATGTAACAAATGCACACTTTTGGATTTTGATCAGTGGTATAAAATATTTGTATAAATGAAAAATACAAGTTCTTTAAAAATATTGTAATTAGTTAACAAATTGATTAAAAAGATTATTTATAACTAAGAAAGGGAAAAAAAAAATAAAAGACTTACGTGATCAAACCTCCCCCTTTCACATTGAATGCACATGCCTCTCCATTCAATTTGAATTCGTTAACTTAATTCTATAAGTTACCTACTATTAATTAATTAATTAACTAATTATCCACTAAATTAAACCAATCGTAGAGATTAAATTTTTTAAATATCAATACTGTAAGAAGTCATAAAATATTATAGAAAAATCTAAAATTTAATTTTTTTTTGTAAATATTGCTTTTTAAATCATTGTTATTATCATATTTCTACTTCAATAGTTCTGAAACAATATTAACTAGCTACAATACTATGAAATAAAAGTTGATAAAATATACGGTAGTAAAATCTTACAACTAGGGGTGTCAATTTGTATAATTGTGTTGTGTCAAATTTAAGCAAATATAAATATGACCCATTTATTAATCGTGTTGAAATATCAAAGCACAAATATGACATATTTATACATTATGTTAATCTGTTTAACATATTTAATAAAAAAATTTAAATTAATTTAAAAATAACAAAAATATGTCAATATTAATCTTTAAAATAGGTAATAAATAAGTTAACATAATATGGATATAGTATTAATAAGTTTATAACACAACATGAACATGACATGAATAAGTTTATAAGCAACATTGATATGATACAAATAATTAATTTAGAGTTCAATACATAGATTAGTCATTTTTTCAATAATATTATTCAATATTAATTGATATTCATGTTATAAACGTATAATCATGTTAAAATAGTCCAACATAAATAGGACATTGTTATTTATCATGTCGTTTCATGTAAACCCATTTATTATCTATGTCAATATTTATCAAAACAAATGCAAAAAAATGGTGTCATATCCGTATAGTATGATCCTGTGATACTGCATTTTACCTTCTATAGTTACAATTCAATATTTATCATAACTATTTATTATTTCGTAAAACTTGAATATTAAAACAATAATGATTCTCTTAATAATTATTTTGACAAAATAGTAAATTATTATTTCGTAACTGTGGAATTAAAACACTTTACTTTTCACACTACCGTTGGAAGCAACAAGTGAAGCCTTAGTTTAATTATGTCTTTATAATTTGTATTCTGGTGGAGTCTCGGAACATTTTTTGCATTTAGTCTTCTAATCATCTTAATCCTTCTAATTCCAAGTTCTCTTGAGTGCTAAGGCTTGATTACCTCCCGGATTCCTATCTAATAAATTAATGAAATATTCTTTCTTACTTGTATTTTCAATTAAGTTTCTCTTGCATCAGAGTTTTTTTTTAAATATTTATATTTCAACTAAAAGAAAATATTCGCCGATATGAAAAGTAACATGGTGTATGAAACTATCATGCATTGGACGTAACGAAATTGATATACAAGATTTTTATTTCTAGTGAGCCACCATCGAATACATATTCAAATGGTAGAGCCACCTGAATGCATAAAAGTCCAAATAATAAATGTGTTGGTGCTGGTCAATTACATTTTTCTTCACTCGTTTTTCTCGTGTACTTCAAATCTTTTGAATAGTATTGCCAGTCAACATAGACAATTTCAACTAGCTCCTGTACGCCCTCCTGGTAATCATCCATGAAAAGAGCATTCATGGCCGACCAAGCTAGCTAGACCTGAGGGGCATATTAGTCAATGAATGTATATTTTCTGTACAATTGATGTACAAGTTCATAGTTCCTCGTTTGAGTTCTTGTAATCCAAGGATGATTAATTCTACTCAATTCTCTATTGATGTTTGTTTATACGATGTTCTAGCGTTGTTCAGTGAATATTCTTCAAGCTGATTCGCCTATTTTTACAATAAGAATATGACTTTCCTCGATCTAAAATCACTCACATTCAAAAAGGAAAAAAAAAAAAATCTCCTGTATGCACTAATTGTGAAATCATATTAAATGGCTGCAATACATTAAAGCAAAAGTCGATAATGTTTGAAAAGATATTGAGTTGTAAAATGTTACAATTAGAGGTGTCAATTCATATAATCATGTTGTGATTGTCTTGTGTCTTATTCATGTCATGTCAAATTTAAGCAAACATGGATATAACCCATTTATTAATTGTGTTGAAATATCAAGATACAATGTAACCCATGCATTAATCATGTTAATTGTATTGACTTGTTTAATATGTTTAATACAAAAAATTAAAAGTTAACTTTAAAAAATAATAAATATGTCAATATTATTTTTTAAAATATGTGATAATAAGTTATAAATTAGTTAACATAACATAAATATGATATGTATAAGTTTATAACATGATAGGGATATGATATGAATAATTAATTTAATGTTTAATATATATATATAAGTTAATTTTTTTTAATAAAATTACCACATATTAATTGATATTCATCTCATAAACATGTAGTCATATTGAGGTGTTCTAATCCAAAGACGACATTATTATTTATCATATCGTGTCGTGTCAACCTATTTATTAATTGTGTCAACACGAATACAAAAAAAAAAATCATATTGTATCTTTGTCGTGTAATCGTATCATAACCTATTTTACCACCTCTAGTTACAACCCAACATCTCTTGTAACTATCTGATAATTCCAAAACTTGAATAGTAAAACAATAATAACCCTCTAAATAATAATTTTGTCAAAATAATAAATTACATAAATTTTTCATCAACTAACTGTGGAATTAAAACACGTTACCTTTCAAATTACTGATGTAAGTACCAAATGGAGCCTCAGTTTATGTCATTGTATTATGGTGCACTCTTTGGAACATTTTTTTGCATTTAGTCTTCTAGTCATATTTATTCCTTCTAATTCCTAGGTAAGGCTTGATTACCTCCCGAATTCCTATCTAATAAATTAATGAAATGTTCCTTCTTACTTTTATTTTCAAAAAAGTTTCTCTTGCATGAGAGGTTGGTTTTAAAAAAAAATAAATATTGATATCTCAATTAAATTTAAAAGAAAATATTCACCGATATGAAAAGTTACATGGTGTATGAAACTATCATGCATTGGACCTAACAAAATTAACGCAGAAGATTTTTGTTTCTTGTGAACCAAGGTCGAATACCTATTAAAATGTTGGAGCCAACTGAGTACACAAAAGTCAAAATGATAATGTGTTCGTGCTGATCAATTACAGTTTTCGTCACTCGTTATTCTTGTCTATTTCAAATCTTTTGAATAATATTACCAGTCAACATAGACAATTTCAAGCCAATTACCAACAAAAACATGCAAAAATTCCCTATAAATGTGGCAGGGAGTCATCAAATCACACAAGCTCTTCCTTCTCTACAAATGGGAAAACTCTCAGCTATTGCAATCCTTGCATTGTTTTCAATCTTATTACTTGACCCAACAAACTGTTTAGCCTCGTCACCTGTTCCTTCAGTTCTTAGTGAATGCAGAAAATGCAAGACGGGCACTGATGAATGGAACTACCATGCTCGAGTTCTTCGAGGTCGGGATAAAGATCAACCTAGAGGGAATCAACCAGCTCCTGTACGCCCTCCTGGCAATCGTCCATAGCTTTCGTGAAAAGATTTGCATGAGATGAAAAACCTCGCCTACTGGACAATAAACTCAAATCCTGAGCCTCCTACTATTACTTAAACTCGAATAGCTATAGACCCAAGGTGTATTCATGGCCAACCAAGCTAGCTACACCGTGGGGCATATTAGTCAATAAATGTATATTTTCTGTACAATTGATGTACAAGTTCGTGATATATTAATTATTAGTTTCCTAGTTTCAGTTCTAGTAATCCACGGATGATTAATTCTACTCAATTCTGTATCGATCTTATCTTTATGTACAGCTGTTGAATGAATCTTCAAGCCAGATTCATCTATGTTTACCTCCATTGCACTTGTGTGTATTTACAAATTTACAACAAGAGTCTGCCTACTTTCGAGCTAGAATAACTAGTATGTACTTTCTATGCGGAAGTATTTGGTTCTCCCGCCCGGGGGGGGGGGGGGGGGGGACATTATTTGGTTCTCTAGAATAAACTTATAGCCTAAACCTAGAACTATTTATAATTAGTTGATAATATCACTGTCAAAGTATGATAAGGAACGTTGGATTTGATGGATTGAATACCCCAGTGCTTAACCATACCATTGCAGATCAAGAAAGTCCCCTGTGGCATCAAGGCCCACGACTTATATCTGGGATGGGCTTGTGTGATTGGGCCTGGTCCTCATTGCAGTTATAGTCTTGGGGATAGGAAAAAAAAAAGGTTTTCATGTCCGAAATGAGATCCACTACCCTAGAAGCATTTTCTAACTAGTTCGATTAAATTGGTAAAATTTTTCGATGTTTAATTTAAAGCTGTGTGGACAAAGAAATGAAAGCAATTTTTGCAGTCAACACTGTTGTGTGCTGCATAATAATATTATAATAACACATGATTTAGAAGTGTACTCGTTTTAACGAAATTCAGGTAAAAGATTTCGAAGAGCTCACAATAAGCTGGGATCAACATCATCTAAACATGAAACCTTTTTTTCAAGCTCATGTTAAAATCAAAAAGTTAAAAATCATTCGTTGACTGAGTTTTGGAATATTATTAAATAAGAAATAAGAATTAAATTATTTCAACCTAAATTTTCTACGTTTACCGTAGATCAATGACTTAAAACTTTTATAAAAAAATTAAATTGAAATAACCTCTCCTAAAACATAAAAAGGGTAAGAAATTTTGTACATAAAAGGGTAAGAAATTTAGTGGTATCTATCCTCATTTTCAAAGAATAAAAAGATTCTTGTTGGTTTTCGAAGCCGCACGGAGAAGCAACTGAATTAAAAATCAGAAGAGTAAGAACCTCGTGGCCATACACAATTTCCAAAATTCAAAAGGCACCCCCTGGTGAATGGTGATACAGTGTCATCCGCATTCTTTCTTTTGTTTTATTTGGACTGTATTTCAGTTTTTGGGTTGTTGATTTTGCCCTAAAAATATTATTAAAAACACATAATAATTGGGCATGAATCACACCAATTGCACTGTAATTTTACAAAAATTTAGAAATACATATACATGAGATTGTGTAGCTACTTATTCATTTTCTCTATTTATGGCATATAAATTTTGTAACTTTTGACATACTAAATTGTGTTCTCCTTGTGACAGGCCAGAGAAATATTTTTCCATCGAGAGTAACGAAGATAAATCGCAGTCATTTGACTTCTTTTTGGCAAAGTGAGATATTTTTACAGCTACTCCCCCATTTCCTCGTTCATCTCCTGTAGCATGGCCTTAGAGGGTACGACCCTTTAATCATATATATGATCTATGACTATGAGCATCTTTGATTTAAGGATAATAAATCTTTTTTTTTATAAGGGATATAATTAATCTACCAAATTTAGAGATAGTTTCTCCAAATTTATTACTTTGTAAAAGTAAAAGGTTGAAGTGACGTAGGATGTTATTTTAGAATTTCAAAATTTTATTATTTTAGGTCTTTGACATTTTTTATTGTAATTAGAGTCAATTATACTGTGTGTCTTTATCTTTTATTTTATTATAATTGTAGTTTAGTTTCCTTTTAAGATAACTTGGGTATGTAGACTTACTCTATTATAAATAGAGAGTTTTTATTATTGTAACTTTAACATTCGATCAATTAATAAAACACATCTTTTAATATTTAACTTTAGAATTATCTATAAAAAATATTTCTATTAGAATTGTTTGGGTTAGAGCGTGATCCAATCTCGCTTAACGCGTTATTAAAAATCTCATCGAGTTAATTAGAACAAAATCTAATCATATTTCGATTAAAGCATAACTAGTAATGTTGATTTGGTCCAGTACTCATAAATATATAGGTTGCGTTTACTTTTTGGATTGGAGTGGAATCCTGAGGAGTGAGAATCCTGAAATTAAGAGTGTGGAGTGGGAGTGAGAGTAGAGTGTTTACTTAGACTAAATGAAAGTAAGGATTGTCAATCAGAATCCCAATTATTTGTTTACTTTGTCTTGAATTGAGAGTAAATTGTTTTAAATTACAATTTTATCCTTATGTAAAGAATTTGTAGTTTAAAAAAAATGAATAAAAATATATTTGTACAATAACCTATTTATTTTATCATTAATTTTAATTATATAAAATACTAATTATTTTTAATATTTTTAATTATGTAAAATAAAAATTTTTATGAATTTTATTTTAATTTTAAAACTAAAAATTATTGGTAATATTTATCTGTATAAACAAAAGACAATTTAAAATGTTGGATTATATTATTACATTGTGCCATCGTCAAGAAAGTTATTTTTCACAACTTTGATTTTTCCATCCTGTTGATTATTTATTTATTTATTTTTTCAAATTTTATGTGCATACACAACTTGTTCTAAATATGAACATATCAAGGCATAGGGTAGCCATCAGTTTTGATGCTTGGAGCTATAGGCCATTTTGGCAGACAACCTTTCTAAATTTTCCAGTGGCTTTCTAGTAGCCAGCTGTGGTGGCTCTATTTGTTCTTGAGCCATTCGAGTACTCTCGATCCCTAGGACAGAAGAAGAACCATTCCATATCTCGTTTTGGAAGGAATGATTTCTCTGCAAATTTACCGTTGGAAATTCATTTTGTTGAATTCTCAAATCAATAAGATTAAGGTAAACAGAATGACCAAATATAAAACAGCTACTCACTGCATTTTTTCTCATTATTGTACATGAAAACTTAAATCCCATAAAATTGGCTTTTAGTACAAAAAGTTAAGGCCCCATGTGAAGAAAGATTCTAACAGGAATCAAATAAATAAAACAAACAAAAAAGTGCTTTACAAAGCTAAAAACAATTAGACTGCAGCATAAAGTAAATAAATATAGCCATGAAAACAAAATTAAATATAGTTCATTAGTTCGATATAATTTCGAAGGCCAAAATATATTACATAGCACCTCAAGTCCAAGGTTCCAAAATAATATTATATAAGAACACATCTCTGAAGTTCCAAAATAATATTATATAAGAACACATCTCTAAAGTTCCAAAATAGTGTGTTCATTTGACAAAACACAATCCAAATTTCCAAAGTACCCAAAGGAGTGCATCTCACAAACCATGACCAATCTTTCGAAGGATATACCCCTTTTTCAGCTCATTGGGCAAGTTGAAGAATACACGTAGCATATCATGTTTGGTTGCCAAAATATCAATCGTATCTAATATTTCTTGCTCACCTAAGCCTTCAATCTTACATATTTCACCATACAACCTAGCTTGTAAATAAGATAATTCTTTGTCAGTAGTAGAAAGTACGCTAATCAACCCATCAAGCTTGGGTACCATGGCTGAAATGGACTCTGCCATTGCCCCCATATTTGAAGACATATTTTCAAATGTCTTGTCCTTGGTTCTTCTTTTCTTCTTGGGATGGCTGGAATTACTTGGAACACTTTCATTTTCATTAGCAGGTGCATGTGATTGTGGAGTGTGTGACATATCATCAAGAATATTTTCCATAAAAGTCTCATGTGTGGAATCATTTTCCCAAGGTGAAATTAAAATTGTCTTCATGATGTGCCTCTTCTTCGTCATCATCAGCATTGCCAGCATTTGCTCCATTAGCTCTATCACGGCCAAAGATCTCACTCAATGTGTAATAATAGGGAAATGGTTTGAGAAATAACCCACTTGCATCCTTTCTTTTTTGTTGGGGGAATAAAAAAACAAAGAAATATGAACAACACAAGCAACATAAACAACACAACAAATGATTGATTAATCTTAAACAATCAGTGCCCTTAATCTTAAACCAACATAAACATCAAATATTTAACAAAGAAACAAGATCAACACATCAAAAGAATGAAGCCTAGAAATAATAATGGAACAAAGAAACATGAACAACACAGCAACATAAACAACCTAGAAACTGAGTAAAAAACAGAGCACGAACATCCAAAACAACCCAGATGAAATAAACCATATAGATAAAGGACATTATAAACTTCAAAACCAATTATGATCTACTCCCTAACTCTCAATATAAAGACTAAAGGTAGGTACTTTACCTTCACATACTCATCGTAAGCACTTTTATCACATACGATCATTGATTTCTCTAAATCCCAATCAAACCCACTTAGAGCTAACATGTCTGCCACATCATTATGTTTTAGCTTGAAATACTTCACTCTAGATTCAATATGGGGACATGCTTTCAATCCACATCCTGGAATTTTCAACTCCAACATACTTTCAAGTTGATTCAAATACCTAGTTTAGAACCCACAATCTACTCACCACATTGGATTTTGACTCAATTCATACAATGAATCAACCAACGCATCATCTTGGGTTGTTGTCCAGTAATGCTTCGATAGCCCACGACCTCTTTGACTCATTCTATTTACAATAAAATAAATTTGTTATAAAAAAAATATAAGGTCAACTACACTTGATTGTATAATTAAATGCAACATATAAAATGAAAATCAATGGCAAAAATAATTCATCATAAAAAATAATAATAAATTGCATAAACAACAAATATAAAATAATACATTGTCAATTAAAACAATCACATTGTCATTGAAGGAACACACCAAACAAATACATTGTTAAATACCATTACAAGTGATTAAACAAACTACAATGATAATAAACGAATGTCCTCATGCATTCCTCATGTTCCACATCTCTTGAGCTAAATTATCTCTCCAAGCAGACCACTCATTTGAAGTCTCAATTGACTCAATAAATTGTGCTTCATCAACATTGTCCCCTATGTCATCATCTATTTCTTCTTCCATAACATCGATAGACATTTTCGTTCTTATGAAATTGTGCAACATACAACAAACTGATATTATACGACGTTGTGTTATAATATCATAAAAAGCGGGACTTCTAAGTATAGGCCATCTATTTTTTAATAGCCCGAAACATCGCTCAATCACATTGCGAGCACTAGAGTGTTTCGTATTAAAAAAATCTTTTGGTGTATGAGGTTGGTGTCCATCACAAAAGTCGCTCAAATGATAATGTTCCCCTCTATATGGTGAAAGAAAACCCATCCCATTAGTATAGCCAGCATCAACCAAGTAATATTAACCTATAAAAAGAATAAGATACCGTTGTATAAAAAAAAATCATTCGCCAAGTAATATACTCTCACAAGCTAAAGAAAATTTTGGTTAAATTTATTACCATGAGGGACTTTTAACCCATTTCTTCTAGTTAAGGTATCTTTTAGCACGCGCATATCATGAGTTGAACCTTCCCATCCCGGTAAGACATATATAAATTACATATCTTGTGAACAAACTCCCAAAACATTTGTTGCAATCTCATTTTTTCTAGTTCTATATCTTGGTTTATCAGCCTTCGAAACATGAACTTTTATATAAGTGCCATCTAAAGCTCCTAAGCAGTTCTACAATAAACCATTAAAAAAAATTAATGAGTCAATGTACAAAGTGTATTAGAGAAGACACAAATTAAATGAAATATTATACTTACCGTAAACCACTTCCATTTTGGGTCCGTTGAGTTGTCTTTAATTGACTCAGGTTTCTTCCAAAATTCCTTTTAACATCTATTCATTGCCCTTAAACACATGAAAACATTTACTAATTGTTCTTCCGGATCTCTTAAAGTTAAAACCGACAACCCGATTTTTGACGTGAGGTGCTAAGATTGCCAAAAACATTGCAACCATCTCCTCTGGAGACACCCTTTTACTTCTAACCAAACTCCATTTCTCACAAAGAAGCTTACATAATTTGAAAAATGCTTGTCCATCAATTCTTAATTGTGACAAACATTTTATATCACTTTCAAATACCAAGCCATGCAAATAGGACAGTTGTTGGTAAACTCTATAAGCTAAATTTGGACTTTCCAACCTTTGTTCATAAGATAAGTAAACATAGGAATACATATCAGCACACACATCCATAATCATTTGCAACATGACAACTAGTTCTTGTATAATTACCAAGATTTTTTGCTTTCTTCCTAACAACCGTGCCATCCTATAGCTTAACAAAAAAGAAAACTCGATAAATAAAATGGGCTGGAAAATTAATTTTTATTTCTTTATGATGGAACCTCAACTAAATGGGCTGGAAAATATATTAACTAATTCATTAGTTATATAAAATAAGCCAAAACTAGGGGTGGGCGTTCGGTTCGGGTTAACCCGAACCGAACCGAACCCGAAATTTATTTCGGATTTGGTTCGGTTCGGATTAACCCGTAAAATCCGAACGGATTCAAAGTTTCAATCCGTTCGGGTTACATTTTGGTTCGGGTTGAACCCGAACCGAATTTTCAACCCGTTCGGGTTGAATTTTTTTTTAAGATTTAACTTTTAAATTAAAAATATATATAGTTATATACATTAATTAAACTAAAAAATCCCTAATCCTAAACAAAAAGCTCTCCCTCTCGGCCTCCCCTCCTTGCTTCCTCTTCTCATTTTCTGTGAATTGTGGCCGACGACTTCCGCAGCAGCCCCTCAGCAGCAGCCACAGCAGCCCCGTTCAGCTCCAACAGACACCAACAACAGCAGCTCGCAGCAGCCAGCAGCAGCAGCTCACAGCAGCCAGCAGCAGCATATCGCAGCAGCTCGCAGCAGCCACCAGCAGCAGCCACCAGTAGCAGCCAGCAGCAGCAGCAGCCAGCAGCTCCGTTCACCGCAGCCCACTCACGTCAGCCAGCACGCCTTGCCCTCAACTGCGCTGTGCGTTCGCCGTTCAGCTCGCGTCCCACTCAGCCCAGCAAGCCTCGATCTGCCGACGTTGTAGCTACTCCGACCTCTGAGATCAAGGTTTGTCTTACCTTGCCGACGGCGACGCTATAACTTGCTGACTTGCACGCAGCTGATGGCAACAACCCGAATTAAATTTTAAGTTTTTAACAGCCTATTGATATTAATTAAATTGTAAATTTTTAATTAATTAATTGATAATTATTCAATTATTTGAAGTGGGTTTGTTGTTGTTGATTGATAATTGAACAAATGGAGATTGTTATTAATTAAATTGGAGTGAGTTTATTGAATTATTTGAACAATTGGAGGGTGGACTGGAGATGGTTATTGAATTATTTTAAGTGGTTAGAAACTTAGAATTTTTAGATTAAATTGTTTGAATCCGAACTAACCCGAATTATTCTAACCCGAACTAACCCAAATTAACCCGAACCGAAATTGTAACCCGAATTATCAATCCAATCCGATCCGAATGTAAACCAAACAACGAAGAATTTAATTCGGTTCGTTGTTGGGTTGGCATTTCAAATGATTATCCACCAACGGTTGAAAAACGAAACCAAACCCGAGAAAAGATTTAGCCAAAACCAGCAAGAGGAAATGATTATTCTAAGTTTAATTGATCAAATCGAACAGCAGCAAAAACAATCTCTTTCATTCTCTTTCAATTACTTTTCTGTTAAAACACAGACAAAAATAACTAATGCTTGGATGCCAAAGGCATAAAAAAAGTCAAAATTTTGCCAAAATAATAATAAGTCTAACTATTTTTCAACTTGTCATTTGATCAAGTGTTTTCTCAATAGTCAGAGCAAGAGGAAATGATAGCTTAAATAAGAGAACAAGGATAAAGTAGACTATGTGATTATCATGACTTATCTTTCACAGCCTCATAAGTCAAACATGTGCATTAAAGAGTCAATATCTAATCATTATGTCCAAATAAAAATTACAAAAAGTTTACATTCTAATATAAATATAAACTAATTATATTGCAAAAAGTTTACACTTGTTGAGTTCCCTTCGAATACGTTTACATACTGTAACCATAAATAGTTGTAAATTATGGACCCTAATCTTACACATGGCAAAATCTTAAACTGGCATGCATTAGACTAATTATGCACCTGCATGTACACAATCATTGCTCTCTTAAAAATGGGAGAAAAAGCCAAATCCATGCATTAAATTTTCACAACCCAGAATTGAGAAATTTTAAACAAAAAAAAGAGCTTCCACATGACCACTGAATTGGCACCACATCTTGTCTCTATACGCAGTAGGAGCAGAAGCAGAGAAAAGCACTTTCAACACGCAAAAGAACTTTCTCTTTTATTTTCACTTATTGACAAAAAAATAAGCAAATCGATTCAATCAATCAATTAATAAGCAACACAGGCAACACAGAGATAAATTAATGACAAATCGTTGCATGTATGACTTAACAAAAACTAGATCAGTGGCGTGAATGTTATTAGAAAACATTACCTTGGATGATTCGAAATCGACAAAAGAGAATTTTTAGTAGCATGGGTAGTGATTCCAAAGTCGTGATTGATGCTAGTTCATGTATTCTCTTTTCGCCGGCACCATTGACCTTTTCCACGTGAAGAAATCGAGCAATGATTTTGGGATTTCACGAGTTAGATTTTGGGATTTCACTAGTTAGGGTTTGATGAACTTAGAATTCGATACCATTAAGCCCCTTTTATATATGGTGCAATTGTAAAATTTTATATTACTTAAGGGCGTTTTTGGTATTCAAAGGAGTGGGAGTGGGACTCCCACCTCTCCTCATGGGAGTGGGAATCCCACTCCCCACTCCAAAATTGAGTGGGTCCCACAGAGTGGGAATCCCACTCCCCCTTCAAAACTTGCAAGTATACACCGGAGTGGGAAGAATCAACACTTTTCACTCCCACTCCAGAAAGTAAACACAATACTAGTGTTTTTCTACTATATCAATTCGCTTTTGCTACACCGCTCCATCAGTTGGTATCAGAGTAATTTTATGCTAGTTGCATAGTTTTCTTGGTTACCCACATCCATTCCCACTAAATCTATCAAAAAAAAAAAAAACGATTCACCTAACCTTAGCCGCCAAACCCACCTCTACTGCCTCTAAAATTCAGCCACTATTACCACCACTTGCTGTAACCATCAAACTCACCAGCCACCGCCGACTAAACCTCGGCCCATCCTACACTCAACCACCTCGTACAATCACTGCTGCAAATCACTCAAAACCCTTGGCTCTACCACCTAACCACCAGAGTTTAGCTACCTTTATCGTTAATCGACACCGCATACACACTCCCTTATAGCCACACATCGAAAACCATTCACCATCGCCTCCAACACTGGCTATAAAGCACCATAAATCATAGCTAAACTCACCACAGGCCGCCGCTAATTCAAGTTGATTTGCCAGTCAAAATGCTACTAACAAATTTAGTAGGTCTATATGTTATAGGCAGCTGGGTTTTTTTTGTTTAGAGAAGAGAATTTGTTATTCGAAATTTTGGTATTTTCTTGATGGTTCAATTGTTGCTATTTTAGTAAATATTTAAAACTGAATTTTGTTTTGGTATATTATTGTTATATTTATTATTTTAAAAATTATATTTCGACTATGGATATTATTGATTTTCTTTTAAAAATAATAATAAGATTAATGTTTATATTCCAAATTTCTTTTAATATTCTTAGATGAATTTGGGTTTCATTTACTTTCCGGAAGAAACCACATCAATTGATAAACGTATATTTTCTGTATAATGGATGTAAAAGATCATAATTCATCAGTTTCCTCGTTTGAGTTCACGGGTGACTTGAATTCTATAATGATGTTTTTTTATATGTTGTTTCTTGAGCTTTTAAAGACTTCAAGCTAGATTCATCTCGTGTACCACCGATGCACTTGTGAATACTTATGATTTTACAAAATTTAAGAATCCGACTTTTATCGAGATAGAATCACTACTTCTATGTACCTTCTATTCTCAATTGTTTGGCTATCAAGAAAAAATCGTTATTTGGTTCTCTAGAGTAAACCTGCAATTTCAAACTAGAACAATTTATAATCAGTTGATTGAAAATTTCATATTTTTCTCTCAAAGTATGATCGAGACCGTTGGATTGGATGAATTGAATCCCCAGTCGTACTCCTACGACCACCACACATCAAGCAAGTCGCATTTGGAATAAGGGATCACGACCTAGATCTGAGATGGGCTTACGTGATTAGGCCTAGTCCTCGTTACCATTTATGGGTTTGGGGTGCATTTGGTATCTTTTTTGAAGTTAGGAGAGCTATTAGCAATTTAGCACCCTCTCAAAACCCCTTAAAACCGCTTTCTTTATTTTCCCCATCAAACTATTTTGACAGCACCCCACGTAATTTCAGAGATACCTAAATCAACTTCATAGATAAAATTTCCCATTGTTTGACAATATTCTTACCATTCGATCTTCTTAATTATCATAACTTTCTTTTTTAAACTCTGAGAATTTTTTATATGTGCTTTCTAGTTTTTCCATGTCTTATATAAAAATCTATTCTGTGTCTCTTAGAAGATTATAAAATGCTATGTAGAATTTTCCTTCCCAGACCAGACCGTTAAAAACGTGTCAGGCAATTTATATACACAGCCATGCATTACAGTTGTATGCTGCACAGTAATTTTTTAATGGTCACATGATTTCAAAGTGTAGGTGTTTTCACAAAATTCGGGTAAACGATTTCGCAATAGTTGGTAATCGGCTCACCATAAGCTGGAATCAACAGCATCTAAACATGAAAACTCCTTTTCTTAGCGCTTGTTAAATTCAAAAAGTTAAATCATTTCGTTGGTTGAGTTTTGGACATTTATTAAGAAAAGTAAAGTGGTGAGCAATTTAGAAATGTCTGTCCTCATTTTCAACGAGGCTGAAAACAGAAGAAAAAGATCCTTTGCTGATTTTCCAAGCTACACAGAGAAGCAACGGAATAAAAAATTAGAGGAGTTAGATCCTCGTGGCCGTATAAAATTTCCAAAATTCAAAAGACACAGCTGGTGATCTAGCATCATCCACATTCTCTCTTTTGTTTTATTTGGGCTGCATTTCATTTTTTGAGTTGGCGTTCGATTAAAAAATTTTTAAAAAGGGTTAAAAGCACATAATAATTGGCATAGGCCACATCTTGTGCACATTAATATTGCTGCTCTAAAAGGATAAACGTGCTGGGGAGTCATTTCAATAAACTATAGCTTTCTCCACTTACTAAGTTAATTGATCATAATGAGAAAATTATGTGCCATTGCATTCTGTGCTCTGATTATAATTTTGCTGCTCGGATTGGATACATTCTCATCGACAAGATCACCTCTGTTACTCAAAGGTGAAGTATGCCTAAACTCATGTTTTTGTTCATTTATTTGGAAATGATTCTCCGCATACAAAATTTAAATTTTGATTGATCATATATAGAGGCAATGGTTACACCAACTGCACTATGATTTCGCAAAAATAATTTTTTTTTCTCTCTACAACTTTGCCACATAAATTTTTGTAATATTTGACATTTACTAAAAATGTGTTCCCTTATGACAGGTTTGGAGATGAAGGAAGAGAAAGATTTTTTCATCAAGAGTTACAAACATAAGCAGCAATCATTCGACTTGTTTTTGGCTGCGGGAAGAGATAATTTTACGCCTAGTCCTCCGTCTTCTCATTCATCTCCTGTGGCACGGCCTTAGAGGATACAGCCCTCTATTCGTATGATCCTCTATACAAAGAAAGAATTAGAAAATTTTCCTTAATATCCTCTGAGAGTGCCTTTGATTTAAGGATAATCTACCAAATTGAGAGAGAATTTCTCCAAATACTTATAACTTTGTATGAGTAATTTAAAGTTTGAACGCAATTTGGAAGAAAATCATGCCAAAGGTTGATCTGAAATGAATGGATGGTTTGAACTCTCACTAGAGCTTTGTTACTTAAGCTAATTGAGCTAGCATTGAAGCTTTGAATATTAGTTTGTTGTGCTTGCTTATCTTTTACCACTTGTAATTAACTTCTGAAGTCTAGTTGGGACTGATAAACATAATTGCATTTCAATGCTTAAGTTAAGTTGAATCAAACGCTGGAAGTTGTTTGATGCGCATCAAGCTGGGTTCCCACACCTTCAAATATGGCCATTGCAGTCTTTAGAATTAGGGGTAATAAGTTTTCTGAACTTAATTTGTATAGAATTTAAAAATTGATTATAATCATGACGAAATTGATCAAAACCCTTCTATTATTTGTCCAAATTAATTATTTCTCTATCAAAATTTCAATTAAGACTTTCCTGTCAATTAAAAGATTAATGATTAAAAAAATTATTTATTTAACTATTGGTAGCTCATGTCAACGATCATCATTAAAAAATTTTAATCATTAGTTTGATTTTCGGGGGTGAAAAACTAATTAAAATAATGAAATTTAACACAAATTTTAATGGTTTTTGATGAATTTTGAAGCATAAAAAAAATTAATTTACTAAAAGAAGAGGTTTTTGATCATTAATTTACCCCGTTTACTTGCCAAAACAAAGCACGGAAAAGTCAAAATAGAACTTCATGATTTCTTATCATCTCATCCAAGACATTAGATCCGGTTAGCATTTTTCCTGATCTTGGATATCCGTGGCAAAGTTACTGGCTTAAAGCTATTAGAATGAGGCAACTTGTAAATCTTAACGAGTCTTGAGTCACGACCATTGATTTCTATGACTTCATTGATCCAAATTCAAATATGTTGAAAATAAAAACTTCTATGCCTTCATTCATCCAAATTTCAAAGAAAGTGGAATTATGGCTTGACATGCTCTTAAATGAGGCTTTGCCTCCATTTCATATATATAGTTGCTGTAGTTGTAGCTTCTAAGCTAAACTTGTTCCATTTTTTTTTTTAAAGAAAACACTTTATTTGTACATATTCCATACATTTTTTTTTATTTTCGAAATAAAGAAATCAAAACTTCACTTTTTATCTGCATGATTAAAATATCCATCGTAAAAATTTAGGTGTTTAACGTTTATTGCCATGTGCTCGACATAATGCCTCAATGGAGTATTCTTGAAGCTTAAAAATTTACTGCAAATCAGATGGCTTTCTTGTTCTGATCAGATGAGGCTACAATCAAATGATTGATTAGCATCTAGACGGTTTGTGCTAAGAATTATCAAGAATAACGAGAGATACGCATGTGAGTCACCAAGAATATCAATGAATGACATCATGACCCATTGATCAATTGTTACAGCTGTTAGGGTTTGGCAAATTTATGTAATATAGATGTCGAATGAAAATGAATTAAATGTAGCCTGGTATTAATTTCAACATTCTCTGTACATGCATAGTTCAATTTTTTTTTAATCACAATTCAATGTATAGATGGTGTTATATCACAATAAACTTTATCCCATGACATAGCCTTGAGCGTGAAGCTCAGTCTACTTTTTTTTAAATGGCTTCATTTCTTTTTTTTAAATTTTTTTATCCGTTTAATGCTGATATCACGTTGAAATCTAAAGCCGGCCATTCTTAATCTAACTATCAAATTATTTGTCTGCCATTGTTTGTCTGTATAACAACTTGATGTGAGTCATGCAACCTATCAAATAATAGAAGTCCATTTGTCTCCCTCGTAGTGCCTGCAGGATTTTAAAAGATTGTAATTCAAAAAATAAATGTTTGCAAGTAGTTGATGGAGGAAGCCACGAGGTACATTCTTGGCAAAACATATATTTGTTTAGCAAACGCATTGATGTTATTCTCTATATATTTGTCTGGTGACGAGCTCCAAGAGTGAAGCTGCAAATTGCAGGCAAAATTAATTACAATGGGAAGGTTTTTAATTATATTCAAGTTCTCATTGTGGGTCGCCATAGCTTTTGTTCAAATGCATGGACATAAAAGCTGCTGGGATAGCGAGAGGATGGGTCTGTTGGAAATCAAGGCCTTCATAAAATCAGTCAGTGATATGCAATATGCAGATGCCATCCTTGTTTCATGGGTTGATAATAGAACCTCTGATTGCTGTAGCTGGGAGAGAATCAAGTGCAACGCCACCACAGGTCGGGTGATGGAACTCTCACTCAGTGATGCTATAAGAGTCAACTCTAATGACGTTTCTGATGGATTTCCAATTATAAATATGTCCTTATTTGTTCCTTTCCAAGAACTGTACGTGCTTGACTTATGGAACAATAGATTTGAAGGTTGGGAAGAGAATAAAGGTGAAATCTATGAAAGGTCATTGCATGCTTTATTTGGATTAAACGCTGATTTAAGTACTGTTGGTGTTTTAAGGATCTTAAGTCTTATGTGCATTCGTTTCTGTGTGTACGGCAGATATTTGATTTCTTATATATTTTTAGCGGAAATAATCCTTTACTTCCCATATTTTAGATTAGGTGCCCATTTAGTCTTAATATTTTAAAAAATACTTCCAGAAATTTCTATTATTAAATATGTTATAATCTCACTCTTATCTTTTCTTAGCTTTTATAATAATAGTTTTTGAATAAAATTTTTGGCATTAATTTTTTTGTCTATAAAAAAATTAATTAACAAATTAACGAATAATTACTAATTAGTAATTTAAAGTAATGTTTAATACCTTTGCAATAATCTTAATAAACTTTTCAAAATTAAGTTATCCAATAAATCATAAAAGTAAAAATAATAACAAAATATTTAGAGTAATTTTTATTTTATTTTTTAAGGCTAATTTGAATTCACTTTTTTTTTGTTTCATTAGTATCTCTAATAATATTATTTTAAGGGTATTATTGTAAAAATAAAAAAGTAAGAGTAGGAATATAATATATTTATTAGTAAGAGGGTCCTGAGACATTTTCTAAACTACAAGAAGTAAACAAATATTTAACTCAAAATATAGAAATTAAACTACTATTTAGCTCAGTTTGGTATAATTTTTCAAGTAGAACTTATTTAAGTAGATATTTTATAATAGAACTTTTATTAAAAAAATTTAGTTGTTTGGTTGTCAATAAGAGCTTATGTTAAAAATTTATGAAATTACTTTAATAGACAACTTTTTTAAAGTTATGCATGAAAAGAATAAAATAAAATAGTTAAATAAGTAGAAAATATTTCAACATTTAAAAAAAATTTTCAACCTCTACTCCAGAAATCCAAAATTAAAACTTTGACTAGTAGAGGTAAAATAATTTATTTAATCTTCAAAAGCTCTATTAGAAAAACAATCAAACAACAACAAAAATTATGATAAGAACTTATAAGATTAAATAAACACTTATGACCATTAAATAAATTATATTAAACAAGCATTTTATCCTTTATTCTTATCATCTACCTATGTACTATCACAACGTAAAAAAAAAAAAAAAAGATCGGCCCAATGCTCATATCACCGTTGAGTCAAAACGCCCTTTAATTTTGGTTCTAATTGTGAAAGATTTTCTTTTGCAGCTTCCAATACCCATGGGATTTCGAAACGATTGAAGCTTTTAAATATTGGTTATAATTCCTTCAACGACAGTCTAGTTCCACTTTTGACTTCACTAACTTCGTTGACCACTCTACTCCTTCAAGCCAATGGTTTAAAAGAAGGCTTCAAACCTAAGAAAGGTATGTTTTAAGATTTTATTTCTTTGAACATCAACTATCTTACTCTTTTCATATAAAATTTCCAATCTCAATTTCATTTTTCTTTTTTTATTAATTTAGGATTAGCAAATTTGAAGAATTTAGAAGTGTTGGATGTAAGTGGTAACGGACTAATGGGCTCTTTAACAATGCAAGGTACCATTATCTTTTATTTACAGCCCTTTCTACTTAGAGACAAAATTTTATACAAAAGTTGATATTGTCTGCTTTAAGATACCATTGTAGCATCTCACAACATTAATAAGTGAGTTTCCAGGCTAAGTAGTTTACAAGTCTTGATTTGAGTTGTCCTAACTTAATGTATACATTTTGGATTGTAAATCCCAAAAGACAATTAATTATTTGATGAGTTGTGTGGCCAAAATAGAGAATATCTCCTTGTTGGGTCTAGATTGTTATTCCAGTAAACTTGAACTAAGTTTTGTTAATTATAATACAGGTCTCCTTGTAGAGTAATTTAATTTTATTTCATTAAATTAGATATTATGATTAAGGAACATAAACGTTTTCCTTTTATCAATAAAGCTTTACTCTTACTGTCGACGTTCATCCAAAATACTACTAATAATAATGAAAGAGTGTAGTTATTATTAAGAGGTATTAGACCCCTTCGTTGTCCTAATAAAACCAATCTTCTACTAAAATCATATTTAAGGACCAATTTAAATCTAATTAAACCAATCAATTTTTTTTCCAGGTCTAACTCCTTAAACCCCAAGCAAATTTCTTATATATTGTTTCTGCGAATTGATTCATCATCCATCTTTCTCTCGCTCTCTCTCTCCTCTTGTTTTTTTTTTAATGACCTCTCATGTATCTAATTCGTTTGTGTAAATCTAAATAATTTTTTTCAATTCCATTTTCTTTCTTTTGCAAATTAATTCAAATCATAATTTTCAAGTCAATGATTTTCATTCATAAATTTATCCATAATAGAACTTCTCATTAAATGTTGCAAAAAAAAAAAAAGAAGAATATGATTTTAAGAGTGAAAAAGCAACTTTAAAAATTAGAAAATAATAATAAATTAGGAGTGTTAATTAAAAGGGTATTTTATAATTAAAGTAAATATATCTGAAGAGGGGGTGTTAAGAAGATATTTGAGGGGAGCCAATAGTACAGCATAATCTTTTTCGTTGCCTTTCATCTTAATTTATACAAAGTTGATGTCTTGCTACACTAGAAAGATAGTATTACTGTTCACAGCCGTAATTTAAGAATAACGGCTACTACCGTTTCAATCTAATGGTTTATATCAAAGAGTGCTCTGCAAGGACGGTCATATGACTACTTATTCATCTTGATCTGATCTTCATTTCCTTCAGATTGTTCTTGCTCACTTGCTAAGTCACTTAGAATGTGAGTACATATTTTCCAGGTATTAGATCGAACACCTGATTCATTTCAGGCACATGCATTCAGGCATTAGGTCGAACACCTGATTCATTTCAGTAACGCTTTCTGTCTAACATTTTCTCATTTCCTTTCAGGAATATGTGAGTTGAAGAACCTCGTTGAGTTGAATCTCAGTGGGAATAAATTCGATGGAAGTCTCCCTCAATGTCTCAGCAACCTGACTTACCTTCGAGTTCTTGATCTCTCGTCCAACCAGTTAAGTGGGAGTTTGCCAATATCTGTCTTTGCCAATCTCACATCCCTCGAATATCTATCACTATCTGATAACAAATTTCAAGGATCATTCTCTTTAAGTGTATTAGCTAACCATTCAAGACTTGAGGTTCTCCAAATTTCAAGATTACAGATTGAAACTGAAAACTTTCCATGGCCACCAAAATTTCAATTGAAAGTGCTCAATTTACAGCACTGCAACGTTAGTGGAACCATTCCAAGTTTCCTTCAATATCAGTATGACTTACGATACATTGACCTCTCTCATAACAATTTGGATGGTACAATTCCCACTTGGTTGCTGCAGAATAACACAAAATTAGAAATCCTGTTTTTGTTCAACAATTTCCTGACAGGACGTCTTCATTTGCCCGACTCAAAACGAGATTTGCTTCATCTGGTTATTTCCAACAACAATTTCATTGGTACGCTTCCGGATAATTTTGGTGTGATCCTTCCGGAATTGGTGTATTTAGACATGTCACAAAATAGTTTTGTAGGCAGTATTCCTCCATCTACTGGCTACATGGAAAGGCTCCTGTTTCTGGATTTGTCTTCCAACAACTTTTCAGGAGAATTACCCAAACAATTTCTCACCGGTTGTGTCTCATTGGAGTTCATGAACCTGTCACATAACCTTTTTGTTGGGCAAATTTTTCCAAAATACATGAATTTGACCCAACTGGCGTGGTTATATTTGAACGACAATCAGTTTACTGGGAGGCTTGAAGAGGGATTGCTGAATGCTCCTTCATTATATATCCTAGATGTATCCAACAATATGTTATCTGGTCAACTTCCTCATTGGGCAGGTAACTTCTCAAATTTAGATGTTCTTTTAATGTCGAGAAATTCTTTGGAAGGTGATGTTTCCGTTCCACTGAGCAATCTTCAAGTTACTAGAATTCTTGACATCTCCGAAAATAAGTTATATGGGCCCCTAGAATTTTCATCTAATCATTCATCACTTCGGCACCTTTTTCTACATAACAACTCTCTCAATGGTACAATTCCAAATGCATTGTTACAGAGCTCCCAATTGACGACACTCGATTTAAGGGACAATGAATTCTCAGGAAATATTCCGCATTTGATCAATGAGGATTCGAATTTACGTGCTCTTCTTTTGAGAGGGAACAATCTGCAAGGTAATATTCCTGAGCCAGTGTGTCATTTAAGGAAACTATCTATTGTCGATATTTCCTGTAATAATCTCAATGGGTCAATACCTTCATGCTTTACCAACATTTCGCTGTGGATGGAAGAGGGTGATTCTTTTAATGAATTTGTAATTTGGCATGAACTCAGTGTACCATTTCCTTCAATAGGGAATTATTATAATTCTCCTCTTAGCATGATGCTGACGGGAGAAGATAGTCGAGAATCAAGTCAACGAATAGAAGTAAAATTCATGGCAAAGAATAGATATGAATCTTACAAAGGAGATGTTCTCAATTACATGACGGGTCTGGATTTGTCAAGCAATGAATTAACCGGAGACATCCCTTCAGAAATCGGACTCCTTCAAGAGCTGCATGCGTTGAATCTGTCACATAATCATTTTTCAGGATCTATACCGAGGAGTTTTTCTAATTTGAAGATGATAGAGAGCATGGACCTCTCTTACAATGAATTAAGTGGCCGAATTCCTCTTGAATTGTCTGAGCTAAACTATTTAGCAATTTTTAATGTGTCATACAACGATTTGTCAGGGCCAGTTCCTAATTCAAGGCAGTTTGCGAACTTTGATGAAAACAATTACAGAGGAAATCCACTTCTCTGTGGTCCACCAGTCCTGAAGAATTGCAGCAGTGGCCTACCACCATCACCACCAAAGACACCAGCAGAAGAAGATGAATCTGCAATTGATAAGGTGGCATTCATTTGGAGTTTTGCTGCATCGTATGTGGCAGTGATATTGGGGCTGGTGGCAATACTTTTGTTGAACTCTTATTGGCGCAGGCAATGGTTTCTTTTAGTTGATGCATGCATAGATTCATCGTGTTTCTATTTTCTGTACAAACTTGCATTCTACCGGCGCCGACTTGGACAATCATAGGCCGGGCTGTACTAATCTGTTAAACTCTAATTGGCCCAGGCAATTGTTCTATTATTACCAAGGAATAACTTCAGTTGGTTGGCCTCTTGGAATGAAAGCAATAGAAGCCATGCGTTTTCAGGGGGAGGGGAAGAGGAGGGGAAAACTGAATGTACGGATCTTAGCTCTTGGATTCGGTAACTTCAAATATATATATATTTATTAGATTTGGTTAAATTCACTTAGGATTCATAAAACTAAATAGGCCGGCCCGGCATATGGTCCTGGCTCTGCAGGCGGGCCAATATTGAACTCAACAGTAAACTTGAGAAACTGGGCCCAATTGTGAGGAATTCATGTTTACTAAACTCGACCGAAGTTAAAATTGTTATTTTAATTGAGGAACAACATCCAAAGCAAATTTATTCGGGTATATATCCATTACTTTACTACTTATCCTCAGCAAAGGAACATAATGAAATCTAATCACAACATAATTTTGATAGCATGAGTAACGTTGTCTTTCAATGGAGACTTTCTTCATCAAGGTCCCACTTTAGATTGCACTAATAGCTTCGGTTCAAATGCATCGATCATCACATCAGCGAGCTTAAAAATTTCGGTTTCATGCAACTCTTAACTCTTCATTGAACTTTTTAGTACATGTATTAGGTTTATTGACTTCTATGTCTTCATTGGTCCAAGTTCAAGTACTTTAAAACTAAAACTAAAAAAAATTGGAAATAGATATGGATCGGCTCAGAATTCAAACTTATCCTGACATCTGTCATGCAAAAATTCTAATTATTTTGTAACTATGAAGAAAGTGGAATTCTGGCTCCACATATATTTGCATGTATTTTTGTAGTAGGCTTTTAAGCTACGTGGGCCGTTTGATTTTCCTATTAAAGCTTGATTTTCTTAGAAAGGACGATAAATTGATGAGAGGTGTACTAAGAGATGAGCCAAGGTGCACTAAGTAACAGGCCGCCAAATTTTCAAGCCCAAAAGACTAAATCCAAGCCAAGTGTGTTAGCTTGTCTTGATTCTAGAAATTTTCAGTACACTCTAGCAATCTCATCAACTTGTACATATTTACAACTTTTACACTCATAAATATCTATATATTTTGGCAAGTTGCATGGAACACTCTTGAATGGGGAAGCCTCCATTTTACACACAACACACCTAGTAACTCAAGTATACTTATAAAACTCTTAAGCTCTATTGTATACTCTTTTCTCTCTAAATTTTTCGACAGCATCTTTGTTTAGCTAATTTGAAAAGTTGAAAACATTTATTTAGTAACTTTTGTGATAGAAGTTGTCTAAATGCCACATTGGTTATTGCGCAAAATACTCTTCTTGTAATATACAACTGTAAAATGTTAAATGAATACTAACAATGACAGTTTAAAAGTGATTTTATCCTCAGTTATTTGATATAAAAGAAGAAGAAGAAGAAAAAGAAGCTATATATCTAAATATGCCATGCATTTTTATCTTCTTTTTTTTTTAAACAAAGAAATTCAATTTTCACTTTTTGTCTCCGTGATCACACTCTCTCATATTTGAAATCAAGGTGCTGGATGCTTATTGGCAAGTGTTTGACAGCATACCTTATTGAAGTATTCTTGCGGTAAATATTATGCAGTTCAAGATATATTGCAAATTAGATGGTTTTTCTTGTGATAATCAGATGAGGCAACAAGCAAACGGAGCATCTAGAAGGTTTGTGCCGAGATTGATCCAAAATTATGAGAGATAAGCATGTGAGTCACCGAGGAGCATGAAAGACAAAATGTACAACGCAATCAAGACCATTTATCAATTGTTAGAGCTGTTATGATTTTGCACCTTTATGTGATATAAATATTGAATTAAAAAGAATTGAATGCGGGCTAGATAATTTTAACATTATTGTCTGTGCATTGCAGTGTTCTGCTTTAGCATGTAACGTTTGCATTTTTTAAATCTCCCATTAAGTAGCCATAGTCTATCACAATAAGGCATGTAGATGGTTTTATATCACAATTGGTTTTATAGCCTTGAGGTCGACATTCAATCTACTATTATTTAAATGGGAAAAGGATTGATACACCCCAACTGTTTAAAAAAAAGAACATACACTCCTTAATCTTTCAAAAAAGATATTTAAATCCTAATTTCTTAATAGATTCTGTTAATTTTAATAGAAAATTTATTTTTAACTTAATAATATAAATCAATATATTAACTATAGACATGTCATCTTGGGATGACAATTTTCCTAACAGGGTGGGATCCTGTGGGATCCCATCCCATCTGGGATGGGATTGAGATATATTTTTTCCAAAAAAAAGGATGTGAGTACATTTTTTACCCACTTCCCACATGGGAAATGTAATCTCGTCCCAATCCGTGACAAATGGGAATTTTTTATTTAGGATGGGATCCCGATGCATTTCTTTTGGGACGGATTGAGAACATTTTGTAAAAAATATAAGACGAGTTGGCACTTTTTATCTCCTCCCATAACATCTGAGTTATTATTCTCATGGTCCATGCCAACCTAGGGGTGTGTGGTGGTGGGGTGGTTGGTTATTGAATATACTCATATAGGATCTCAACTCTTAGATTTGGACTGCTACCATGGTCGCTTAGCCAATGTTGTTTTAAAACAATTTTATTTCGCTACCCACCAGATTTCGAATTCTAGGGAGGCAAGGGGCCAAAAATTCATTTAGATTTTATCCACTCTCTTACCTTCTAAATAAATAGTAATGATAAGGAGGTAAGGGGCCAAAAATTAATTTGGGTTTTATTCACTGTCTTATCTTTTAATTAAAAAAAAAAGTAATGATATTTGACTCCCTCATTTTCTCTCCATAACTTCCACTTTTTTATTTATCTCACTTATTTCAAAATTATCCCTGTTAAACAATAAAAAAATAATTAAAAAAACAAATATAATTTTAAAAGCCCTAGCCACCTTCCACTACACTCTCACCACGTCAAACCACCACACCGCTAGTCCTTAGTAGTCGATTGACCCTACTAATAATTTCCCACAGCCGCTGATTAAAACCTCTAATTTATTTGAATTTATTTTTTGAGATTGATATGATAATATCAAAATTAAAATAATATCAAACAAAAAAAAGCAAAGAATTATTTTAATACAAGAATCAAGAAACTATAAATTAATTGAAATAAATGATAAATAATGAAAAGGAATAGCAATAAAGTGGCTAAGATTAGAATACACAATAAAGAATGTTGTCTTGAGATGGTGGCAACGGTGGTGAAAGGTGACGAGGGTCGTGTCTTTTTTTTTCTCCTTTTTCTTTTCAAGACAATCATAAGTGTGCATTTTCTTTAATTTGATTTCCTTTTCAACATGTACATTGCTTTTGATTGCTTTTTATTTTATTCCATAATCATGAGCTTTTACTCTACAATCTAAGGTAGCTTTCTTTTCATTATTGATTATATATCTTTTATATATTAGTGGTACATAATAGGGGTGGACATCGGTTCAGTTCGGTCCGGTTTCGGGATAAATTTTCGGTTTTAGTTCGGTTTGGATCCTAAATTCAAAAATCTATTCGGTTTTTAGAGAAAATAAAAACCGAACCAGAACCCATAGTTCGGTTTCGATTTTTAGGTTTGGTTTCGATTTTTCGGTAACGGTTTCAGTTTTTTAGTAACGGTTCACTTAACGGATCGGATTAACAAATCGGTTTTTTGGTTTATCTTACCTTGCACATAAGGCCTACTATAATCAATGTATAATCAATAAATTTTTTTTATAAATTTGTATAAGCAAAAAAAAAGTTGCAAATTTTGGACTAAATTAAATAATTTTTAGAATCATCGTCATTATTTTTAATATTAAAACCTTTGACTCAAAACGTAAATAAAATAAAATAAGTTTCTATGCCATAACAAAACTTATAAAAAAAAAATAGGGATCATAATGTTATCTTACCTTATTGACTTTTGGTTAAAGACCCTTTCGAAAAGTTTACAAAATATGTTAGATCATAATATAATTTCTATATGCAAATATTTTCTAAATATTGGGTTGTAATAAAATTTTATAAAAGAGAAGAACCCAAATGATATTATAGAAAAAAACAAACCGAACCGAATTTTTTTAGGTTCTGGTTCGATTTTGCCTACTCCTAGTACATAAGCCCAAGTATTCAAGGATAACTTCATTCTTAAGGGTCATAGATAGTTATATCTGATTATCTATCCACATAAACTAATTAATATACAAGATATAAGAATCAAGGCAAGTCACTTACTCAATTTCAATTTTTAACTTAAATGGCATCAATAACAAATCTTAAGTCAAAACAGTGAAAGAATTGTCATTTATGCTCAAGGTAATTAAGAATCATAATGAAGATGAAATCAACACAAGAATTAAGTATAAATAAAGACAATATTCATTCATTTTTTTCTAAGAGTTATATTCATTATTAATCAAGTTCTTATCATTGACATATGAATCATCAGGCCAAAAAAAGCGAAGAGCTAAGACAAAAACAAAAAATTTTATGGTATGTTCTATTTTTATGTTTTTAATTTTCTAAGTCTTCCTTTGTAAAAATTCTAAGCGTGTTATCAATAAAAGCTCCTCTCTTTTTTATAATATTTTTATGTAAGTATTTTTTCTTTTTTCTTTATTATTCTATGTTTCAATACTAAACTGAATTGAGGTTTAATATTGAAACATAGAATTAATAATAAAGAAAACAGAGAAAACTTACATGAAAATATTACTTTTATTTTTTAATAAGAAAAATTCTGTTATAAATACTATTAATTTAAAAGTGAGGGCTGATAAAATAAATTAAGGGGGTCAAATATCAACTTGATAAAAAAATACAAATAAAAGAAATCATAAAATTAATTTGGTCTGCCTGGCCTACGATCATGCCTCCGCCGGCGGGCCAGTATTGAACTCAATAGTAAACTTTATAAACGGGGCCCTGTGAGAAGTTGCGCTTGGCCCAAATTAATAATTGCTTTCTTTAATTGAGGGAGATACGACGTTCAAAGCAAACTAATTCGCTACATCTATCAGCAAAGGTACAAATATAATGTGATTTAACCACAGCACAATTTGATAGCATCAGGAACGTTGTTTTTCAATGGAGACTTTCTTCATCATGGTCTCACTTTGGATTGTTTAACAGCTTCGGTTCGAATGCATGGATCCAGAGGCTGCATGATCAAAGAGAGGACAGCTTTGCTGGAAAATCAAGCCTTTAAATCTGTTTCACGTGCTTATAAATATAAGCTTGAGACCTTTACATATGACAAGGCCAAGTCATGAAAACTGGCTTGCACGTGCCACAGAGGTTAGAAGGCAACTATTTCACACCTGTTGGTTTAAAAATTTAAGTTTGATGCAACTCATAACAACCAATCAGCAATTAATTGGTTTATTCAGATATTTTGTACAAACTGACGTGGCATGATAAGATTGGTTAAATTAAATATCACTTGACCCACATGATTTGTTTTTACTATTTTATATTTTTATTCAACCAATGAATTAATGCCACATCAGTTTGTACAAAATAAGTTTGTACAAGAGTTTGTGGCTGTATCATTAGAAGAGAATTATAATCCAAAAGAAACAAGTATTATCTAAATTTTAACACAACTCAGATTTTTTTTATTATCTTAATCCTCACTTCTTCACCAAAAAATTGTTAGACTAATAAATATAGTAACAATCCATTCAACTCAAAGGGATCACTATTACTTTATGCTTTAGAAGATTAAATAATTCTTTTTTTTTTTTGCAAATGTAAATTATTATGTATATTTGCAGATTTAATTTTTTATTTTGTTGGTGATTTAGATAATAGTAATCAATTAATGAAAATTAGAAATAAAATTATATCCATGAACCTACATATCACCTATAATCTCGATTTTACATGTGAATTATTAGGTGATTAGCTATTTATCTACTAAATTAAATCAATGGTAAAGATTAAAATATTTAAATCTAAAAGTCCATAGTATCCTCATTATCAATGGGGTTAAAATTCATACAAAATCATTAAAAAAAAGTCCTTTTTCTTCAAAGTGAATACCTCATTATAATCAAAGAATAATTTCAATTGGTTGTCCTCTTGGAATGAAAGCAATAGAGAAGATGTGCTGTGAGATAGGGGGAAAAACTGAATATACGGATCTTAACTCTTAGATGTGGTCAAATTCTATTAGAATATATTACAGCACTTATAAATTATAAATAAAAGAATTCATTTCATTGATTAGGCCGGCCTCGCCTACGATCATGGCCCCGCCGGCGGGCCAATATTGGAACTCAAGAGTAAAACTTGAGAAGCTGGGCAAGTGAGAAGTTAGACTTGAACCAAATTAACAATCGTTAAGTTTAATTGAGGGAGCAACAACATTCAAAGCAAACTTATTCGGCTAGATATCTATTACATTATTGCATATCCTCAGCAAAGTCACATTATGTAATCTAATTACAACATAATTTTGATAGCATCAGGAACGTTGTCTTTCGATCAATGGACTTTCTTCATCAAGTTCTCATTTTGGATTGCATTAATAGCTTCGGTTCAAATGCATGGATCCAGAGGACGTTGCAGGGAAACAGAAAGGATAGCTTTGTTGGAAATCAACCCTTTAAACCTACTTCACTTGCTTAAAAATATAAGCTTGATGCCTTTCCACATGATAAGCCCACGTCATAAAGACTGGCCTGTGCTCGTGACAGCTGACAAGAGTGATAAGAAAATTATTTCACATCGAGTGACTTAAAAATTAAATTTTATATTATTCTGAACTAATTTTAAGTATGTATTAGATTCATTGAATTTTATGCCTTCATTTACCCAAATTCAAGTACTTCAAAAATAAAAACTGAAAAGAAATTGAGACTAAGATGGGTCGGGTCTGAATTCAGGTTTTATACACACATATAAATGTATGTATATGTATGTATAAAAATATTCTCAGGTATAGGTGCCCTCATTTTTTTTCAATACGGATATACTATTAAGTCATGAAGTTTAATACGTTTAAAACTAAAATAGTAATGAGCACTAACAAAAAAAATTAAAGGTAAGTAATTTTATCCCCAATTATTTAATGAAAAAAAACTATATATTTAAAATATGCCATGCATTTTTATTTTTATTTTTATTTTTTTAAACAAAGAAATCTCCATTCCACTTTTTGTCTACGTGATCAAACTATCGCATAGTTAGAATTAACGTGCTGAATGCTTGGTGCCAACGCGTTTAATAGAATGCCTTAATGAAGTACTCTGAGTGGTAAATATTCAGTTCAAAATATAGTGCAAATTAAATGGCTTTCTTGTGATGATCAGATGAGGCTACAATCAAATGGTTGATACAAAAGCATCTAGAAGGTTTGTTCAAAGAATGATCGCGAATTATAATGAGAGATAAGCATGTGAGTCATCAAGGAGCATGAAGACAAAATATACTAAGAATTAGTTGTCTTTGTATTGGTCACTGATGAAATCATGGCCTTTGATCAATTGCTACAATTGTTCGGATTTTGCCTCTTTATGTAATATAAATATTGAATGTAAATGAATCAAATGCAGGCTGGTAATTACAACATTGTTCTCTGTGCATTGCAGTGTTCATTCTTTAGCACATTAAGTCTGCATTTTTTTCATCTCCCATTAATTAAGTAGCCACGGTCTATCACAATAAGGATATAGATGGTGTTACATCACAAGCATCTTTATCCCATGACAGCTTTGAGCTTGAAGTTCGGTCTACTATTATTTAGATGGCCTCATTTATATTATATTATAATGCTGATGTTGAAGTCTAGCCGGCCAATTTTAAACTATCAAAAAATTTGTCTGCCATTGCATGTCTGTGTAATAAGTTTATGTGAGTCATTGTGACCTATCAATTCATATTCCGCTTGTCTCATTTCGCAAAAAATGGACGGAGAAAGCCATGAAGTACACTTTGCTAAACAGCAAAACATTTACTTGTTTAGCAAATGCACATACGTTATTTATCATTATAAATTTGTCTGGTGACAAACTTCAAAGAGAGAAGTTGCAACTGGCATGCAAGCAAAATCAATTACAATCGGAAGGTTCTTAATTATCAAGTTCTCATTGTGGGTTGCAGTAACTTTTGTTCAAATGCATGCACCCAAAAGCTGTTTGGATAGAGAGAGGATGGTCTTTTGGAAATCAAGGCCTTCATAAAATCAGTCAGTGACATGCAGTATGTGGATGCCATTCTTGTTTCATGGGTTGATAATAGAACCTCTGATTGCTGTACTTGGGAGAGAATCAAGTGCAACGCCACCACAGGTCGGGTGATGGAACTCTCACTCGATAGTGCAATACAAGTGTCTGACGTACTGATGATTCATTATATGTTCCTTTTCAAGAACTGCACGTGCTTGACTTATCGGACAACAGATTTGAGGTTGGAAGAGAATAAAGGTAAAATTTATGAAAGGTCATTGCATGCTTTATTTGGATAAATGTTAGATTTGAGTTCTACTAATTTTTTAAAAATTTTGAGTCATATGTGCATTTAATATCGTGTACAATAAATATTTAATTATTTATATAATTTTATCTTGTAACTACCATCAAATATAAAAAGATCGGCACAAGGCTTTGATCACCATTGAATCAAAACCCCTTAAAATTTGGTTCCAACTGTTAATGATTTTTCTTTTGCAGCTTACAACACTAGTAGGAGTTTGAAACAATTGAAGATTTTAAATATTGGTTATAATTCCTTCAATGAAAGTCTAGTAACACTTTTGACTTCGCTAACTTCGTTCACCTCTCTATTCCTGCAAAGGCAATAGTTTCAGTGAAGGCTTCAAACACAACAAAGGTATGTTTTAAGATTTTGTTTTTCTGAACATCAAATAACTTACTCTTTTTATATATAATTTCCCATGAGATTTTTTTTTCTTTTCTGTTGATGTAGGATTAGCAAATTTGAGAAATTTGGAAGTGTTGGCTCTAAGCGGTAACAGAATAACTGGTTCTTTAATAGTGCAAGGTACCATTACGTTTTACTTATTGTCCCTTTCTCCTTGGAGATGGAATTTTGTAAGTTGATGTTACATCTACATACATCATTAATTCACATAAAATTTTAACACATTATAGTAGACCAAACCAAATTACTAAGCAGATATTGTTTGTTTTGGAATCCTATTATAACATTTCACATTATTAGTGAGTGAGCGTCCAAGGTAGTTTATAAGTCTTGAGTTGTCCTAGCTTATAGTATACGTGTTTTAGATTATAAATCCCAAAAACAATTATGTAATGGGCTATGCGCCCGAAACAAATAATATCTACTTCTTGGGTCTAGGTCGTTACACTCATAAAAGTAGTTCATGAGTTTCGTTTATTATAGTATATGTCCCCTTGAAAAGTTTTTTAATGTCATCATACCATTAAATTAGTTATTATAATTAATGAACAGAACTTTTTTCCGTTTATCAATAAACCTCTCTACTCTTAGTTATTTCTAGTTAATTAAGAAATGAAAAACTTAAGCTGTTGAACTACTAATGCAGAGAAATGAAAGCACGGCACAATCTTTTTCATTGCCTTTCATATTAACAATACAAAGTTGATGCTTCCTACTCAAGAAAGATAATACTGTTCACAGCCGTAATCTAAATTTTAAATATAAGGGCTACTACCCCTTTCAATTTAGTGGCTTATATCAGAGTGTCCTTCGCAAGGACGTCACATGACTACTTATTCATCTTGATCTTATCTTCATATCTTCCAGATTGTTCTTGCTCACTTGCTGAGTCACCTGAAATGTCACTACATATTTTCCAGGCATTTGGTCGAACAACTGATTCATTTCGGACATATGATTGATGCTTATATACTCTTTCAGGCATTAGGTCGAACATTTGATTCATTTCAGCAAACACTTTTGTTCTCTCTAACTTTTGTCCATTTCCTTTCAGGAATATGTGACTTGAAGAATCTTGTTGAATTGAATATCAATGAGAATGAATTCGATGGTCTTCCTCCCTCAATGTCTCAGTAACCTGACTTACCTTCGAGTTCTAGATCTCTCGTCGAACAAATTAAGTGGGAATCCACCATTATCTGTCATTGCTAATCTCACATCCCTTGAATATCTATCATTATTTGATAACCATTTCCAAGGATCATTCCCCTTAAGTGCATTAGCTAACCATTCAAGACTTGAGGTTTTCCAACTTTCAAGATTACAAGTTGAAACTGAAAACTTTCCATGGCTACCAAAATTTCAATTGAAAGTGCTCAATCTACGACACTGCAACATTAGTGGAACCATTCCAAGATTCCTTCAGTATCAGTATGACTTGAGATACATCGACCTCTCGGATAACAATTTGGTTGATACATTTCCCACTTGGTGGCTACAAAATAACACCAAATTGGAAATCATGTTTTTGTTCAACAATTTCCTGACAGGAAATCTTCAATTGCCCAACTCCAAAAGAAATTTGCTTCATTTGGTTATTGCCAACAACAGTTTCATTGGTAAGCTCCCAGAGAATTTCGGTTTAATCCTTCCAGAATTGGTGTATTTGGACATGTCACAAAATAGTTTTGAAGGCAGTATTCCTCCTTCCATGGGTTACATGGAAAGGCTCCTGTTTCTGGATTTGTCTTCTAATAACTTTTCCAGAGATTTACCTAAACATTTTCTCAGCGGCTGTGTCTCATTGGAGTTCATGAACCTGTCACATAACTACTTTGATGGGCAAATTTTTCCAAAATACATGAACTTGGGCAAACTGGTGTTTTTATTTTTGAATGACAATCAGTTTACTGGGAGGCTGGAAGTAGGATTGCTGAATGCTTCTTCATTATATGTCCTAGATGTATCCAACAATATGTTATCTGGTCAACTTCCTCGTTGGATAGGTAACTTTTCAAATTTAGATGTTCTTTTAATGTCGAGAAATTCTTTCGAAGGTGATGTTTCCGTTCAACTGAGCAACCTTGAAGTTGCTAGAATACTTGACATCTCCGAAAATAAGTTATATGGGCCTCTGGAATTTTCATCCAATCATTCGTCACTTCGGCACCTTTTCTGCATAACAACTCTCTTAGCGGTACAATTCCAAATGCATTATTACAGAGCTCCCAATTAACAACACTCGATTTAAGGGATAATGAATTCTCAGGAAATATTCCGCATTTGATCAATGAGGATTCGAATTTACGTGCTCTTCTTTTGAGAGGGAACAATCTGCAAGGTAATATTCCTGAGCCACTGTGTCATTTAAGGAAACTAGCTATTGTCGATATTTCCTATAATACTCTTAACGGGCCAATACCTTCATGCTTTACCAATATTTCGTTGTGGATGGAGAAGGGTGATTCTTTTACTGGATTTGTAATTTGGCATGATATCGCTGTACAATTTCCTACAATAATTCTACTCTTTCCTTGGCACTACCGGCAGAAGATAATCGAGAATCAAGTCAACGAGTAGAAGTAAAATTCATGGCAAAGAATAGATATGAATCTTACAAGGGCGAGGTTCTCAAGTATATGACGGGTCTGGATTTGTCAAGCAATGAATTAACTGGGGACATCCCTTCAGAAATTGGGTACCTTGGTGAGATCCATGCTCTGAATCTGTCTAACAATTTCTTGTCAGGATCTATACCGAGGAGCTTTTCTAATTTGAAACTGACAGAGAGCATGGACCTCTCATACAATAAATTAAATGGTCAAATTCCCCCCGACCAGGGATATATGCAGAGCCAATACTCATCCCCAAGAAAGCGGGAGCACGATCCCGTAGAATCGCGGCAGTTGCGCTTTTCCCATAACCGCTGAAGAACGCGCGGGATCCACGTTTGCCCTCAATGTGGCAGTTAGGCCTCATGAGGGGCTGTCACTACCCGAAAAAGGGGGGGAAGAGGGTAAACGGAAAACAAAACACAAGGGGCGGCTATAAAAGAAAAGGAGATGGAAGAAGAAAGGGTAAGACAAAAAAAGAGAGGGGAAACGCTGCCAAATTGCGATCAGGCTATTTTTTACACAAATTCCAAGCAATTTAGAAACCATTCTTAGATTTAAAGTGCATTATTTTCCCGTATACGCCTTGAGCTAACTTAGGCATCGGAGGGTTTACGCCGGCAAAACCACCGGCGACTCTGATCCGTTTTTGGTGAACGCAGGTCTAGTGAGAAAAAGAAGGGTGATTCCAACCTCGGTATTTCGGGCAACAGTTGACAACATATACGTTGGTGAAAGAATCTGGTCGGCCTGAAGGCGAGCTGATTTAGGCAACACAAGGCGAGCAGATTTTAGCATCAACATTTTGGCGCCGTCTGTGGGGAGTGAATAAAAAGCTACCACCAAATTCGTAGTTACCGGAGAAACAGCGAACAACGAGACATGGATTTGCCAGGGAAGGACACTTCGAGGGAAGATACCGAGTCAGGGGAGACAATCACCCTTCGGGAAATTGCAAATGAAGCTCGAGAGAGGGTGATGCAAGATCGGTTGGAACGAATGGAGAAGCAAATGGAGACTCTCGCCACCATACTGAACGAACTGAGAGATGAGCGGAGAAGGGATTGCGAAATCCCCGTTAGGAGAGATGATGTTGGAGCAGAACTCAACCTCCGGAGGCGTAGAGTCGAAGAAACCCCTCCGCAGGCGGACCAACCTTATGGGGTGCACCCCCACAGAAGCATTGGTCGGGTTCCTGGAGAACCAACGGATGAAGGGAGGAACCAACCCCGCCTCAGGCTAGCACCGGAAGCTGATGACCGAGGGGCCAGTACTGAAGAAGGAGAGTTAAGACAGCGGTTGCAGAATGCCGAGAAGGAGCGAGATCAGTTAGCTGCACGTGATCCTGACCGTGCTGTAGAATTGGAGGGAGAGGTGCGCAGATTAGCGCGAGTGATAGAAGAGATTCAGGGTAAAAGGAAGCCCCCAAGCTGGAGGATAATGCTAGATGAAGAATCTCCACTATCGACTGAGATCATGGGTACAATAATTCCAAGAGATTTCCGCTTCCCCGACCTCAAATACTCCGGGCGAAGCGATCCGCTGGTGCACATTGAACGCTTCAACGACATGACGGGTGTACAGGGGCTGACACCAGCCCAGAGGTGCAGAGTATTCCCGTTGACATTAGAGGGACGAGCCCGAGAATGGTACCGCAAGCTGCCCCGAGGAAGTATAAAGGGGTATGGGCAGATGTGCCAGGAGTTGGCCGAGCAGTTCCGAGGATCAGTGGCCCCAGAGGACGACATGATGGAACTTATGGGGATGAAACAATAAGAACATGAATCCCTTCGGGATTTTGTAAAACGATATCATCGAGCCGTGCTGGACCTGGGAGCTTTTAATCACCCGCAGGCCCTGAGGGGACTGAAAGAAGGTGTAAGAATCGGCCGACTGTGGTATAACTTAAGAAGTCCCCTGGTACAAAATTATTCGTCGGGGTATGAGCAGGCGAGGAGAGATGTAGAAATTGAAGAGGAGAAATCGGCAAGAATAAAAAGTGAACAGCTGGACGAGCTGAAGCGAAAGGAACGGAGAGCCCCGACAGGGAGCGGGTCGGGAAAACGAGCGGGAGAATCTTCAGCGATGGGCGGAATATCAGCTCGGTCCCGCCCTTACCCTATAACGCCGAGATTACAACAGCTCCAGCACAGCCGGGCTCAACCTCCGCGCCCCCCATTTCCGGATCGGCAACGAGATTTCCGGCAGGTGGCTGCCCACCCCTATCACAACACTCCCAGAGCATTACATGCAACCAATTCCAGGGTTAGTCGACCAGATCAGTTAGCGACTGTGCCAGCCCGAGGTGGTAGCCATGATAGCCAAGCAGTTCAGCTGATAGACCAGAGCTTGACATATAGACAGTACACTCCATTGAAGATCTCCATGGAGGAATTGTATGAGAGGATCGAGGGAAGATGCCTACTGTACCCTCCAGCCCCTATAACAAAACCGGCTCACCGACGGGACAAGAGCAAATTCTGCAAATTCCACGACACTCATGGTCACACTATCAGCCAATGTCGTGACCTGAAAACTCAGGTGGAGGATTTGGTGAGAAACCGTTATTTGGACGAATATGTAGATGGAGTGTCCCCCGTCATTGAATCACAATACACGCGAGATGAAGGAGCAGAGGTAAGCCTGGAACGTGAACAGCCAACTATCCGTGTAATAGCAGGGGGGCCAACATTGGCTGGAGATTCGAACAGGGCACGGAAGAACTATGGGAGATATGCCTTGACTAGCAAAGAAGTGCTTTTCAATTTGCCGGCATCCAAGAGGGCGAAAGTGCGGCAAGTTCCAATTATGTGGACAGATGACGATGAGGAGGGTATCTTGTATCCGCATGAGGACGCATTAGTGATCCGGGCAATGGTAGCCGGTACAGAACTGCGACGAATACTAGTAGACACAGGCAGCTCGGTTGACATCCTGTTTAAGTCAGCTTTAGATGATATGGGGATTGCAGATTTGAAATTGGAGCGGACAAATACATCCTTAAAGGGATTTGGAGGGGGACGGCTCACTCCCATGGGGATCATCGAACTCCCAATCACTATGGGGACAAAACCATTTGAAAGAACGATGATGTTGGATTTTATCGTGGTAGAGGAAAGAAGCCCTTACCAGATGATACTAGGGAGACCATTCATGAGGATAAGCCAATGCGTTATCTCCACGCATTACTTGGCGCTGAAATACAGAGTAAATGGGGTGGTTGGCGTAGTAAAAGGCGACCAGAGGATGGCAAGGAGTTGTTATGCTACAGCGGCCAAGGAGACGCTGCAGGTTACTTCTCTAGATAATCGAGGAGAGTCCAAAAAGGGCCGCCAAGAGCCTGTGGAGAAACTGGAGGAAGTTGTGATAAGCGGAAGCAGCCCGAGCAGAGTAGTGAAGATCGGGTCAGGAATGGTGGGGGCAGTAAAAGGCGAGCTGATAAAGTGCCTACAGTCTCATGCAGATATATTTGTCTGGTCTCATGAAGATATGCCCGGAATTGATCGTGGAGTAGCTTGCCACAAGCTGGCAATCAAGAAGGGGGCAAGGCCGGTGAGACAGAAGAAGAGGTGTTTCAACCCGGAGAGGTACGAGGCCATAAACGCCGAGGTGGAGAAGCTGTTGAAAGCATGATTTATAAGGGAAGCCAAGTACCCAGAATGGATTTCAAATGTAGTCCTGGTAAAAAAGGCCAACGGGAAATGGAGAATGTGTGTGGACTTCACGGACCTCAATAAGGCATGCCCGAAGGACAGTTTTCCCCTACCAAAAATAGATCAGTTGGTGGATTCAACAGCAGGTCACGGTCTGCTCAGCTTCATGGATGCCTTTTCTGGATACAACCAGATACCCATGGACGAGCAGGATGAGGAAAGCACTGCCTTTATAACTAACATGGGTTTGTTTTGCTACAGGGTAATGCCTTTCGGCCTGAAAAATGCAGGAGCCACCTATCAAAGGCTGGTGAACAAGATCTTCAAACCATTGATTGGACACACTATGGAGGTATATGTGGATGATATGATTACGAAGTCCAAAGATGCGAGGGATCATGTGAAGCATCTAGAAGAAACCTTTGAGTTACTGAGGAGGTATGAGATGAAACTAAACCCGGAGAAATGCGCATTTGGGGTCAGCTCGGGCAAATTTCTGGGATTCCTGGTAAGCCACAGAGGGATAGAGGCCAATCCCGAAAAGATACGAGCAGTTATCGATATGAAATCTCCGCGGACAGTTAAAGAGGTGCAAAGCCTTACAGGGAAGCTGGCAGCATTGAACCGATTTATCTCGCGGGCCACGGATAAATGCCACCCTTTCTTCCAAATCATAAAGAAAGGGAGAAAGATGGAATGGACGTCAGAGTGCGAGGAGGCATTTGGGCAGTTGAAGGAATATCTGGCCTGTGCACCGTTACTGTCAACTCCCAGAGAAGGTGACCAGCTGTTTTTGTACTTAGCAATCTCCGAATGGGCTACCAGCTCGGTCTTAGTCAGGGAAGAAGAAGGGAAGCAACACCCGGTATACTACACGAGTAAGGCCCTGGTAGATGCAGAAACCAGATATCCACTAATGGAGAAATGGGCGCTGGCTCTGATAACGGCAGCACGCAAACTCCGACCATATTTCCAAGCCCACCAGATCGTTGTGATGACTGACCAGCCCCTTCGGCAAGTGCTTCAAAAACCAGATGCGTCTGGTCGGTTAGTAAAATGGTCAGTGGAGCTGAGCGAATTTGACCTATCCTATAGGCCCCGAGGAGCAATCAAGGCCCATGCCCTGGTAGAATTTATGGTAGACCGAGCGGAGCCAGGGGAAAGATATCGGGAGGAGCAACCGTTGGAGCAGGAGAAAACAGAAGGGGTGTGGTTAGTAATGGTTGACGGATCATGTAGTGAGCAAGGATCCGGAGCAGGAGTTGTAATACGGAGCTCAGAAGGATCCGAAATAACGTATGCAGTGAAGTTTGAGTTTCAGCTCACAAACAACCAAGCAGAATACGAAGCCTTTATCACCGGGCTCGAACTCGCACATGCCTTAAAAGCAGAGAGGGTAGAAATTCGAGCAGATTCCCAATTGGTATGCAACCAGCTCAATGATCAGTTCCAGGCAAGGGGAGAGAAAATGGGCATTTATTTGAGGAAGGCGAAGCAGATGGTCGGGCTTTTCCAAGAAGTGGAGGTGAAGCAGATATCCCGGAATGAAAATTACCGAGCAGATATGTTGGCCAGGATGGCTGCAACTGCAGACCCGAAATTACCTAAGTCGGTTCCACTAGAAGTAAGGACCTCACCGAGCATAGAAGAGGAAGCGGAAGTGATGAGAGTGAGCACTGGAGGATCCTGGATGGACCCGATTCGCGCGTATATCCGCGATGGAGTATTGCCTGAGGATAAAAGGCAAGCACGAAGGTTAAAATGCCGAGCAGCGAGGTACACACTACTAGACGAAGTGCTGTACCGCCGAGGGTTCACCTTACCCCTCTTGCGATGTGTGGATGATGAGGAGGCAGATTATGTACTAAGGGAGATTCATGAAGGAATTTGCGGCAATCACTCGGGAGCAAGAACTTTAGCCTTCAAGGCACTTCGGCAAGGGTACTTCTGGCCGACCATGCACCAGGATGCAAAAAAGATGTCAAAAAACTGTAAAACGTGCCAAAGCTTTTCTGAGGTCCACACACAACCCCTAGAAAAGCTGACCGTTATGACATCCCCATGGCCTTTCGCACAATGGGGAATCGACCTGATTGGTCCGTTACCGAAAGGCCGAGGAGCGGCAACCCATGCAATAGTAGCAGTAGACTATTTCACCAAGTGGGTAGAGGTGGGGATCCTTAGCCAGATCACGGAGAGAAAGACAACGGATTTTATCTGGAAGAATATCATCTGCAGATATGGAATCCCTTACACCATCATCACAGATAATGGGAGGCAGTTTGACAACAGTAACTTCAGAGAGTTTTGCCGAAACCTAGGGGTCGACCTGAAATTCTGCACCCCCGCACACCCTCAGGCAAACGGACAAGTGGAAGCAGCCAACAAAGTGATAAAGAAACTCCTGAAGACTAGACTGGGAGAGAAGAAAGGAGCTTGGGTCGACGAGTTACCAGGGGTATTGTGGGCTTACCGAACAACTCACAAAACCGCTACAGGGGAAACCCCGTTTACTTTAGCTTTTAGTCATGAGGCGGTAGTCCCAGCAGAAATTGGAGTAGGAACACATCGGACGGAATACTTCAATGAGGAGCAAAATGGCGAGCAGATCTGCTTGAGCCTGAACCTGCTGGAGGAGAAAAGGGAAGGGGCATTACAGAAAGTGGCTCAGTGTCAGCAAAGGGTCATGCGTTATTACAACAAGAACGTACGCGTGAGGCAGTTCCGAACAGAAGATTGGGTACTCAGGAAGGTGAGCCAAAACACAAAGGATCCCAACCATGGAGTTCTTGGTCCAAAATGGGAAGGCCCGTACAGGGTGATACGAGCAACTGGACCAGGAGCTTACAAGCTGGCGTATCCAGACGGACGAGAAGTGAAGAGGTCATGGAACGCCGAGCACTTAAAAAAGTACTTCCAGTAAGTAAATTGTTCTACTGATTTTCATCTTGATAAATGGTTTCTGTTATGAGCACAGTGATTTGTGTCACACGCATGTATCCCACACTTCTGTAACGCATTCGAAATTTAATAAAGATGAATTCAGTATGGAACCTTTCTGCTAACAAGCCCATTAAAAAGTTTTACTAAGGCAAGCAAGTGCCTATTTCTGCTCGGTCAGCGAAAGACCAGCAACTAATTCTACAAAAGTTTTGCTAAGGCAAGCAAGTGCCTATTTCTGCTCGGTCAGCGAAAAACCAGCAGCTAATTCTACAAAAGTTTTGTAAAGGCAAGCAAGTGCCTATTTCTGCTCGGTCACTAAAAAGACCAGCAGCTAATTCTACAAAAGTTTTACTAAGGCAAGCAAGTGCCTATTTCTGCTTGGTCAGCGAAAGACCAGCAGCTAATTCTACAAAAGTTTTACTAAGGCAAGCAAGTGCCTATTTCTGCTCGGTCATCGAAAGACTAGCAGCTAATTCTACAAAAGTTTTACTAAGGCAAGCAAGTGCCTATTTCTGCTCGGTCAGCGAAAGACCAGCAGCTAATTCTACAACAATTTTTCTAAGGCAAGTAAACACCTACACCTACTCTGTCCACTAAGGAACTAGCGGGCAAGATCAGATAAGGTGTGCGGTTATTTCGTAAGAACAGTTTGTGAGCAAAAATCAGACAAGGAAGCCAATAAAGAGCATCTAAACATGCATAAATGTTCAATCGATTACAAAACGAATGAAAGTTTAAAGTCTATACAAAATAAGCCTAAGGATTACAAGGGTCAACGGCTCCAGCAGGAGCAGGATCAACCAGCTCAGCAGGTGGAGGATCGGTCATCTCAATAGGTGAGGGATCAGCCGTTTCTAAGGATGGAGGATCAGCAAACCGGGGAGGCTGCGGCGTAGACCCTTGTCCCACTTCAAAGGTACGTCCCCCGTCTTCCCCCTCCGGCACCCCATCCACGGGGACCTCCGCCAGATCCTGCCCTCCCTGATCACTATCTACCTGGCCGATCTCCGCCATATACCGCTGTACTCCAGCCTCCAGCTTGCTCATGTCCAGCTCGGGATATTCCTCCTTTAACACAGACATGATACACTTATAGGAGAAAGCGACCCCAGAATCATACTCGGCATCCAGCCGATCCTCCGCAGTAGCGGACTTGCCTTTCTCCTCAGCTAACTGCTCACCCAGGGCCTTGATCTCCCCCTCAAGGGCGGTCCTCAGAGTATCCCTTTCACTTTGGGTCACCTGAAGATCAGATTTCAGGTCACCCAACTCACCCTCAAGTTTGGAGGAAGTGGACTCAGCAACAGCAACTTTCTCCTCTAGCTCCGTAATCTGCTTATTCAGCTCGGTCAGCTTCTCCTTGGAGCGATCAGCAGATTCGGCTTTCTTCTTCAAGTCCTGGTTCTCAGCTTGGAGTTTCCTCTCTTGACGCGCGACCCTATTCTTGTAGCAAGATACGAGGGTGGACAACTTGAAGGAGACCCTTTGGACAGAACCCGCCAGTTCATGGAGGTCCATGCTCTCAATGTCCTGGACCATCTACGGTCCCACCGACTTCCCATAGTCCCTTTGATACGGGGTCAAGTAATCACCCTGATCACGAGCCGGGAGAGGGGAGGATCGGCCCCCAGAGCGTGTGCTGACCTCGGAACTCTTATCGATAACTCTCTCCCCAACACTCTTACGGGACGGAGGAAGGGGCAGAGCTGGAACAGGGGCCTTTGAGGGTCCAGCACTGGCTTTCTTCGGAGGTGGAGGAGGGTTGCTGGAGCTGCTCGGTGCCCGACCACGCTTTCTGCTCATCGCACTGAGGATGTTGTTGTCCATCCCAGCTGCTACGTCCACTAAACGCGACCCGACCAGGCTTGTGGAGGACAGAAGGTCGTGACAGTTAGACGCGTTCACCAGTGCAGTCTCCACCTGGAGCAATGGTCGGTCCTCAAGCCCCTCGATCAAACCCCACGACTCTGAAATAACAAAAAAGGTTAAAAACCCATTAAGTGGCGATTTGGTTAAGAATTTAGGCAAAATGGACGACCTGGGGTGACAAATTGTGTTGGAAGGTAAATATCACCACCCAACGAACGAACTGCAGGACACCAGTTCCCCCCAGCAAAGAAGAATTTGTTTTTCCAATTTTTGCACGAAGAGGGGAAGCCGGTGATTGGTTTCCTCTTCGCAGAGCTCGACATGAAGTAATACCAGCCCGCCTCCTTTGGGCTGCTCCTCAGCTGGTATAGGTGCTTCACTTCAGCAAAGGAGGGTTCCTCTAATCCGCATCTATCCCACAGTACATACATAACTGAAAGAACCCTCCACCCGTTGGGATGTAGCTGACCAGGGGCCAGGTGCATGCTACCCAGTATCTTCGCAAAATAGCGTTGTAGGGGCAGCCGAGCTCCTAATCTGAAACTCTCCAGGTGCATCGTCACGAACCCCCGCGGAGGCCGACTAGGAACATCACCCTTCCCAGGAACCACCATGAGAACATCTTCAGGAATGTTGTAAAGGTTCCTAAGCTTGAACAGATCAGTTTGGGTGGTGGCGCAAGCTATGAAGTCAATAGGGTAAGAATCCGCCTCTACCCTATGACCAAGGTTCCTTCTAAGAGGGGGTCTGCTCGGCCCGGAACTGCTCCCCTCACCATCACCAACTCCTTCAGGGGCCCTAACCCCACCAAGGCTATGGTCCTCACCAGAGCCCGACGCAGACCCACCTCTATTCCCTACTAGCTCAAGCTCAGAGGGGGGAGAAACAGCCAAAGGACGTGGGTACACAAGGGTATCCCTAACACGGGAAGGGCCTACACTACTAGAGGGGTTCAAAAAATCAATGGGAATGGGCAAATTAAAGTCTGAATCCCCTGTTTCTTCGTCACTCTCGTCAACAATTAACTTCCTTTTCCGATTTGACATACCGAAATCCCAAAAGAAGGCAAAGAAAACTCGAAGTATATGGACACGAAAAGGGGAACACAGAACCCAATCAACAACAATCAGAAGAGAAGTTAAAGGCAATACCTGGATTGAACTGGCACTGATAGCGCGGTCGAGAGTGGATACTGCAGACACAAGAAATGCAAGCAAAGTTCAGAGAGGAGGTTAGCCAACGACGGAAAAATGAGTAACAAAACGATGAAGGTGAAAATCTAGGGATTATAGATGAAAAGGGGAAAATGGAAGCATTTAAGAGATAGGGATGCCAGCTCACTCACCGGATATCGAGGACAGATAGCCCGTCGTTTCAAATTTCAAATACGAAGAGTCGGGAAACGCCACATCACTAACCGTTACAAGGGGCCAGGACAGATTTAAGCCCAGGCGAGCAACGGACGCGTCCATTTAGGCCCATATTCAGGTCCGTCCTAATAAATAGAAGACCAGGTGAGAAGCTCCCCGGGTCGATAAGATTTAACCATCAGTTTCTACTCTTAACTCGTTTCACTCGCCAGACTAGAAACTGGGGGACTGGTGTTGAGTACATAAAAGCACCAGGTCGGCCATGATGCTATTTCCGCCCCGGCATGGATCACTTCAGCCAAGTGGCAAAGCAGAACATGAAACATACATGAGCTGACCAGGGAAACATACCGACCAGGGATATATGCAGAGCCAATACTCATCCCCAAGAAAGCGGGAGCACGATCCCGTAGAATCGCGGCAGTTGCGCTTTTCCCATAACCGCTGAAGAACGCGCGAGATCCACGTTTGCCCTCAATGTGGCAGTTAGGCCTCATGAGGGGCTGTCACTACCCGAAAAAGGGGGGAAGAGGGTAAACGGAAAACAAAACACAAGGGGCGGCTATAAAAGAAAAGGAGATGGAAGAAGAAAGGGTAAGACAAAAAAAGAGAGGGGAAACGCTGCCAAATTGCGATCAGACTATTTTTTACACAAATTCCAAGCAATTTAGAAACCATTCTTAGATTTAAAGTGCATTGTTTTCCCGTATACGCCTTGAGCTAACTTAGGCATCGGAGGGTTTACGCCGGCAAAACCACCGGCGACTCTGATCCGTTTTTGGTTAACGCAGGTCTAGTGAGAAAAAGAAGGGTGATTCCAACCTCGGTATTTCGGGCAACAGTTGACAACATATACGTTGGTGAAAGAATCTGGTCGGCCTGAAGGCGAGCTGATTTAGGCAACACAAGGCGAGCAGATTTTAGCATCAACAGGGTACCTTGGTGAGATCCATGCTCTGAATCTGTCTAACAATTTCTTGTCAGGATCTATACCGAGGAGCTTTTCTAATTTGAAAATTACAGAGAGCATGGACCTTTCATACAATAAATAAAATGGTCAAATTCCCCCCGAGTTGGGTGAGCTTAGTTTCTTAGCCATCTTCAATGTTTCATACAACAACTTGTCAGGGACCGTTCCTAATAAAGGGCAGTTTGCAAACTTCGATGAAAGCAATTACAGAGGAAATCCGTATCTTTGCGGTCCAGCCGTCCGGAAAAATTGCAGCAGTAAGCTGCCTCCAACACCAGCAACATCAGCAGAAGAAGATGAATCTGCAATTGATATGGTGGCATTCAATTGGAGCTTTGCTGCATCTTATGTGACTGTAATATTGGGGTTGCTGGCGATCCTTTTGTTGAACTCTTATTGGCGCAGGCAATGGTTTTTTTTAGTTGATGCATTTATAGATTCATGTTTCTATTTCCTGCACAAATATGTATTTCGCGGGCACCGGCTGAGGCAATCATAGATTCATTGGCCGGCCTGTTTTCATATTTGTTTTTCTCTTTGTACTTTTAAAGTGAATAGTAACTGGTTGCTTCTCGTTGTCATTGTTAAGCCTCTCAGATAACAAATTTCGAGGGATGGTTTTACCTGAACATATGAACTAGACTAATTTGAGGTGGTTAAATTTGAATATATAACAACCACTTCAGCGGGAAGATCCAAGATAGACTGTCAAAGGCCGCTTCATTACTGGCCTTAGATTTATCCAACAATATGCTCTCTGGTCAACAAGACATTTCAAACAATCTAAAAAATTGCGACCTAGCATCTCATCTCTGTTTATAAAAACTTCCAATAGTTCTTTTTTCTTCAAAACTAAGCAATCTTTACTCTTTCCAAATCAGTCGTGGCGTCGTTTGGCAAAGTAATCATAGACAATATCAAAGAATAAAATAAAATAGAAGTACTTTTAAAGAATGTCCATGGTAAAACCTAAATTTTTAAATTTTGTAGTTAAGCATGCAGAATGATAAAATGTTAAAGAATAATTTTAGAGTACAAATTTACCATCAGTTATTGCTAACCTCACAGCTCTTGAATATCTCTCTCTTTCCGGTAAAAACTTTGAAGGCTTATTCTCACTTACTTTATTGACTACCTTACAGTACATTGCATGTAGAAACTGAAACATTCCCCAGGCCACCAGCATTTCAACTGAAGGGCAAATTTTTTGACCTTAGGGTTGTAGGTGTACTTTTCCCTCATTGACATTTTTGGATCTGTCAAATAATAATTTTGATGGGCAAATTTTTCCAGAATATTGGAACTTCACTAAATTAGTTAGGTTACATGTGAACAACAACCTCTTCGGTGGGAAGATTGGAGATGGTCTAAACAAGGCCAATTCATTGAACTTTTTGGATGTATCGAACAACATGGTATCTGGTCAAATTCCTCGTTGCATTGGTAGACTTGTCAAGTCTTTGGTCTCTTCAAATGTCGAAAGTAATAATGTAACAATGAATGTGATAAGACATGATAAACTGTACCGTTCTCTTTTTTCGTTTAATTCTCTACTTTTGATCGTTTCCATGAGTAACAAACCAGAGCATTCAGTTTCATGAACAGAAACCAACTCCTTTGAAAAGTTTAATGACAGAAACCGTATAAAAACAGAGAATGACAGAACACTCCTTTAACTATCAGAGCATTCTGTCATGATGAATGAAACAGAAAGCAAATACTCTTAACTAACAAGCATAGTAGCTTTCGCCACTTCAGCTTGTACATCAACCCCCAAGTTAACTAACTAACGAACATAACAGTTTTTTAATCACAGTCCAGGGTTCGGTTACCTGTAAACTTGATACTTCATAGAAAGCATTTTTTATCACCTGTCACCACCACCATATAGCATTTAACTAAATAAACAAAATTTTCAAACAATTTCACTTTTTCATCTTCACGCTTTTACCACTCAACTCTCCGCCCGTTGGTCTCTAATAATTTCCACCTTTGACGTCAATATTTCAACAAGTGGACCTGGTCTGAAAAGATAGACTTGACCCAATTGCATCACCAATAATGACATTTCCTTATGTTTGACTGGTTGCTGATTCCTCAACCAATCAAATTGCAAGTCTTTGCTGGATGTGATGATAGTGTTCCAAACAGAATAATCATTTTTACTCATTGCTACACATTCTTTATTACGAATTTAATTGGATATATAATTTCAGAGTAAAGCTCCTGATTCTCGAGAACAAATTAAAGGTTGCCCTCCAATGGAAACTTTCTTTATTAAGTTCTTCACACCGTTCGTTTTAATGTCTTCGATTCAAATGCATGGATACGATGGTCTACTGGAGATCAAAAGGTTCTTTATATCAATCAATGGTGGCGAATATGCAGACGAAATCCTTACCTCATGGGTTGACGATGGAATCTCTGATTGTTGTGATTGGGAGAGACTTAAGTGCAATGCCACCGCAGGACGGGTGACGGAACTCTCACTCAATCGTTTGAAGCATTACAAGAGTTCCAACCCTAATAACTCTTCTGATGGAGTTATAATTCTGGATCTGTCATTGTTTCCTCCTTTTCAAGAACTGCAAAGCCTTGACTTATCTGAGAATTGGTTTGGAGGCGTCTCTGAGAGTAAAGGTATGTACATCACTTTTTCCCCCCTGTCTGAGCGATTTGCGCCAAAGATGACTTGATAGCACCCAAAATACAGGAAAGTGACTTTACTGTTCTTTATTAACTGTGTTTGTAAAAATTGACTCTAGCTTCTTTATTTGCGCCAAAGATGACTTGACTGCTGGACTATTAGGAAATTTCTAAAAATTGATGTGACTCTAGCTTTTCTATCTGTTCTGTCAAATTGATCTTGTCAAGAGACCGACAAGCGAGAATATTCTCTCAGCCTCAGGTACAGAATTACGTAGAGCACTAAAAGCAGCTATCAATTGAGCAACACCACAAATTTCGCCAAAAACAATACGTTGGTTATAAATCATAAACCACCTACTCTGTAAATATGAGTGAGATTCAGATCTGGAATTAAAGTTCGGGACTGTTTTGCTGGGGCGTGAAACTGTTTTACGACATTGTAAATTATCTTTTCACGGTTTTCGCCCGAGCGAAAAAGTCCCAGATTTTATTTCCGGAATTTAATTTTAGATTGAAAAATTTTCTTTGTGAATATTATATGGGGATATGTTTGTTGAAAAAATCTTGCGAGTATCGGAGTGTTGTTGGAAATTTTTAGAATGCTGTGTTTGAAATTTTGTAGTTGAATTGCTTTTAATGAAAATTGAGTATTTTATTAATTAATAATTACTCCACTTAAGCGTCACAGTCATTTAATCCTCAAAATTTCGTCATGTCTATGAATTGTAGGGATTATTGAGTTATAAATAAAAACCAGTAAATATAACCCCTTCTTTTCCCTCATAATCAGTGTTTTAGCAACTTCCTGATCAATTCCCGGAGTGTATTTTTTTTTTTTTTAAGTAAAAACTTATATGAGAAAAGCCCAAGAAAAATATAAAAAAAAATCTTGAGTTACTAAGTATTGCATACATGCCTTTACTTTGCAGCCTACAATAGCTCTGGGAATTTGAAGCAGCTGAAGATCTTAAATCTTGGTAATAATCACCTCAACGACAGCATATTATCGTATTTGAATACACTAACTTCACTTACCACTTTGATTCTTTGTGATAATTCAATTGAAGGTTCCAGAACCAAGCAAGGTACATTTCTAAAAGATATGCTATATCATGCAATTTATAATCTTAATAAGCTAATTTTCACAAAGTACATACTGTCTATCTAAAAATGCAGGATTGGCAAATTTGAGATACTTGCAAGTGTTGGATCTAAGTGGTAACCCAATAACAGGTCGCTTCATAGCAAGGCTAGGTGAGTTGGTGTGGTTTGAATTTAATTAATTGCCGAGCACTTATATTTGGACAAAAAAAATTGACAAGACACTAACAAAATGAACTATAATACCGTATTAGTGAAAAAGACAAAATAATCAATTAACACTACAATACCAAATGATTTAATAGTTTATTTTTGTCAGTTTTTAGTCTCTTTAATTAGTATTTTTCTTCATGCTACAAAGCTTCGACACAATACCCCTGAAACTAATTCTAAAGTAATATAAATTTTCTTTTTCTCAACGCAGGTTTAGCAGCTTGAGAAACTTGAAAAGATTGGATCTTAATAATTATGGATTTACTACACCAAGTCAAGGTATACCCTAAAAATTAATTTCCTATTTTTATTCATTTATTTTTTTGTCATATTTTTTTTCTTAATTATTTGAATTTTACATAGAATTTAGATCGTTGAGGCTTACACTACACTATTGCCTTTTATCACATTTACATTTAACTTAAACCAAGCAATCGGTGGCATCTAGGGATGAATCTACTCACAAGGTAAAGCATGAAGTCAAATGACCAACAAGAAGCTTTTTCCCTTTAAATTTGTATTTGTTGTCATTTTTTTTTTGGCATTACATGATTAGTTTTTTAAATTGTCATCACTATTTTCATTTTTTATTTTTATTAAAGAGACAAACTTAAAAAAAAAAGTGGGATTATTTAAACCCACTAAAATACTCACAGAACCTGTTTACTAACAAAATCCACTATTATAAATTGAAATTGTACTGTGCAAACCTATCTAAATATCAAATATACCCTCACTTAACAAACTTATTATTAAGAGTAATTTTACTGTATAAAATCTGTATTATAGCATGATTTTATTTTCTAATTTCTTTTTTATTACACTTTATAGATTTTCAACTAATCTTATACCTGGAATCGGCTTCCTTTTGTCTTTTCTTATCTGTAAGGACTGATTAAAAGTTTACTTTTGTGAATCTTCATCATATCTCATTGTACATCAGCTGTTTTGAAAAATTGTACTACGATAGTTTGCTGTCCTTATACTTCTATTTTATGATCTTTAAAAGAAATAGGGAAGTAAATTATTATTTTCTTTCCTCTTTGTTTAACTTTGTATTAGTAAAATATAAATTGGAATTCACTGCAAGTAGATCAATATCATTCTTTTTGTGGCATGAATATTTTTTCTGTAATTGATGTGGTGACTAAATATGCTTTATGAATATCTAAAAACAACTAAAAACATTTGTTTGATGGTAATTTTATAATGGATACTTGGATTTGAGCCAATGTTGAGGGATTTTGGTAATAATTTTTTTATTGAATTATAATTTTTTATCCACTATTGTAATTTACTTTATAGGCATTTTGGTAATAAAAAATTATACTAAAATAAATTGCAAGAGTTTATTGAGTACTTAATTCCTTAGGTTCAAGTATTTCAACCCAACTAAAAAAGGTAACTCTTGTAGCAGTTTTACATAACTACCAGTCAAAAAATAATAAAAACTTCTTTTTTCTTATTAATTCTTTTTCTATTTATCAACAATCTCTTAGTTAATTTAGTAGGCACTTTCTCATCTTAAATCTAAGGTGGAGTATTCGAATCTCCCCAATAATTTTGTGGGAATATTTATTTAATTTCTTAGCCTAAACTTTAGTAGGCTTCAATTATATGTGGGCTTTGATTGAGTATTTATACTCTCTGTTGAATTTTGTTTATACTGTAGAAAATATTAAAAAATATAGTATGTTTCTCTTCTCCTCTCAAATCTTCATTTTCATGATTATTTAGCCCTTTAGCCTCTTTCACTAAATTTCCTTGCTGCAGTCATAGAGAAAAACAACACATACACTATAATTTTCAAATCTAAATAATTTTAAAATTCCATTTCTTTGTTTGTTTGTTAGTTAGTTGGTTCTATTTTTTTTTTTTTTCCCAAAAGCAAATAAGATTAGCGGAACTAGACCGCTATTCTATTCAATCGGTGCCTTAGGAGGAATTTACGATCGTTCACATTTTACTGGTGTTAAAACTTACAACAGTCGTTTGTATGTGATTGAGTTGACTCTCTTTTTTTTTTCCGCCTTTCTGGGGACCTTTTCGTAATTTCTCAATTCGGATCTAATGACTTTTTTTTTCCCTTCCATTTTTTTTCTTGTGGCAGAATTAGCAAATTTGACAAACTTGGAATTTTTGGATCTAAGTGGAAATAGTATGACCGCATCCATAACAAGACTAGGTATACCTGCACTTCCTCCTATTTAAATGTTTTCAAAATAGTTGAAAATATTTTCTTAAAGTTGTCAAAGACTTGACCAAGTGGCTATTAAGCAAATTTCTTTCATTAAGGAGATAAAAGGCAAAAAATTTAATTTGGACTTTCCCAATTGCCTCCGCCTGCCTTTTAAAATTAACAAAAAAAATAGAAAAAGGACATCAATAACCCAAAATTTGAGGAAATGATCATATGAATTCTAAATATTTTATAAGAGACATTAAGACCTTCTTCTGACTATAGTATCCTAAGGTTTTGTTAACTCAAAAAATTGACTCAAACATTCTATAATAAATAGAAATATAATATTAAAATAAATGTAACAACATATACATTTTAAAATAATTTCAATATTTAAAAATATATTAATAATCTACAATCTTATATTATATTAAACTAAATTTTATACTAAATAGAAACATAATATCAAAATAAATATATAAAAAGTTATATCTTTTTCAATATTAAATAAAATAATTTTAATATTATTGATACAAATATATTTTATAAATTGTAAAAGCTATCCTACCCAAAGATTATTTATAGGTTTATAATGAATACAAGTATATTATTAAAATAGATATAATAATTTACATTTTAAAAATTATTTTATATATTAAAAATATTCTAATATTATTTGCTACCAGACAAACTAAATTATTTAAATTACATTTGTTTTCATTAAAAAAAAAATTAAAGTCATTTTTCTTAGTTACTTATCTGCAAAAGAAATTATAGTCACAAGGAGTTTTGGTGGCCGTATTAAAAACTTAAGGTTTACATGACTATTTTCTCAAACTTTGGGGTGTAGGTGTCCTTTTCTCTTATGTGTGTATGTGTGTGAGTGTGTGTGTGAATGAAAGGGGCGTGTATTTGGGACATTAATCTGGAGCAATGGGCAAATGATACGTGACAATAGAGAATGAAAGAGAAGAAAACTCGACACCTTTATGTGAATTGTGAGGGGAGGATATCCCAAGACAAGCTAAGGGCAATCTTTAAGGGAGATAATAAATTTGTCCAGTTCAAGGGGCAAAATTAGAATTTAAAAATGACCATTAGAGCTCTCACGTGTGTGGGCTGCATGCCATAAAAAAAAAAGAATAAATATCTTTGTCCATTAGGTTGAAGGCAAGGGACCAATAAGAAAGTATCAACATTAAGAAACTTCGTGGGGTTAGCGGTGAAAGAAAGAGCCCGGCATTCATTTCTTCATTCATATTCATAGCTGAGTCTACTAAAAGAGAAAGAATAATTAGCTTCGTATAGCAATAAGGAAAGAACATATCAGCACACCTCAACTGTCTTTTGTTATCCTCTGAAAAGCGGCAGGATCATATGGCTAGGAGACTGCTACCTGTCTAGTTATAAAGGCAAAAAGGTGGTCGGAGTTTTCTTTACCTCTCAAGCTCATGGGTATCACCAAAGACCACAAGGCAAATTATTCAAATAGCCTTACCTGAGGGAGGTCAACTATTAAATAAACGCTACGTGTTTAAAAATATTAAAATATCCTCAAGAACACTCTTATATAAGCTCCACATGTTCAATTTTGAATGGGGCTTTCTCTCTCATTTTGCTCTATCCAATGCTTGAGGTTTTTTTTTTTTTTTTACAAATATGATTTCTTAGGAGGTTGCTTCATCTTTTTCTCCCTTTATTTTTATACCTCCACCTCACCTTTCAAAAAAGCTCCTCCGTTATTCTTCACTTAAAAAACTCTCTATTTTCCTCAAAACCCACATCTCTCTCGTGTTATTATCCACCACAAACAACCTTTAATAAGGTTTTGTTAATATTGTAAAGCATATCATGAAATACTTCACATACATAATGGATTAAAGACTGAAACACGTAAAATATTGTGTGTTCTTTATTATTTATGCTCATGTTCTTCTTATTATGATAGTATCAATGCCCAAATCGCATTTCAAATATGAGCTTACCTGAGTTATATTATGAGCTCTACTAAGCTTCGCAGATAAGCTCTATAGAACTATCTTCAAGTTCACCAAAGTTATTTCCTAAGTTCTCTTGAGCTCCTTATGTCAAAGCTCTATTGAGCTCTTTATATTATTCTTAAATTAAAACACCTCAATACACCTCCTAAATCACTTTAGCTTATTTACCAAATTATCTCAACTCACATCTCAAATCACCTCAGTTGACCTCCCAAAACACCTCAGTACACTCCCAAGTCACCTCATCTCACCTTTGGATTACCTTAACTACACCTCCTGTATCGAACATCAGAGAAATACACATAAACCCAAACTTAGCCCAATCTCCTTCTAAAATATAAATTTTATTTGTTTTAATCAGATTTCACCTAGATCCAGCAAGAACAACCACTTAATCATTCGAATCAGGTCTTAATAAAAATATGGTTAAAACAATTGGTGCTATCTGTGGGGAACATTACAAAAAGTTTTGTAGTGGTGGTTGGTTTGTGTTGGGCTATATTTGAATAAGGAACAACAGAGGTACCATTAGATGCAAACCTCGCAAAGTGGAAGTACTTGCGAAGAGCAAGCAATCAAGTAAAATTGTACCTTTAAGATCAAGGTATAACTTAAGTATTAAAGATATATCAGACCTTGCTTAGGTCTCCTGATTGAAGTCTGTATATTAATCTCTCTTTCTTCGATTATCACTTATAAATTGGTCTTATTATTGTTGTTGTTGTTCATCTTATTATTATTGCTGATCCCATGGGTATAGCTTACTTTACTAAGATCTTTACTACAATCGAAGCGTGATGCAATAGCTTATCTTCTCTAATATATTTTACATGGATAATTTATGTGGATGATTTATCTTTATCGCTACGTGGTCGTGAATGAATGATTTGCTACTTATTTTTTATAATTTCTTTATTATAATTTATTTTGACTTGCGACTCAGCATGATTAATTTCTAGAGTAGCTCTAGATAGCTTGAGATATTCTTCTTCTAACTAACTGACGTTGATTGTCACCAAAGAGCTGTAAACATGAACAAATCATTAATATAAGAATCCCTCAGTAAGATTACCTCCCAAGGGATTGAGAAGTCATCTCCCTTAAGATCTATGTATATCACCAAGAGTTACTACCATGATTTATCGTCATGATCAAAGAGTTAAGTATAGTTTATAATTGAAATCGTCAAAGCTGAGCACAACTCAGTATTGAAATTGCTAGAGCTGAGTATAGCTCAAGTAGAGCTGGGCATTGGATCGGATTCGGATAGATTCGATCTGATCTATTTTGACCCAAACTTATTCAAATCAAATTCAGATTTAACCAATAATCCGATCAAATATAATTTGTGTCATCCGATTGGATTTGATTACAATTAGATCGGATCGGATTGGGATCGATCCAAACAATCCAATCGGATTACACTTACATTAAAAAATAATTAAATATAAAAGCAAAACCTGATATCTCTTCAGATATTTCCACTCATCTTCATCATTAATATTTCTTTAAATCATCAAGAATTTCAAGATCTAATATCTCTCAATAACAGCAGCAACAATGGTCGTCTCCTTCAACATCAACCCATTATCGTCAAGCCTCATCTTCTTCACCCTCTCTCTTCACCTCTTTCCCTCCCTCGTCTGCTTCTCCTTTATTCTCCTCTCCATTCTCTCCATCCTCTCCATCCTCATCATTGTTGCCTCCCTCTCCATCACTATCTCTCCTCCAACAAGCACTATGCCACCGACATGGTCGCCACAATCCTCACTAGCATCTTCTAAAGCTCCCTTCGTCACAGTGCTCTCCTAACGGCACTGTCACTTTCAAACTCACTTGTATTCTCTTTGTTTTGATCTTTTTCTTACAATAGGTTGTGGTTGCACTTTCTTTCTTGTTGATGTACCATGCTTTTGTTAATGAAACTAATGGTGGAGTTGTCGACGCCGGTAGGTTTCAGAAGTAAGATCTAAAAGCATCATCCAAACCAATCAAACTCACCCAAATCCAAACTTAATCTGAATCAATCCAAATCCAAATTTATCTAAAATTTTCATCTGATCTGAATCTAATCTGAACTATTTTGGATCGAATTAGATCGGATTTGACATTCGGATTAGAATCGAATGGATTTTTTTTAATCCGAATTATCTGAAATCCGATCTGATTCATCTAAATGTGATCCGAATCCAAAATTGCCCACCCCTAAGCTCAAGTATTGAAATCGCCACATATAACTAAATGCAGCTTAACTATCAGTTGCTAGAGCTAAATATAGCTCAAATATTAAAATCGTCAAAGTTAGCAAACTGTAGCTCAACTATCAGTCGCCAGAGCAAAGTGTTGTTGAAAATTGCTAGACATATGAGGAAGGTCAACTACATACTCCAGAATAGCTAAGAAGTTCATTAGCAAACAAAAGAGCGAGTTAGCAGAGAGTTGCCATATGTTGCCCATACAACATTTTCTCTTGAGTTTCTTACGCCTCAATTCTTTCAACACAAGAAACTAAGGGGTTTTTGTTTGGAGGTATATTGGGACATTAATTTGGAGCAATGTGCAAGTGACACGTGGTAACATATAATGAAAGAGAAGAAAAGTCAACACTTTTATATGAAGAGAGGATACATCAAGACAAGCTATGGGTAATCTCTGATAAAGAAGATAACTCTAATAAATTTGTCCAGTTTAGGGGGCAAAATTAGAATTCAAAATTGACTATTAGAGCCCTCACGTGTGTAAGCTACATGCCATTAGAAAAGAGATAAATATCTTTGTCCATTAGGCTACAAGTAGGGGACCAATAAAAGAATAATCAACCGAGCATAGCAATAAGGAAATGACACGTCAGCACTCCTCAATTGTCATTTACTATCCTCTAAAAAGAAGTAGGAGTATATGGCTAAGAAGCTGCCATATGTCCAATTGTAGAGCCAAAAAAGTGGTTGGAGGTTTCGTTGTCTCCCAGTCTCATAGATGTCACCATCAAGAGACCACAATATAAATTATTCAAATAGCCTCACCTAAGAGAAGTCAGCCATTAAATGAACACCACGTGTTTAAAATTACCAAAATATACTCAGGAACACTCCTATATAAACTCCACATGTTCAATCTTGGAGGGGACTCTCTCTCTTTTTGCCCTATCCAGCCCTTGGGGATTTTTTTTTTCCATATCTAGTTTCTTGAGAGACAACCCCATCTTCTTCTCCTTCATTTTTATGCCTCCATGAAATATCTTGGCCACCTCATCTCTTAAAGAAGTTCCTCCATTATTCTTTTATTAGATCTAAACTCTTTAATCTCTACAAGACCCACATTTCCCTCATGTTATTATCCACCATAAACAACCTTTAATAAAGTTTTATTGATATTGTAAAGAAAATCATATAATACTTCATATATATAATGGATTAGAGATTATTACTTCGAGATGTAGGTCAAAATGTCAAAACACGTAAAATATTGTGTGTTCTTTATTGTTTATACTCATTTTCTTCTTATTATGATGGTTTTGACATGCATATCACATTTCATATATGAGCTTACCTGAGTTATAGCATAAGCTCTACTGAGCTTCACAAACAAGCTCTCTAGAGCTGTTTTTGGTGTTCACCAAAGCTATTCCATGAGTTCTCTTCAGCTCCCTATGTCAACTCTGTAAATTAACTCTTAGAAGCTCTAACGAATCTCCATATTATTTTAAACTCAAAACATCTAAGTTCACCTCCCAAATCACCTTAGTTCAACCTCCCAAATTACCTCGTGTCACCTTCCAAATCACCAAAGTTCACCTCTCGTAAAACCTTAGCACACTTCCCAAATTAGCTCAATTCACCTCCCATATCACCTCAACTATACCTCCTATTTGAAACGTCAGAAAAATATGCCTAAACTCAGATTTAGCCCAATCTCCCCCAAAATATAAATTTTATTTATTTTAATCGGATTTAACCTGGATCTAATGAGGATGACCACTTGATGGTTTGAATTGGATCTTAGCAAAAAAAAAAAATTGTCTTTGTGTGCGTGCTTGTGTGTGTAAGGGATAAAGGGTGAGCATGACTAGACGCTGCCTCGCTTGAATCGTGCTCTCGTTAGCTAAGGTGCGAGGAGATTCATTCGAGGATAAATTTTCGTCTTCGCGTGCAGATTATTGAGCATATGTGGTCGGTTGGTTGACGGGAGAAAAAACCTACTCCAAGTCAATATAAGACTTCGTCAAAAGTCAACCAGCAACTTTTCTCCCATATATCCAGGCATAGAGCTAATCCACTATCAATCATGTAGTTCAACCACTAACGGTCGTGCATAGTTTTGGGGCGGTGGTTTTGGCTATCTACAAAAGCCCTAGCCAGGTAAGTAAAGGGGTTTGATTTTTTGAACTCTCTCTCTCTCACTATATATTTTCATGACTTCTCTATTGTATCTTTTTTACCAAAATTTAATTAGAAAGCTTTTTTTACTAAAGCCAATTATAAAAAAGCCACAAGAGTTATGGCATAAATTTTTTCCAAAAGGCTTGATTACTGACTTTAGCGTGGAGTATTCATGTCGGAAAACATCCGGCGTCCCCCTAATGGTTTTTGTGAACACAGGTGAGTTTTGTAAAAAGTGCTCATGGTCGCCAGTTTCTACTCAAAGAAAGGAAGTGCGAGCAAGTGTAGTCACCCATCAAAACAAATTTAACTGATTGTGTGGACACTTGGTCTCAACAACATCGATCAGATTTTTGCATCAACATAAATACATGTATTTCCAATCTAGTTGCTGCACATTATGTTATTCCTCCCATAATTTCTCATCTAATTGTTAGATATGAATGATTATGGATGAGCATATCCTAGAGTTGTTGTGCACCTCGTTAGGGAGAGAGGATTTTGGCTAGTTTAGAATCTTGAAGCATTGGGCGTAAGTCATAATTATATAAACAGTCCTCTAGAATGCCAAAGTTATAACATTTACCAATTTGCTTGGTAATTTTTGGTCTAAACCTAATAAATCTTCGATGTTATTTAATTCTCTCTGATTCGTCTCCTCAGGTATATGTGAATTGAAGAAACTCGTTGAGTTGGATCTAAGCAAGAATAATTTATATGGCCACCTCTCTCCCTGTCTCAGCAACTTGACCCATATCAAGGTTCTTGATCTGTCCTCCAATCAGCTAACTGGGAATCTGCAATCTGTTATTGCTAACATCAAATCTCTTGAGTATTTGTCTCTTGATGACAATAACTTTGAAGGCTCATTCTCATTCAATTCACTGAAGAATCATTCAAAACTTCAAGTGTTCAAACTCTCAAACAGTTTGGTAAAAATAGAAACTGAGGAATTTCCAGGGCTCCCTGAATATCAACTGAAGGCCCTCAACTTACGGAACTGCAGCTTACATGCTCTCCCAAGTTTTCTTTTACGCCAGCTCGATTTACGATTCATTGACCTGTCTCACAATAAGCTCCAAGGAACCTTTCCCTCTTGGTTGCTGGAAAATAACACAAAATTAGATACGTTGTATTTGTTAAATAATTCACTGTCAGGAAATTTTCAACTCCCCAGTTCTAAGCATGATTTGCTTCGTATTGCATCTCCCACAACAAATTCAGCGGTCAGCTCCCCGGAAACATGGGTAAGATTCTTCCGGAGTTGCTGAGTTTAAATTTGTCAGAAAATGGATTTGAAGTCAGAATTCCCTCTTCAATGAGTGAGATGAAGAGACTCGAGTCGTTGAATTTGTCGAGTAATAATTTTTCAGGAGAGTTACCCAGGCAGTTTCTCTCAGGTTGCTTCTCATTGTCTTTCCTGAGCCTGTCAGATAACCATTTGCAAGGGGAAGTAGTTTTTCCGAACTCCACTAATTTGTGTTGGTTATATTTGAACAACAACCATTTCAGTGGGAAGATGCAAGATGGACTATCAAAGGCCACTTCATTACTAGAGTTAGATCTATCCAACAATATGCTCTATGGTCAAATTCCTCATTGGTTTGGGAACTTATCAGGTCTCCAATTTCTGGACATTTCTGAAAATCAGTTGAGTGGATCCGTGCCATCATCCTTCAATCTTTCTTCACTCAGGCGTCTTTACATGCACATGAATGCTTTCAACGGGTCAATTCCTGGTGCATTAAGAAGAAGCTCAAGTTTGACAGTACTCGATTTGAGGGATAATCAGTTTTCTGGAAGTATTCCTATTTGGATTAATGAGTTTTCATATCTGGGGATTCTTCTTTTGAGAGGAAATCAGCTGAAAGGCAACATTCCCAATCAGTTATGTCACTTAAGCCTACTGAATATCTTGGATCTTTCATATAACAAGTTCAATGGACCAATACCTGCATGCTTCACAAATGTGACTCTTTGGACTCTAGGGCAAGCTGCTGGCTCGTTTGTTCTTTGGGAGACAACTCAAGGGATTAGCACTGAATTTGAAGCTTACTACAATTCAACTCTTGAATTAAGCGAGGTGAAACATTTCTACAAAGCATCAGGTCAAAGAGGTATAGAATTTATGACCAAGAAGAGATATGAATCATACAAAGGTGACATTCTTAACTACATGACTGGACTGGATTTTTCGTGCAATGAATTAACTGGGGACATCCCGTCAGAAACTGGGAGCCTTAGCCAAATTCGTGCATTGAATCTCTCTCATAATTTCCTGTCAGGTTCTATACCACAGAGCCTTTCCAATCTAAAAATGATAGAAAGCCTTGACCTGTCGCACAACGACTTAAGCGGTCAAATTCCTCCTCAGCTGACTGAATTGAACTTTTTGTCTAACTTCAATGTGTCGTACAATCACTTGTCCGGACCAACCCCTAATGCAGGACAATTTGCGAACTTTGATGAGCAAAATTATGGAGGTAATTCCGGCCTCTGTGGTCCAAGAATTAACAAGAGCTGCACCACTGTACTGGAACCGCCAGAAACACCATCTGATGGGGCAGAAGAAGATGAATCTGCTGTTGACATGGTAGCTTTCTATTGGAGCTTTGTTGCCTCCTCTGTCACAGTGATATTGGGGTTATTCGCTATCCTTTGGGTAAACTCATATTGGCGCAGACTGTGGTTTTATTTCATTGATGCATATATTGATTTATGTTACTATTGGTTTTACAAATATGTACTCAATCGATGATCATGCTAGGCCATAATAGAAACAGTAAGCATGTGCCATTATTCTTGCGCAACTAATTTTCAAGTGCTGGGTATTCTTTTGGCTTTTCTGTAATCTGTTATCTATTTGAAAACTAATAGTCAACTTTCCTATTTTATCTTCATCTGATTTTCTCATTTCGAGTAACTTGACATGAACTTTAAGCCTTGCCCGTGCCAGCAACTTTGCAAGTTCTGTACAATAATCAGAAGCAGAGAGACCCCTCCAACCGAATTGCAGAGGAAGTATATTGCCTAACAAATAAATCAACTAGCATAGAGCAAAGTTATGAGGAGACTAACAAAAAAAAAATTCTCCATATGTGTATGCATACAGAAGCAATTAGGAGAAGACATCATTTACTATTTATAACATTATTCACCTGAAATACAATTATAATTTATGTCTGTAATTCACAAGAATCTACACAAAGAAATCAACCATGAAAGATGTAAAGACTGACAAGGAAAAGAAGAAAAGGGAAAACAAAGGATGGTGGATGAAAACCACAAGGACGTCATTCAAAGAGAGATATCAGCCAAATTGAAAGTTCTTTCAACAGCTCCGCAACAGGATTCTGCCTTCTTCTTCCTGACTTCCTCATTTAAGACTGGCTTGAAAGTGGTTGAAGTCTTAGCCCATTCTCCAGAAGCAAAAATCTCTTCTTCTTTGAAAACCCCAATTGCTAATCCATCTGCAAAGGCAGCTCCGAGAGCTGTTATCTCTATGTCAGCTGGTCTGATGACTGGGCTTCCCAACAAGTCCGCCTATAAATCATGATAAGAACAGTTTTATATAGCATTCCTGAGCGGAAAGATAATAAAGTATCAACACTAGATTACAGAAAATGGAAAGAATCTGATATCTGAATAAAGTTCAGATTCTTCAAAATGACCATTATTTCCATGAGACCTAGTTGCTACTTGAGTGATTGCTAATTGAGACAAACACAGTACCAAAAAGAAATTGTAGCAAAAAAGGAGAAATTCCAGGCCATTTTACAAATCATGATAAAATATCGGGAAACAATTTTGAACTTTTAATACAGAAACAGTGTGAAACACAAACTTTCTTTTTTTTTCTTTTTCTTTTTTTTTCAACCTGTTGAAAACATTTGAATCTAAACATTGTTTTAGCTTCTGATTAGCAAGCAGCCAGCTAAAAATTTATTTGCAAAACATCTCTTGAGTTAAGAATGTACCAAACAATAGCGTCAAATAAACATTTCTAGAGCCCTAGAGAGACCAAATAACTGACCTGCATTCAAATATGAGAAGCACTAAAAAGGGAAATCATAAATTTTTCAAAAGAAAGCATAGTAGCTAAGGTTGCTTCAATCGCTGGAAAACTATAACGAATAAGAAAGAACCAATATCAAAAGCAGGGTACTTCAGGGGGAAAAAAAAAAACGAAATAGCAGAAAGATTAATGAGAAAATCGGAAATGTATTTCAATCATGCATATGAATGAAAAATGTGTAAAACTGCAATGGAGCACCTAAAAAAGTGAGTAGTACAAACCTGAATCTGCATTAAGAGGTTGTTAACCGTAGCACCTCCATCCACTCGAAACAAGAATTCTGACTTTGCATCCTTTATGACACCCTTCTCCACTGCATCCTTTTGCATTGAATCCAAGACATCCTTCACTTGGAAACACATGCTCTCAAGCACAGCTCGAGCAATGTGAGCCTTGCTTGTGAACCTAGTAATCCCAATGCAAACGCCACGAGCATCATCACGCCACCATGGAGCAAATAATCCATTGAAAGCAGGTACAAAGTAAACCCCGCCAGTTGAGTTGACCTGCGACGCCAATTCCTCGATCTAACTTGCAATGCTAATTATGCCAAGACTGTCTCTGAGCCACTGAACTGCAGCTCCAGCGATAGCAATTGAACCCTACAGAGCATAGTTTGTCGGTGCTTTTGGACCAAGCTTAAAGGCTAAAGTGCTTAAAAGTCCATGCTTTGACTTAACTACCACTTCGCCTGTGTTCAGAAGTATAAAAGCACCAGCACCGTAGGTGCTTTTAGCCTCATCTTTTTTACAAGCTTGTCCTAACATAGCCGCATGTTGGTCTCCAAGACATCCTGAAATTGGTATTCCAGTAATTGGCCACCCTTTGCCAATTTTTCCAATAATCTCAGAATTACTGACAATTCTGGGAAGAATTTCAGCCGGTATCCCTATTGTTTCTAGTGTAGGTTTATCCCAATCAAGAGTTTTCAGATTCATGAGCATTGTTCGTGATGCATTAGAGACATCAATGACGTGCAAACCACCGTTAACTCCACCAGTTAAATTCTATATTAGCCGGTGTCTATAGTTCCAAACAGGGCATCCCCTTTCTTAATAGCCTCTTTAACAGCATCCACATTTTCCATCATCCATAGCAGTTTCACCGCACTGAAATAAGTGCTGATAGGCAAACCAACCGCCTCCAGAAAATGGGTTTTCCCACCAGGTAACTCCTTCTCCATTTTCCTAAAAATGAGACCACTTTCAAACATCAAAGGTAGAAATTCCAAAAATCAAGAAATGGCCAGAATTGCAAAATCTGAATCATGGTCATTAGATGACACCCTGAGCCTACTCATGTATCGAAACCAATAATCAAAAGGCCCTAGATCCTCAATCGTTGAAACAATGACAATAAACGAACAAAGAAAAATAACAGGAAAAGGACAGGCCGGTCACCTGCAAACGGAACTGGTACGAGCATCCATCCAAACAATAGCATTATAGAGGGGACAACCAGTAGATTTGCTCCAAAGAACAGTTGTCTCCCTGGTCAAACCAATCGCCTTCAATCCACTGTCCACATTGTGGCCATCAGCTGTAGCCTTGTCCAAAGCCTTAGCCATACACACCCTCACACTCCCCAGTATCTCCATCGGCTCATGCTCGACCCATCTAAACAAATTTTTCAAAAAAGATAAGTTCAGTTTAACAAACCCATCATTGGATTTAACATCATTACATTAAAAAATACATTAGTCACGCAATTCTTTACACATGCTTATAAAGCCAATTATTTACTGTTTACTGTAGTTTAAAAATTAATTTTTATAATAAAAAATTTATTATATGTTTATTAATTTTATCAAAATTATATTTAATATATATTATGAAATATAAAAAAATATTATTTTATACCTATAATTTTTCTTCACAACTGCATTTAAAATGTATAGTATTTCAATCCTAATCAACGCCTAAGTTTCAAATCCATTCAATGTATTTATGTTGAGCATATTAATGTCTAGATTACTATTTAAACAAATTTACAACCTAATTGGCATTTGTTGGTTTTAGATGCATTAGTTTTGTTTTGACCTTTATCTTACTTTACATTTTTTTTTTATATCAACAATTGCACGTTCATTGTTCTTAGGGTGCGTTTGGCATACTGTATTGTATTATGTTGTATTGCATTATTTTTATACTACTGTATTGTATTATGCTGTATTGCATTAGTACTGTATTACAATAATGTTGTATAATATTTGGTATTGTACTGTACTGTATTAATTTTTAGTTATACTATGTTTGGTGTTACACTGTATTGTATTAATTTTTTATGATTAATTTATATTATATAAATTATAAAATAATATTTATAATTTTTAATTATACTGTGTTTGGTACTTCAGTGTATTAATTTTTTTAATTAATTTAAATGATATATATTTAGAAAACAATAGTTATTAACGTTTTATTTATTTATTTTATTAAAAACATATTTTATTTATTTATTTAATTTCCTCCCTCTCCTTTTTTTTTCTTAAGGTAATGTTTTTCAATGTATCATTATCTGCTTCCTCTTTCTCCTACCTTTGTCTTCTCCAGATCTTTTTCTTCTTCGTTCATTTTTGTTCTCTTTTTCTCTTTCTTCGTCTTCATTTCATTTTTTTTCCTCATTTTCTTCTATTTTCTTTGTCTTCTTCAATTTGTTTTCCTTTTTTCTTTTCCTCTTTTTCTCCTTCTTTCTTCTTCTTCTCTGGGCTTTATCTTCGTCTTCATTTCATTTTCTTTTTTTTCCTCATTTTCTTCTATTTTCTTTGTCTTCTTCAATTTGTTTTCCCTTTTTCTTTTCCTCTTTTTCTCCTTCTTTCTTCTTCTTTTTAAACAATGTGTACAATGTGCGTCAATGAATTCATTGCCGCACGATCGTAGTCGAAATTATCGCGATTCATACGATCGCAGTCGAGCCAGTGGTCGGTTGAGCATCGTTTAAAAATTTGTGCCAATAAAGAGGATTAGAAGTTTTTAAAAGAGAACAAATAATAGGTTCAGCTTAGCTGCGTAGGCTCAAATACATTCTCTCTAATGGGTTGGAGGCCCAAGCCCAATTGCATTAACCACTAACCGAATAATGAAGTGGGTTCCTTTCAACAGTGAACCTGCCGGCCTAGTCACCTGAAATAGAGCAACGTTAGTTATACCACGTCTAAGTCATAATCATCTATTAGATGGCAGTTTAATTATAAAATCTATAAAATTTATTATTTAATAATTGAATAACATAAAATATTGGGACTTACTTTCAGAACCCAAATGTTGGGTCTCTAACATTTATTTTTAAATAATGAAACAATCAGATTAAATTTATGGTGAAATTAACGTAAATAATTACAAATTAAAAATTTCACAGGGATTTCCTTGTTGGTGGAACTAAGGTTACTAAGACATGTAAATAGTTCATTCAATGAATTGTTGGCATTTGATTGAGACACCACCCATTTTAGATATCATATATAAATAAAATCAGAAACGAAATCAAAACTTGGTTTGAATTGCCTAGATGACCCTTCCCTAGTAGGCATGCTTTTAAAATATTAAAATATATACTAGAATGAAATCATATATTAAATGAATGTTATAAATGCTATCAACATTTATGTCTCTCAAATAAAAAATATATGCAAACAAAGGTATTTTATGGGCTCAACTATCGTTTTGTCCCAAGGAGACAACCCAATTGTATTTAGAAAAAAAAAAAAAAGGGAATAAACCGATTATCTAAGGATGTTAAATTTTAAATTTATTATAGTTAAAACATTGATAAATTAATAATTTTAACTAAATTTTTTTTTAAGCAATCTCCATTAGGATCTATGTGATTGATAATTTTATAAAAAGAATTATGGTAGCTCAATATATGACCCACTTAGTACAAAAATCAATAATATATTAATATATGCAACTAAAATATTTACATGACATTTGTATAAAGATAGCCAGTGTTTACATGTAACAACATAAAAAGATCATTGACATCCTTATATTATAATTTTAATGACTACAAAATTAAGTAAACACGATATTTTAAAAACCATATCATCACACACAAAAACAACAAAATTTTGTAAAACTACACGGAGAATTGGATAGAAAAATCTACATGAACCAACAAAAAAGATTTGAGAATAAAGCTCATTTAGAGTATGTATGCAAGTTGAGAAAGGCACTTTACGGTACAAGCACCAAGAGTATGGTATGACAAGATTGCTAAATTCCTAACTCATAGTGGTTACTTAGTGGCACATGCAGATTCTAACTTGTTGGTCAAACTTAGTAAAGGAAAGTTAGCAATCGTACTGGTTTACGTGGATAATTTTATTCTTACTTCTGATGATGGAGAAGAGATTTGTCAAACAAGAGAGAACTTATCAGTTTTCTTTCAAATGAAAGAGCTTGGTCAGCTTAAGCTCTTTTTTGGTCTAGAAGTTGATCGAACAAAAAAAAGGATATTTCTTTACTATAAAAAATATACCAAACATTTGCTGAAGAAATTTTGAATGTTAGAATGCAATGCAATCCTCAACTCCAATGGAAGTCAATACAAAACTATGCACACATGAAGGCAAATATTTGCAAGATGGAACGATATATTGGCAATTAGTAAGAAGTTTAATCTACCTAACTATATATCGGCAATTAGTAAGAAGTTTAATCTACCTAACACTGACGCGAATAGACATTTCATGTGCAGTAGATGTTATGAGTTAGTATATGTAAAATCTAAAGAAGTCTCACTTGGAAATGGTTCGACGAATGGTAAAATATGTGAAAAGTACAATTGACTATGCTCTATTGTACAAGAAAGGTGAAAGTTGCAAGTGTTGTGACGTTGGCTACACCGAAGATCATGATACAAGAAGATCAACTGGTAAGTGTATTTTCAGAATTGGGTCTAGAGTAGTTTCTTGGTGTAGTAAAAGATAACTAACTACATCACTATCAACCACAGAAGTGGAGTATAGAGCAACAGCGATGGCAACTCAAGAAAGCACTTAATTGATGCAGTTGATGGAGGATTTTCATTAGCTAGTAGATTATGCAGTACCATTGTATTGCAATAACTAATCGGCAATCAGCTTAGCGTGCGGAAAATCCAGGTTTCTATGCAAGAACTAAGCATGTGAAAATGCATTATCACTTCATCAAGAAAAAGGTCTTGCAAGATAAAGTTGAAATGCGGACATCAAGATGGATGATCAAGTTGTAGATTTGTTTACAAAAAGTCTTAGTATCAGAAAGTTTGAAGAGTTCTGCAAACAACTCAATATGGATCAAAGGATGAAGTTGGTGTTGAGGGAGAGTGTTAAAAGTCCAGCACCAATTTCATGATCCAATCCAATTACACTCATCTAAGCCCAATTTCAACACTCAATCCATAGAAGTTTCAAGAATTGTGTAGAGAATAGAGATGACTCTAATACAAAAAATATCTAATGGAGGTAAAAATACCTAAATCTAGAAAACTCTTGAGTATGTGGTGATATCTGTAAAATGTAGTTGTAAAATTTTTATAATTTAATATTTGTGCGGTTTGTATTAGTTATAAGTTACTATAAATACCCTAAAGCTCTTTGTTATAGGTGTTGATGCGGGGTTCTGGTTGTCTGCTTTCTACGACCAGGATCTTTGCTCGATCAACTTTACTACGACCAGGATCTCTCCTCGCGAAACTTCTTCCCCAGAGGTTCCTGCGTTCACAGAAGTAGGTCAGAGTACGCCGGTTGTTTTCCCGGCGTAAACCCTCCGACGCTCAAGTCAGATGTCAAGGTTCTGGGAATGTTGCCACGAATCTTATGGCTTTTCTCTAATCTTAGTTCTTAGAGCTCTCTTTCCTTAGTTATATTTTAAAAATGCTAACCCTTTTACCTTCGTTGGCTACCTTTTTATATGCTTCCTCTCAACCGCAGTCTTCCGAAGTCCACTCCCATTATTCTCTGTACTCTCGGATGTGGGCACCCCATTATCGGCGTTGTGGGCGAACGGGAACGGACTTCGTGCCTTGATTCTCGGATTGGAATACACGTCTTGTCAACTGTCGCCGACCTGGCCACCTCGCCTTTCAACTCTAGCAGGAATGGCCTCGTGCCCCTACCAGGAGTTTCACCCCATTAATGTCGTATTCGAGGACGAGCAGAGTATTTCTGCTCTTGCTCGCCTGCTACCTGGCTCTTACAGGACTCTCCTGTTTGCAGAACTCTATCAACAAGCATCTGCTCTTCACGCCTGGTCTCCTCGATGTATTACCTCAACACCGGTCCCCCAGTTTCTGGTGTTGGGCAATGTAATGGACCAGCAGTAGAAACTTATTGATTCTTGTTTGCGTGGGACTAGATGAGGCTGCCAAGAGTCGTGTCGCATTAAATTGCGCATGAGATGATGTGGCAAAGATCTGCCCCTTCATTTGAATTTCAAACTGACGGTTACGTGACCCTCGGGTTTCGGGACTCTTAAATGCCTGGTTACCCACGAGTTTGCTTCCCAGTAAGTGAACCCAAAATCTTCGAACACAGATTCGTGACCTTTCCCCCTTCTTGTTTCTCCGGCGACTGAACCTCGGCATTAACGCTTTCATCCCTGCCTCTCTCTGACCGAATCTTTGCTCCAGGTATTTCTTCTATTTTCTCGGTCTCGGTTAGTTGTAGATAAATTTCTTTTCTCTTTTGTTTGGGTAGTAGTTGGTGGGGGTGTTCTGGTTATTCCTTAGGAATGTCGAAGGGCAAAGAGAAAGTTGTTGTGGTTGATGACGATGACCTAGATTTCTTGCCTGGTCTGCTCACCGATCCTGCCTTTGACCCTGGGATCCCCTTAGAACCCCTTAAGCCTAGTGTTGAGACCAGTGCTAGGAGGATGTCACCCCAGGCAACCTCCTCGAGTGGAAGTAGTAGTGAGGAAGGACCTTCCGGCTCGGAAAATACGCCGAGTGAGAATGGTGAAGGTGACTCTGGCGCGGTGTCTCCATCTGGAATCTCACGACTAGAAGAATGGGGTACAATAAGAGGTAGAGCCTTGTCGCGAGATTATGCCATTGACTATATAACGTGCACGACCACGTTTGACGAGCTCGCTGACCTCCGGCTTAGGTATAGCATTCCTGGTGAGGTACTTCTTAAGATGCCAGGAAAGAAAGATACCCCTAGCCGGCCTCCTAGGGGATACGTTACCCTGTTTCTGAAGAGTTTTAGGTATGGGCTGAGGTGTCCTTTGCAACCCTACTTTGCCCGGATTCTTAACGGGCTAAATCTATCTCCTGGTCAGCTGAACCCCAACGGGTGGAGAGTGCTTTCTGGTCTGTTCATACTGTGGGACAGGTGTTGCCAAAGCGAGCCCACGGTCGACGAGGTGAAGCACCTGTACCAGCTGAAAAGCAGCCCCAAAGACGCCGGTTGGTATTACTTCCAATCAAGTACCAAGACCAGGAAACCCATAACCGATCTTCCTACTGGGGGTGGTGGGAATTGGAAGAGGAAGTTCTTTTTCGCAGGGGGTCCCTGGGGTCAAGTTGCACAGGTTGATGGGAAGGACTTCCGCGTCCCACCCCGTTTCGTGGTCCCAGGTTGCCTGCTCGTATTAGATGTCTTGTCTCTCTTGCTGTCTGTACTTTATTGGTTTATCTCTTACTCAAATGCTTGCTTGTGTTACAGATTCTTGGGGTGTCCACTTCCCGCTCAAATCTGACCAGCTCAAACGGGTCGAGGCAGTACTAGCCAATTCTTGCTCGTGCCGAGAACTGTTAACCACCTACAACTTTCTCGAGTCTCGCTTGATACTTCCTGGCCATAGGATGGAGGACGCTGTGATTGGGGCTCTGACCAGGAAACGTTCTCGACCTCCCACCACGAAGAGGGACCAGAGTAAGGGCGCCCCAACTGCCAAGCGGGCCAACCTCGTGCAGCAGGTCGCTCCCTTGAAGACTTTACCTCCTGCTCCCGCCAAAGTCGGGGAGACTAGTGGAGCAGCAACTGATCCTGCTTCCTCTTCTTCTCCTGTCGGTCCTCGGTCTCGCTTACCTGACAGTGGGGCCGAACATTTGGCCCCTTATGTCAATGAGTTATCTAAACTCGTGACTAAGAAGGACCTGGAGGACTTTGATGGCTGCACCTTGGGTGAGCTGGTGGGGGCCATGCAGTATAGCGCTTTTCACCTCAGCTGCATGACCACCTATTACAAGGCTAAGGTTGGGCGTTACGATCGGAAGATGAAGGAGGACATTCAGTCGGCGACGACCAGAGCTGACGTTGCCGAGAAGAAAGCAGGGGAGCTGAATGTGGAGAACCTTAAGCTGATCGAGCAAGAATCTCTTGCTCAAGCAAAAGCCGCTACCCTTGAGGAGGAGCTGACCAAAGTCAAGGAGGATCTGCAACAGCAGAGGGCTTTGTATGAGGCTCAGCTTGAATCTCTCCGCGATTCCCACCGAGCTGAAGTCGAGAACTTGGAGAGGGAGGCCGACAACCAGTACGACCAGGGACTTCGCCACTCCTATCGTTGCATCATGGCCGTCCTCGGAAAGCAGCATCCTGATCTGAAGATGGATGACCTTGCAGCTGGTGTTCCTCAACATATGGACGAGGAGGCGGCCAAGGAAGATGCCGAAGGGGTAGAGCCGATCGTGATTGAGGAGGAAAATTCTCCTCTTCGTGCAGCCCCTGCTGGCGTTGGCGAGGCGAGCACCCCCCCGGATGCGACTGGTGATACTTCCCCTGCACCTGAGGAGGTCCAGCCAATCGAGGCTGCTCGGCTTACTGATCCACCCTCTTCTTAAATATATTTCTTGAGTTGTAATGAACAATGTTTTGTGAAGATTATCTCTTCTGTTAATTATCAGCAAATTAATAAAGTTATTTTCGATTACTTTCTTGTGTTGTAATCATAAGTTATTTTCCGTTTGAGAATTTGCTCGTCTTTGTCTGGTTGAGCAGGTTTTGGCTCTGCACATGGTTTTGCCTCATGCCTTGGAAAATATTCCGATGCTGGGGATTCTGCTCGCCTTCACGTGGCCGAGCAGATCCTGGCACGCTTGGCTTCTGTCTCGCCATAAAACAGGCTTTGAGACTTGGTGAGCCTTTGCATGCCTTAGAAATTTTTCGATGCTTGCGGATTCTGCTCGCCTTCTCGTGGTCGAGCATATCCTGGCATGCTTGGCTTCTGTCTCGCCATAAAACAGGCTTTGAGACTTGGTGAGCCTTTGCGTGCCTTAGAAATTCCTTCGATTGCTTTGGAGTCTGCTCGCCTTCTCGTGGCCGAGCAGATCCTGGCATGCTTGGCTTCCTTCTCGCCATAAAACAGGCTTGGAGATTTGGTGAGCCTTTGCATGCCTTAGAAATTTTTCGATGCTTGCGGATTCTGCTCGCCTTCTCGTGGTCGAGCAGATCCTGGCATGCTTGGCTTCTGTCTCGCCATAAAACAGGCTTTGAGACTTGGTGAGCCTTTGCGTGCCTTAGAAATTCCTTCGATTGCTTTGGAGTCTGCTCGCCTTCTCGTGGCCGAGCAGATCCTGGCACGCTTGGCTTCCTTCTCGCCATAAAACAGGCTTGGAGACTTGATGAGCCTTTGCATGCCTTAGAAATTCTTCCCGTTTCAAGTGAATGAAATTCCTCGACGTTCCATTAATTGCAGGATTTAACTTACATGAAATTGAAAGTATTTAACGAACAGAAAATAAATAACAGCAAATACGAACAGCAAAGACTTGAAAATATTACTGACTCTTACTGGAAGTACTTCCTAAGATGTGCTGCGTTCCATGGACGCTTCACCTCGTGGCCGTCCATGCGAACCAGCTTGTAAGCTCCTGGTCCAACTAGCTGCTTGACTCTATATGGCCCCTCCCAATTCGGACCGAGCACTCCTTGAGTTGAATCCTTGGTGTTCTGATTCACTCTCCTTAATACCCAATCTCCGACCTTGAATTGCCGTATATTAACATTTTGGTTATAGTACCGCGCAACTCTCTGCTGGTAAATGACTGACCGCTCGGCTGCTTGCTCCCCTTTTTCCGCTAGTAGGTCAAGATTCAAACACATCTGCTCGTCGTTATCCTGCTCATTGAAATGGTTTGTCCGGTGTGTGGTCGTTCCTATCTCAGCTGGTACGACAGCCTCGTGTCCGAAAGCCAGAGCAAATGGTGTCTCCCCAGTTGCTGTCTTGTGGGTTGTTCTGTATGCCCATAGCACACCTGACAGCTCATCAACCCATGCACCATTTTTTGCTCCGAGCCTAGTTTTCAGAAGCCTCTTGAGGGTCTTGTTGGCTGCTTCTACTTGTCCATTCGATTGGGGGTGAGCAGGCGAGCAATACTTTAGCTCTATCCCGAGATTCTGGCAGAAATCCCTGAAGCTGTGATTATCGAACTGCCTGCCATTATCCGTTACCAGGGCATAAGGGATCCCATAGCGACAGACCAGATTTCTCCACACAAAGTCTGTTGTTTTCTTCTCTGTGATCCTGCTAAGGGCTTCCACCTCTATCCATTTCGTGAAGTAGTCTATCGCCACTATCGCATGCGTTGCTGCTCCTCGTCCCTTTGGCAGCGGGCCGATCAGATCAATTCCCCATTGAGCAAACGGCCAAGAGGAGGCCATAGAGGTGAGCTTCTCTGGTGGTCGGTTGGAAAAACTTGCAAAACTCTGGCAACTTGCACAGCTCCTGGTCTTCTCCCGTGCATCCTGGTGCATTGTCGGCCAGAAATATCCCTGCCTTAGAACCTTGTGGGCAAGGGACCTCCCACCAGAATGGTTCCCGCAAATTCCTTCATGTACTTCTCTCAATACGTAATCTGCATCGTCCTCATCCAGGCATCGAAGGAAAGGTAGTGTATATCCTCGTCGATACAGTACCCCATCAATCATCGTGTATCTCGAGGCCTGGGCTCTAATCTTCCGAGCTCGCAACTTATCTGGTGGTAATACTCCGTCCCTGATGTATGAAATTATTGGGTTCATCCACGAGCATTTTTGTTCAATCCGCAACACCCCCACATTCTGCTCGATACTTGGGCTCGACTTCAACTCTAGAGGGACCGATTTTGGCATTTTTGGATCGGCTACTGCTGCCATCTTGGCCAAAATGTCTGCTCGACTATTCTGCTCCCTGGGGATTTGTATGACCTCCACTGCTTCGAATTTCCCCATCATCTGCCTGGCTATCTTCAGGTACTGCTCCATCTTCTCCTCTCTTGGTTGGAATCTTTCATTGACATGATTCGCAACCAGCTGGGAATCAGTTCTGATCTTCACTCTGTCCGCTTTCACGGCCTTAGCCAATTGCAAGCCTGCTATCAAGGCTTCATACTCTGCCTGGTTATTTGTGGCTGCGAATTCCAACTTTACAGCATAAGAGATCTCCTCCCCATCCGGGCCTTCCAAGACAATTCCTGCTCCTGAACCCTGTTCCCCTGATGACCCATCCACAGACATATGCCATACTTGAGCTTCGCCACTGTCTGTAACTACATCTCGTCGATCTAAAAATACTTCGGGCTCTGTGAATTCAGCTACGAAATCGGCCATTGCCTGAGCCTTTATCGCTGTTCGGGGTTTGTAGTCTATGTCGAATTCGCTCAGCTCTATAGCCCACTTGACGAGCCGACCCGAAGCATCTGGCTTGTGCAGAGTTTGACGCAAAGGCTGGTTTGTTATTACCGAAACGGGGAATGCTTGAAAATATGGCCTCAGCTTCCGAGCTGCGACCACAAGGGCAAGTGCCCACTTCTCCAACGGTGGGTACCTGGTCTCAGCGTCGAGCAGAGCTTTGCTGGTGTAGTATATCGGATACTGAATTCCTTCTTCCTCTCTCACCAGAACAGAACTGGCGGCCCGATCCAATACAGCCAAATACAAATATAGCTTGTCCCCATCCCTCGGTGTGGACAGTAGTGGAGTTTGCTGCAAGTACTGCTTCAAATTCTGGAAGGCTTCCTCGCATTCTGGTGTCCATTCTGTTTTCTTCCCCTTCCTTATCACTTGAAAGAATGGCTGACACTTATCCGTAGCCTTGGATATGAATCTGCTCAACGCCGCCAGCCTCCCCGTGAGGCTTTGCATCTCCTTCAAGTTACGAGGAGATCTCATCTGCACAATCGCCTGGATTTTCTCGGGATTTGCTTCAATCCCCCTGTGACTCACCATGAATCCAAGGAATTTCCCTTACTCGACCCCAAAAGCACACTTCTCCGGGTTGAGCTTCATCTTATATTTCCTCAAAAGCCCGAAGGTCTCCTCAAGATGTCTGACATGTTCCTTTGGGATTTTGGATTTGGTGATCATGTCATCCACGTACACCTCCATGGTTTTCCCAATCAACGGCCTAAAGACTTTGTTCACCAGCCTCTGGTAGGTGGCCCCAGCATTTTTGAGACCAAATGGCATCACCCTATAACAGAACAAACCCTGGTTAGTAATGAAAGACGTGCTCTCCTCATCCTGCTCGTACATGGGGATCTGGTTGTATCCCGAGAACGCGTCCATGAAGCTAAGCAGCCCGTGCCCAGCTGTTGAATCTACTAGTTGATCGATCTTTGGTAGTGGGAAGCTGTCTTTTGGGCACGCCTTATTAAGGTCTGTGAAATCGACACACATCCTCCACTTGCCATTGGCCTTCTTTACCAACACCACATTCGATATCCATTCAGGGTAATTGACTTCCCGAATGAACCCTGCTCTCAAAAGCTTCTCCACCTCGCCATTTATGGTCTCATACCTCTCCTGGTTGAAACACCTCCTCTTCTGCCTTACTGCCCGAGCCCCTTTCTTTATTGCCAGCTTATGACATGCTACCTCAGGGTCAATCCCTGGCATGTCTGCATGCGTCCAAGCAAACACATCTGCATGAGCCTGTAAGCATTTCACCAACTCCTGCCTTTGCTCTCCCTTAAGTCTCGACCCGATTCTGATCGTCTTTCCCGGATTCGCTGGTCCCAGGCTTACTGTTTCCAGATCCTCTACAGGTTCTTGTCTGCCATTCTTGTTTTCTACTCGGGTATCGAGGGATGTTATCTGCATTGCTTCCCTTGCCGCCGAGGAGTAGCAGCTTCTTGCAATCCTCTGGTCCCCTCGTACCACTCCAACCACCCCATTCACCCGGTACTTCAGAGCAAGATAATGGTTGGATAGCACTGCTTTGCTCATCCTCAGGAATGGCCGGCCTAGGATCATCTGGTAAGGACCTTCTTCGTCTACTACCACAAAGTCCAGTATCATTGTCCTTTCTATCGGGGAGCTCCCCATCGTGATAGGCAGCTCGACCACGCCCAGAGGGACCAGCTTTCCTCCTCCAAACCCCTTCAAGGAGGTATTGGTGTAATCCATCTTCAGGTCTGCTATTCCCATCTCCTCCAGGGTTGTCTTAAACAATACATCAACTGAGCTCCCCGTGTCAACCAGTATCCGGTCGAATTTCTTGCTAGCGACAGTAGCCTTGATGACTAAAGCATCCTCCTGCGGGTATAGAATTCCTTCCTCATCTTCATCCGTCCACATGATTGGCACTTGCCTGACCCTTGCTCGTTTGGCTGCTGGGGTATTGAAGAACACCTCTTTGCTGGTCATGGCATATCTAGCATAATTCTTCATCGACCTGTTGGAATCTCCGGCCAATGTTGGGCCTCCAGCTATAACCCTGACTGCAGGTTGCTCGCGCCTCAAGTTTCTGTCGCTCTGTTCCCCTTCACTTGTTGAGGCTACCATTGGGAAAGTCCCATCTACAAAATCGTCCAGGTATCGATTTCTTACCAAATCCTCCACCTGGGTCTTAAGATCTCTACAATCTGCTGTGGTGTGGCCATGAGTGTCATGGAACTTACAATAGCGTCCCCTATCTCTCCTGCTGGGTAGCTTTGTTATTGGAGCAGGAAGGTATAGCTACCCCCGATCTTTTATGGCCTCATACACCTCGTCCATGGACATCTTCAGGGACGTGTACTGCTCATAGTCCTGGTTCTGGTCGATCAGGTGCACTGCTCGTTCCCTATTTGCTCCGTTCTGAGTTGGAGGTGGTGGCAGTACTTCTGGTCTGCTCCCTCTACTACCATAGGAGTGTTGATGACCACCATATGTCGGATCATGCCTTCGCCAAGGCTCCCTAGCTGGGGAACGAGGAGGCTGCGCCCTACTGCGCTGATACTGTGGTGGCCTCTGATTAGGTTGATAAGTGGTTACCCGTCTTCCTGCACCACTACCCGAGGCCTGGTGGTCCCTCCTCCTGATTGGCCCACTTCCCGGTACTGCCCTCTTCTCTTTCTTTCCCAACCCTTCCAGCTGGTCTGTTTTAATCCGAGCAGCCTTTTCTTCCTCGATCTCTATGTCCCTTTTGGCCTGCTCGTACGCGGCTGCGTACGTCTGAATAGCTGGGCTTCTCAAGTTGTACCACAGCCTTCATATCTTCACCCCTTCTTTTAGTCCCCTTAATGCCTGAGGATGGTTGAAGGCTCCCAGATCGAGGACAGCACGGTGAAACCTCTTGACGAATTCCCGAAGTGTTTCTTGTTCCCCCTGCTTCATACTTTTTAACTCCATCATGTCATCTTCTGGTGCCATTGCCCCTCGAAACTGCTCTGCGAATTCCTGGCACATCTGCTCGAACGTTTTAATGCTCCCCCGAGGAAGTTTCCTGTACCACTCTCGTGCACGTCCCTCCAGGGACAGTGGGAACACCCTGCACCTTTGGGATTGTGATAATTCTTGTACCCCAGTTATGTCGTTGAAGCGCTATATGTGCACCAATGGATCAGTTCGCCCCGAATATTTAAGGTCCGGGAGGCGGAAATCCCTCGGAATTACTGCTCTCATGATCTCTACTGCGAGCGGTGATTCCCCGTCCAGCATTATCCTCCAACCAGGAGCTCTGCTCCTTCCCTGCATGTCGTCGATTACCTGCGCTAGTCTGCGCACTTCCTCCTCCAGTTGCACTGCACGACCAGGGTCACGTGCGGCAACTTGATCCCGCTCTTGCACTACATTATGCAAGTGTTGCCTTAATTCTGTTTCCTCTGCATTCACCTCCTCGTCGTCTTCGTCAACAATCTGTCTTGCCGGGGATTGCTCTTCCTCTCTCTGGCATTCTCCCCGCAGAGGTATGTTACCTCTCTCACCACCAAATCTCCAAGTGGTTTGACTCCTCCTCGTAACATCAGGGCCTGGTGCCAATCCACCAGCTCTCACCCTTTCCTGCTGGGTTACCCTTCGTTCACTCCGCAACTCATGCAGGATGGTTGTTAGGGTCTCCATCTGCTTTTCCATCCGTTCCATCCGGTCGAACATGGCTTTTTCCCTCGCTTCGCTGGCTATCTCCCTCAACGTCACGGAATCGTTGAGCCTCATATCACCCCCTTGTGCACTACTTCCACCTGTCTCCATTGCTTTTCGCTTACCTCACTCCTTTTCTTGATAGCGACAACAGCTTTTTGTTCACGATCCCCACAGACGGCGCCAAAATGTTGATGCGGGGTTCTGGTTGTCTGCTTTCTACGACCAGGATCTTTGCTCGATCAACTTTACTACGACCAGGATCTCTCCTCGCGAAACTTCTTCCCCAGAGGTTCCTGCGTTCACAGAAGTAGGTCAGAGTACGCCGGTTGTTTTCCCGGCGTAAACCCTCCGACGCTCAAGTCAGATGTCAAGGTTCTGGGAATGTTGCCACGAATCTTATGGCTTTTCTCTAATCTTAGTTCTTAGAGCTCTCTTTCCTTAGTTATATTTTAAAAATGCTAACCCTTTTACCTTCGTTGGCTACCTTTTTATATGCTTCCTCTCAACCGCAGTCTTCCGAAGTCCACGCCCATTATTCTCTGTACTCTCGGATGTGGGCACCCCATTATCGGCGTTGTGGGCGAACGGGAACGGACTTCGTGCCTTGATTCTCGGATTGGAATACACGTCTTGTCAACTGTCGCCGACCTGGCCACCTCGCCTTTCAACTCTAGTAGGAATGGCCTCGTGCCCCTACCAGGAGTTTCACCCCATTAATGTCGTATTCGAGGACGAGCAGAGTATTTCTGCTCTTGCTCGCCTGCTACCTGGCTCTTACAGGACTCTCCTGTTTGCAGAACTCTATCAACAAGCATCTGCTCTTCACGCCTGGTCTCCTCGAGGTATTACCTCAACAATAGGCATTAAGTGAACAGTGAAGAAGTAGTAGAGTGAAAGAAAAGTGAGCCGTGAGTGTCATAATGTTTCTCTTGTAAAATATCAATAGAGTCCCTTAGTTTAGCAAAATTCTTTTATTACCCAAATAGTTTCCATTTTGAGTAATTTAGTCCTCCTCTGTTTTCAACACCTACTTCCAAAGATTCTTCTTTCCAATGTTTGCTACTAACTCTTCTTATTGAAGTTCAATGTAGTGAAGTTTGTCATAACTTTTAAGCAGGGGCGGCTTTAAACATTGGCAAACCAGACTGCTTAGGGCCCCATATATTAGGATGACCCAGTTATAGTTGTTTAAACTTTATATGTTAGCATAATTTTTTTTCATATTTCCTTGATATGGTTAAATTAATAGATATTTTAAGTTATAATAGGAAAGCTTATTTTTTAGACCTCTTTCTATTTAATAATTATCTTATAATTAAGACTTTTTACACAAATTCGATATTTGATAACATTGTTGTTAAAGAAAAAATATTAATTTTTTAATGGATTTGAAAAAATAATTCTTTAACATTATAAAATTGCTCGTGCCGTTCTCTATAAAGAAAATTATTACATTTGTCGCCTCACTTTTGAACTAAAAGAAAATATTTTCTTGAAATAATACTTTGAAAGAAGTAAAAAGAATATTTTCTTAACCATTTTTCTTTTTAAAATTTTTTAATATCTTGTTGATTGTTGGAATTTAAGATATAGTTAAAAATTTATTGCATTTAAGATATTTTATGGTTTTTTTATTGTTAAAACTGGCAGGCCTCGCAAACAAATTTGGCCTAAAGCCACAAGTAATTAATTTAGAGCCGGCCCTCCTTTTAAGCCTTGCCAACAACTGTGCAAGTTCCGTACAATAATCTGTTGCATAGAGACTCCTCTAATCAAATTACAAGGAAGTAATTTACCTAACAAATCAATCAACTAGCTTAGAGCAAAGAAACAAGGAGACTAATTAAATTAACAAAAGCATTGTTTTCTATATATATACAAAAGCAATTAGGAGAAGACAGCATTTATTGATTATAACATTATTCACCTCAAATACAATTATAATTTATGTCTGCAATAACAAGAATCTAAGAAATTAAGAAGCAAATAAAATAATAGTTGGCTGTAGATATTGTTGCAAATTTAGGTCTCAATTAATCGCACCGATTTGATTTTTGGTGGGATTATCTTGCATTCATGGGGAGTACTACATTTAATTACCATCAATTATGTTGCTTCTTCGAACTTTTTAGGTTTGATTTTTCAATTATATATGCTATTCTTTTTTCTTTTTTTTTGAATGAATATATGCTATTCTTTTTACTACGGTATTTCTCTTATTTTTAAGGGAAAACGACACTTCTGTTCATGGGCAGATCCACGTACAAGCTAGTGTGTGCAATTGATTCTGCTCAAAAATTAAAAAAAAAATCTTTATTAATACTAATTTAATAAAAATTATTCAATGAGGGCAAATTTATAAAGAGATTCTGATATTGGGGTGAATTTTATAAATTATTAATTTTTATTATAGTTACACCCCAATGAATTAAGTTTCTACACCCGCCCGTGCTTCTGTTCCTCGTAAATATTATTTTTACCATTTAGTTTCTTAATAAATTTTTAATATCTCGTCATTTCATCTCCAATGTTAAAACAATTACAGAAAAAATACATAATTAAAGAGTAAATGTAATATATCTCTAGTAGGAAAAAAAAAAAAAAGCCTCTGTAGGACTAAAGTCTTGAATTCAAGGCTCATTAGTATGATGCATTTAAATAAATAAAAAAGACATCTATACCCCCGAAGTTTGGGAAAATAGTCATCAACACACTTAAATTTTGAAAGAGGGACACCAAGATCTCCTTTTAATTATTATACCCTTTACCTCTATTATTCTAGAAAATTTGACTTTAAAATTTTTATTAAATAAAAATACCATAAAAATAATGTAATCTATACAATAGCTAACAATATTAAAATATTTTAATATTTTAATAAATTTTAATGTGTAAATTATTATATTTATTTTAATAATATATTTTTATTTATTGTGGAGATTTTAAATAAATGTTTGTACATTCTACAATTAAAAACATTCTCACATACTAATATTGTTAAAATAATTATTTACATAATATTCAAAATAATTTAAATTTTTAATACCTTTATTTTAATATTTTGATTCTATTTATCATAAAATTTACTTTAATATAATAAAATATATCTTATAGATTATAAAATATTAAAATATATTTTTAAATATTGAAATTATTTTAAAATATATATTATTACATTTATTTTAATATTATATTTTTATTTATTGTAAAATATTAGAGTCATTTTTTTTAGAATAATAGAGGTAAAGGATATAATGGTCAAAAAAAGATTTGGATGTCCCTCTTTGAAAATTTAGAGGTGTTCGTGACTATTTTTCCAAACATGGGGTGTAAATTTCCTTTTTCCAAAAAAAAAAGATACATGTAATTTTTTAACAGCAATTAACTATTTTAGTATGTAGAAATTATAAATATTCATTTATATGTGAAAAACCCACATTTATCATTCAACTCATCAATTATCATAGACCTGGATGATAAAAAAAAAATTCTATAAAAAGACGAAAATGTCATTCTCACTATTAGTATTAATAACACCACCATTGCTTTATTGGCAACTGACATAAGGGGTATTGCCTTTTATAAAAGGAAGTGAAAACCCAATTTAAGAAATAGGCATCTTTGTTCTCGACTCTGTACTCTCAGTTTTTCTCAGTAAATGTTTTTCTCGTTTTTTAAAACCAATTTAAAAAACAGTACGTGAAAACAAATGTCGATTTTGCTTTAAATTAAGGTTGTTCAATGGTTCAAATCCAACGCCACAGCTGCGTGTGAAACTAATAAAAAGTCAAATCCGGTTAATTTGATCCGATCAATCTGATTAAAATAAAAATTTACAAAATAAAACGTCAATTACTCTTCAAGGTTCTAATTACTAGTAATTAGAAGAGAAAAAAAATATGAACTTCATTAATATTTCATAATTCGAATCGGATCTTGAACATGGCTACTTTAAATTGCATTGCTTCTAAGATTAATGATAGAGTCAGTCAGTCAGTCAACCAATGGATTATTGTCCCCAATCAGCACTCTTGAAAGCATGGAAAATGCCCAGCTTTCACAAAGTCAAGCGTGGAGTATCCGTTTTTAAGTTAAACACGGTTGACTGGGGATCACTTTTCACATTGCAGCCTGCCTAACCAATTTCAAAGCGTGTTTCATGGATGACCTATTTTTATGAATTGGATGCTATCACCAATGAATCATTTTTCTCTGTAATATGGAAAAAAGACATCTACAGCTCAATGATTGGGAAAATTGACACTAACACCCCAAGTTTTTAAAGAGAGACACCAAGACCCCTTTTTGACCATTATACATTTTACCTCTATTATTCTAAAAAATTGACTTAAAATTTTTTATTAAATGCAAATACCATATAAATAATGTAATCTATGCAGTAGCTAACAATATCAAAGTATTTTAATATTTTAATAAATTTTAATATGTAAATTATTATATTTATTTGAATAATATATTTTTATTTTTTGTAGAGATTGCAAATAAATATTTACATTAAATACATTCTACAATTAAAAACATTCTCACACTCTAATATTGTTAAAATAATTATTTTACATAATATTCAAAATAATTTAAATTTTTAATACATTTATTTTAATATTTTGATTCTATTTATCATAAAATTTACTTTAATTTTTTTATTCTATTTATCATAAAATTTAAAATTAGTGATAGAGTCAGTCAACCAATAAATCATTGAGAATTAACCATTGCGTCCCCAATTTGATCAGCACTCTTGAAAGCATGGAATATGCCCAGCTTTTACAAGTCAGGCGTGGGGTATAAACTTTTATGTTAAACATGCTTGAGTGGTGATCACGTTTTACTTTCAAAGCGTGTTTCATGGATGACTGATTTTTATGAAATAGATACTAGCATCAATAGATTTTTCTCTGTAAATATAAAAACTTCAAATGAATATTTTCAATTACTGTTTCAAAAATGCCTTTCTAAAATTACGATAAATTTAATAGCTAATAGAAATATTTCATTAAATAAATCAAATTTCAAATTTGTTAAGGAAAAATGTAAAAATAGTGGTTTTCAAATATTTTTTTTTAATTTAAAATTAGTTAGGAAACAACTATAACAACACTGGTCTTAAAATTTAAAATTCAAAACGTGTATCAATTACAAGAGAAAAAGAAGAGCAGCATTCATATTATTTTAATTTGAAAAAACAAACACTTAGACTCATATTCATATTTGATGATTTCTTTTGGTCGGGAGAAAATCCTCTTTGTATCGAAAGTACCACGTCAATAAGAGCTCATTAACGTCCCTGTCACGCATGCATTATATAGCTAGATATGACATTATTTAATTTTAATGTGAAATGAATCTTTCACCATAACAAATTAATCCCTTATATATATCTATAAAGTCTGCAATAAATGAACATCGAGTGCAGCAAATTAAGTGAGGGTTAATCTTGTGAGTGCTTTGCTTACAATAATGAATATGTTTTTGTTTAAGCTCTTAGCGTGGGTTTCCATATGCTTAATTCAAATGCATGGGTGCAGAGGTTGCTTGGAAACAGAGAGGACTGCTCTGTTGGAAATCAAGAGATTCTTTATAGCAGTCAACGATATTGAATATAAAGACGAAATTCTAACTTCATGGGTTGATGATGAAATGTCTGATTGTTGTGGTTGGGAGCGAGTTCAGTGCGTTAATGCCACCACACGACGGGTGAAGCAACTATCACTCGCTTTGATTATACCATCGGCGAATTCTGGACTTCTAAATTTGTCAATGTTTCTGCCTTTCCAAGAATTGGAGAGTCTTGACTTGTCTTGCAACCCTTTTCGTGGTGTCTATGATAATGAAGGTATGTATGTATGTACATCCATTTGTGCAAAGTCCTGATTTGCTGATCAATTCCAAGTGTAATGAACTCTTCTTTGTGCAAAAGCTACAAAATGCAAAAAAAATATATTTATTAATTATTATTGTTATTGTTAAATTCTTGGACCCTTTTTTTTCAAAAAGTAGGGGCAGTGGGAAAAGCCTAAACAATTTTTTATTTTTTCCCTCACTACGCCAAGGATCAAACTCGGGTGGTCAGCAGCTACAAACTTGCTGCTGTTACCAACCTAACCATGTCCTTCACACAAAACAAGCCAACTTGGGCTCATTTATTTTCGGCCTTCAACAATTTTCACAATTACACTGAAAAGAAAAACGTAAAACCAATTTCATGGGGGAAAAAAAAAACAAAATTCTTCAATTGCTATTAATACCTGCCTTTTCCGCAGCTTATGGTAGCATTGGGAGTTTGAATTTTCTGTTTCTGTTTCTGTTTTTTTTAAGGTATTGGTGGGTAAAGCGTAAATTAATTTTTTTTACCGCATATCTCCACGGGATTCGAATGATCATTCAAATAAAATATTTGAAAACTACAAGATTAAAATGTGATTGCTTGATATTTATGTTGTAAAACTCAAGGATTCAGATTCTAACTTTTTGTATTTATTTATCTGTGTACTTATTCATTCCATTCTAATATAGTTATATTTTTTCCCCCTTGCGGCAGGATTAACAAAATTGACAAATTTGAAAGTTTTGGATCTAAGCTGGAATAATATAGGCATTTCCGTAGCAAAGCTAGGTAAGAATTCGCAGAATTAAAGATGTCTAATTGATTGAAAAAATAAAATAAAATAAAACCGTAACTAAGAGCATTTCTTCTCTTGATGCAGGATTATCTAAATTAAGAAACTTGAAATCGTTGGATCTAAGTTACAGTGGTTTAAACGGCTCTCTTGAAAGCCAAGGTAATAATTTGCATGGTTATTTTTCGAACTATTAGAATTGAATATCTATATTTGACAGACAAGATTTTTTTAGGCTGCGTTTAATTTTTTTTAGGATGCGTTTGATATTATTTTTTAAATGACATACTAAATTAGTTTTCTTTATTTCTTGTCGGAACTCATAAATGAAGAATGACTGGCTGAAAATAATGTCAAATAGGTCCTTAATCTTTAACTGGTTTTACCAAAATATTAATAGACGTCGCAACAACAATAAATTAAAAATAACTTTTAGAAACACACGAGTACATAGAGAAGTCATCAAATGAACGCGTAATGAAGTGAACAAATCCATCCCCAAACAAAATAATATTTTTCAGCACTTTATTAGTCACAAACAAGGCTTCTATAATCGATAAAGATGATAATGATCAAAACATATGGGCAATTTGATTCCAATTTTTATGGCAGTTTAAATAAGTGTTTAAGGTGCACCCTTAGTGGTTTAAATTTTAAAAAAATGAAACGCCATTCAATTATGATTGTAACAAGGGTGGGACTAATTATACCCTAAAAACTATTTCAAACACCCATCTTTAAATAAAATTTTATATTATTAAGTTATCTATAGTTAATTTAATACTAAGTACAACCTTATACAATCGAATAAAAAATATATTATTCTTGACGCTAATTTACTACATCCATACCAGAAACCGTAATTTTAATTTCCTCGATACCATCAATTTTGATCTTGAATTTTCATTTTACATTAAATTTCTTGCATACAAGATGTTTATCAAACAATAATAAAATTAAAGCTTCAGACACTTTCTTTTTTCGGTCTCTCCTTGTTGATTTCGTGAAAGTTAAATCTAATATATTTTCTTGATTAATTAGTGACTATAAATTATGAAGAATTATATTATTGGTAATATTTGTCTATGATTATCCAACTTTTACATTAGTAAGATCCAATACATTCATGATAATAAATTAGTGAGAATAAAATTTGTTCAATCAAATAACTCTCCAATATTCACATGTTGTATTGTTCTACATTTACAAATGTAGAAATAAAAATATGTATAACAAAAGAGATTTAGGTCTTTTTTTGTATTGATTTTAGGAGGTTCAAAAGTTATTTTGAAAAGTTAAAAGCTAATTTTAGTGTTTGGTAAATTTTTTTATAAATCACTTTTGGTAAAATCACCCCATCCTATAGTAAAGTTTGAAAAAGTAGGAAAAGAGTAACTCTTCAAAATATGATTTTGAGAAACACTTTTATATTTAATATAATTCTATATATTTCCTCATATATATTATAAAAATTTAAAATTATCCTTATTAAATAGGAAATAAAATCATTAACTTTAAAGAGATTATTATTATTACTAATTATTTTGAGATAACAAAATAAAAATGAAATTAATAATATAAAATATATATAATAGTCAATTATTATATGTACAAAATACTAAAAATATTTTATATACATATGTATAAATGTTTAAATAAATTTGATTCAATATTATGTCCAATTCAGTCACTTATATTCTTACAACCATTTAACATTAAAATTTACCAAACACATACAATTGTTTTTAAACCTCCTAGTACTTTTAAAATTTATACTTTTACTAAAAAATTTACTAAACACATACAAATATTTTTAAACCTCCAAAGGTCAGGAGGCGGTGGGCCCAGTAAGTGGACTATCTGGTTCTGCTTTTTGATCTTATACACGCTTCTTCTTAATCTAAAAGATTATTCTTCTTTGTTTTATTTGTACAAATATTTTTATGTTGTATATTAATTTTTTTTAATTTTTCTTATAGGGGTAATGGCCCTTGCCTGTCTCTTCTAAATTCCGGCCCTGAGTTAGATAATTATTTTATTATTTCAATAATTTAGCAATATAAAATATTTTATTTTTAGTCTAAAAAATGTCGAAAGATCTTGAGTTAACAATATGAATAGTTTTTAAAAAAATGTTGAAAGGCTTCTGTAGAAGAAACATAGAATTAAAAATTTACAAGGAACCACCACCTGATAGGTAAAAGTAATTTTCTGGACAAATGAAAATGTTAAATGTACAAAACTACAAATGTCACTAATTTAGAACTTGAATAATTTTATAAATTTTGACCCTTTTATTTTTCACTTCTCAGGAATATGTGAGTTGAAGAATCTTTTTGAGCTGAATCTTAGAAGCAATAAGTTGGAAGGTCATCTTCCTCGGTGTCTCAACAACCTCACCCACCTCAAAGTTCTTGATATTTCTTCCAATCAGTTAAGTGGAATCTTACCTTCAGTATTTACAAACCTCACATCTCTTGAATATTTGTCACTTTATGACAACAAATTTAAAGGGCGCTTGTTCTCATTCTGTTCGTTAGCCAACCTTTCGAAACTTGAGGTCTTCCAACTATCGACGGAAACCGATTTGTTACAAGTCGAAACAGAAAACTGCCTCCCTACGTTTCAACTGAAAGTCCTCAGTTTACCCAACTGCAACTTAGGTGTCATTCCTAATTTTCTTCTACACCAATTTAACTTAAAATACCTTGATCTCTCTCACAATAAGTTGGCTGGCAATTTCCCAACTTGGTTGTTGGAAAACAACACAAAAGTGGAAGTTTTGTACTTGGTTAACAACTCATTCTCAGGGTTTCAATTGACCAGTGCCCAACATGGTTTGCTAAGTTTAGATATTTCTAAGAACAGTTTCACTGGTGAGCTCCCGCAGAATATGGGTATTGTCCTTCAGAAATTGGTCTATATGAATATATCAAAAAATAGTTTTGAAGGCAATATTCCTTCTTCTATTGCCAAGATGCAAGGGCTTCGTTTTCTGGACGTGTCTACTAACAATTTTGCAGGAGAATTATCCCAATCTCTAGTTACCAATTGCTTCTCGCTAGAATGGTTGGACTTGTCAAATAATAATTTCGACGGGCAAATTTTCCCCAATTACATGAACTTGACTCAATTGTCGATGTTATATTTGGACAACAATCATTTCAGTGGGAAGATTAAAGATGGATTGGTAAGGTCCACTGAATTAGAAGTCTTAGATATATCCAACAACTTCTTGTCTGGTCATATTCCTTCTTGGATGGGCAATTTCTCAAATCTTTATAATCTGTCAATGTCCAAAAATCGTTGGAAGGTAATATTCCAGTCCAATTCAACAATCTTGCACGTCTTCGAATTCTAGATATCTCCAAAAATAATTTGTCCGGATTCATGATATCTACCCTGAATCTTTCATCAGTGGGGTACCTTTATTTGCAAAATAATGCTCTTGGTGGGTCAATTCCAAATACATTTTTCAGAGGCTCTGCATTGGAGATTTTAGATTTGAGGGATAATTATTTTTCTGGTAGAATTCCACATCGGATCAATGAGCATTCAAGTCTGCGCACTCTTCTTTTGAGAGGGAATTACTAATTGTGTCGATTGCGAAACTTAGGTATCATGGATCTCTCACACAACAGTCTTAATGGTTCAATACCTGCATGTATTACTAATTTGTTGTTTGGGAAGGTAGGAAATGATTCTTCGTATGGATTACATAAGGGATTTAGTGATTTAGGAGCTGACGTTGCAGAAATGCGTAATTACTATAATTCTACTGTTAAACTGTTTCTGGATAGAATCCATCTTAGAAGTTTAGATCAACAAGTAGAGGTGAATTTTATGACAAAGAACAGATATGAATCTTACAAGGGTGACATTCTTGAGTTAATGGCAGGACTAGATTTGTCGAGCAACGAGTTAACAGGTGACATTCCATCAGAAATTGGTGATCTTCATAACATTCATGGATTGAATTTATCTCATAATTTCTTGTCGGGCTCTATACCTGTGAGCTTTTCCAATCTGAAAATGATAGAGAGCCTAGACCTTTCCTACAACAAATTAAATGGTCAAATTCCTCCTCAGTTGACCGAACTTCACAGTTTATCTACATTCGATGTGTCATACAACAATTTGTCCGGCCCAATCCCAGACAAAGAGCAATTTTCCACCCAAAGAAGAAGAAGATGAATCTGCGGTTGATATGGTGGCATTCTATTCGAGTTTTGTTGCGTCCTGCGTCACAGTGATGTTGGGGTTACTCGCGATCCTTTGGGTAAACCCATATTGGCGCAGACTATGGTTTTATTTCATTGAAGAATATATTGATTTATGTTACTATTGGTTTTTCAAATATGTATTCTATTGGTGATCGTAGAGCACGATTATAGTAGAAAGAATAAGGATGTGCCACTTGTTTTCTGGTAATACGTATTCAATTGGCTTTTCTGCAATCTGGTATATGTTTTTTCAGAAACTAGATTCAAGGATTCTACTTACCTTTCGTCTGATTTTCTCGTGATTCAAATGAACAACTTCCCATAGCTTTTAAGCCTTTCAAGCTCTTTACAATTTATCAGAATTCGAGAGATCCTTCTAATCAAATTGCAGAAGAATTAAATTACCTATCAAATAAATCAGCCTAGAGCATGAGGAGACTAACAAAAGCACCAATTTTTATTTATACAAAAGCAATTAGGAGAGGAAAGCATTTATTAATTATAACGATATTCACCTGAAATACAATTATAACTTATGTCTGTAATTCACAAGAATCTACACAAAGAAAAAAAAATAACCATGAAAGATGTAAAGACTGATAAGGAAAAGGAGAAAAGGGAAAACAACGGATGGTTGATGAAAACCACAGGGACATCATTCAAAGAGAGAGATCGGCCAAGTTGAAAGTGGTTGAAGTCTTAGTCCTTTCTCCAGAAAAAAAAAATCTCTTCTTCTTTGAAAACCCCAATTGCTAATCCATCTGCAAAGGCAGCTTCGAGAGCCGTTGTCTCTATGTCAGCTGGTCTGATGACTGGGCTTCCCAACAAGTCCGCCTGTAAATCATGATAAGAACAGTTTTATATGGCCTTCCAGGGCAGAAAGATAATAAAATATCAACACAGGATTCCAGAAAATGGAAAGAGTGTGATGTCTGAATAATGCACAGATTGTTCAAAATTACCATTATTTCCACGAGCGCTAATTGCTAATTAAGTGATTGCTATTTGAGACCCACACGGTACAACAAAGAAATTGTAAGTAGAAACACGAAATGTCGGGAAACAGTTGTGAAATTTAATGCAGAAACAGTATGAAACACGAAATTTCCTCTTTTAACTTTTTCTTTCTTTTTTCCACCCACAAAGTAAGACCCTTTGAAAGCATTTGAATCTAAACATTGCTTTAGCTTCTGATTAGCAAGCAGCCAGCTAAAAGTTTATTTGGAAAACATCTCTTAAGAAAGTATCACACAATTAATTCAGAAGTGTCAAATAAGCATTTCTAGAGCCCTATAAAGACTAACTAACTGACCTGCATTCAAATACGAGAAGCTCAAAAATGGGAAATCATAATATTTTTCTAAAGAAAGCAGAGTAGCTAAATTTGCTTCGATAGCTGCAAAACTATAACCAATAAGAAGAAACAATACCAAGAAAATTGGAAAATTGTTTTCTGTCATGTGTATGAATGAAAAGCTGTGTAGAACTGCAACAGAGCACTAAAAATAGCAAAAGTGCAAACCTGAATCTGCATTAAGAGGTTGTTAACCGTAGCACCTCCATCCACTCTAAGCAGGAACTCCGACTTTGCATCCTTTATGACACCCTTCTCCACTGCATCCTTTTGCATCGAATCCAAGACATCCTTCACTTGAAAACAGATGCTCTCATGCACAGCTCGAGCAATGTGAGCCTTGCTTGTGAACCTAGTAATACCAATGCAAACGCCGCGAGCGTCATCACGCCACCATGGAGCAAACAATCCATTAAAAGCAGGTACAAAGTAAACCCCACCAGTTGAGTTGACCTGCAATGCCAATTCCTCGATCTCACTTGCACTGCTAATTATGCCCAGACTGTCTCTGAGCCACTGGACTGCAGCTCCAGCGATGGCAATTGAACGCTCTAGAGCATAGTTAGTCGGTGCTTTAGGACCAAGCTTAAAGGCTAAAGTGCTCAAAAGTCCATGCTTTGACTTAACTACCTCTTTACCTGTGTTCATAAGTATAAAATCACCAGTACCATAGGTGCTTTTAGCCTCACCCTTTTTACAAGCTTGTCCTAACATAGCCGAATGCTGTTCGCCAAGACATCCTGAAATTGGTATTCCTGTAATTGGCCACCCTTTGCCAATTTTTCCAATAATCTCAGAATTACTTACAATTTTGGCAAAATTTCAGCCGGTATCCCTAGTGCTTCTAGTGTAAACACGATATTTAGATGAAACTATCTCTTGATTTTTCAATTCCTGGAGTTTATGTAAAACAATAAACGCTCGTAAATCGTTTGGTTTGTGACTTTTTAAAGGAATATTTGGAAACGCACAAGTTCCTCTCCCCTTCAAAAAGGATGATCAGTGTAAATACCAACCTAGAAAATTGATCTTATAATTCAAATAAGGTTTGATTGAAGATGATTAATTGAAATTTATCTTTTCTTGATGTCAAACGTTTTTCAAATTGACAAAGTCAAGTCTCTTTGCTAATTCAAATCAAGAACGATTAGATAAATATTAATGTATAGAAATTCTACTAAGGGTTATTTTTGAAATTCTCAAATGAATAGAAATTAAATTAATATTTTTAAATTTTAGTTATGGGTTTATTTTAGAAGGAAATTTGAGGGGTTTAAAGAACCCCCCACCCCCCCCCCCCTTTCTTTAATTATTCGGTGAATTTGAAATATATTATTTGAGTATAAGAATATGTTCTTCTAATCTTCTTATGTAAAATCTATCCAATTAAAAAAAATCACCAAAGGGTATTTGTCTTTTTATTGACATTTAATAATATTGATGGCAAATATATACAATCATCAATCGATTGTTATCGACCATTCAAGCTAACTGAAAAACTAATTGCGGGAAGTTGGAGCAATGATTGTTTGAATTACCAAGAGTTTTTATTTTTATTTTTATAGAAACTATTACAATTTATATCACTAAAAAACTTAAAAATTACAAGTCGAATAAAAAATTTTCCATCCTTACAAAAGAATTTGAACAACTCAAAGTACAATGTTAAATCCTTAAGATACAATGAACCCGAAAATCCTACTTTGACACACCACAAATAATGAATCCGACTTAACAATCAGTGGAGATAAATCAATTTTACTAGCAAGCTATAAGCCAAAACACAAGGCAATTTCTTCACCAAAATCAATATCATTCAAATAATTCCTCTTATGAACGCCCAAAGCTATCATAAAAACAACCAAAAAAAAAAGTAGACAAGAAAAAAAATTCCCGAATAACAAGTCGCCCTACAAAACTTTTCCTTGTAGAACCTACACAAAAACCACCATTATAGGGCTATTGAAACCTCTAACCACCACTATTAGAGTTGGAAAAAATTTTCTGATATGAGTGTATTCTTCTATTTTGAACAACAAAGTGGTTTTTCGAGAGATTCATTGGAAAAAAAACCTTAAGAAGTTGAAGAAGAAATTAAAAAAAGAAACATAAAAAGAGGAATGAAAATAAAAAGATACTTTACCAAGAGTTGATTAACAGTAATCGATATATTTGAGCATGTAATAAAATTTACCCATATATTCATATGACATAAAATATAATTTTATTCATTAATTACACTAAAATTTGTCTAAATGTTAGTTTTAAAAAAATAAATTTCTATCTTCTATTTACATAAATCTTAGTTTTTATAAAAATATATTAAAAATAAATTTATGTTTATTTTTTTACATTGACCTAATGTTTAATTGAGGGCAATAATGTCTTTGTGCTAGTTAGAAATGGCCAGTAATTGAACTTAACCGCGTAGGACAACAATTGGACTATTTGGAAGTGGGGTTGATGGCTTACATCAAAGTTAGTGTGTGCTAATGATTAATAATAATAATTGGGTAAATATGAAATTAATCCTTACCCAAGTATTAGTAGTTCGTTGGTTTCTTTTAACCGGATATTTACCGCTCAATATGTCACGCATCCCTACACGTGGCAGCATCTAGTTTATTCGCTTGTCATTTCAGTTTCGATCGTCATGGATAAGAACCAAAGTTTTTTTTTTCCTTCTTTTTATTTTTTCTTTTTCCTTTTCAGTTGGTAGTTATACTACATTATTTTTTGAGTCGGCCGGCAGGAGATTGACTATGTACAAACGTATATAATTTTTTAATACAAATGAGAACATTTTATAAATTGCGGGCATGTTCTTGGGTTTTACCAGTGAGCTTCATGAAATTGCAATAATGTAATGTTGAAATGTTAAGATTCGTGAAAAGAATATTTTATTAAGTTTTATTAAAAACGGCACAAAGACGTGTCATTTAAAAAAAAATTGCACCAGTAGGACTAAAGTCTTGAATTCAAGGCTCACTAGTATGATTCATTAAAAAAAAAAGAAGATAAATGTAATCTTTTCACGAACAATTAACTATTTTAGTTTGCAAAAATTATAAATATTCAATTATATGTGAAAATACCACATATATCATTCGACTTCTCATAGACCTGGATGATAAAACAAATTGTATAAAAAGACGAAAATGGCGTTCTCACTATGAGTATTAATAACACCGCCATTGCTTTATTGGCAACTGACATTAGGGGTATTACCTTTAATAAAAGGAAGTGAAAACCCAATTTTGAAAAATAGGAATTGATTTTCACTTTTCTTTGTTTATTCTAAAGCCATCTTTGTTTGTTCTCGACTCTGTGCTCTCCGTTTTTCTCAGTAAATGTTTTTCTTGTTTTTTAAAAACCAATTTAAAAAACAGTACGTGAAAACAAATGTCGATTTTGCTTTAAATTAAGGGTGTTCAATGGTTCAAATTCATTATATTTTATCAAATTCAAGTCCAACCCATCATATATTGAATTTTATATTTTAGATTCAATTTGATCTAATCACTAATTAAATTCTAATATAATCCAAACTAATAAAAAGTCAAATCCGATTAATTTGACCCAATCAATCTAATTAAAATAAAAATTTACCCAAAAAAAAGGTCAATTGCTCTTCAAGGTTCTAATTACTAGTAATTAGAAAAGAAAAAAAATATGAACTTCACTAATATTTCACAATTCATATATGTTATTATTATATGGTTGAAAAAAAATTGAAATCTAAATATTAAAAGCAAACATTGGTTGCAATTTGTAGATTGTACTCTACATTATCAGTACATATTTGTAGTTTGTACTCTACATTATCAGTACATATTTTTCAAAAGAAAGCATAGTAGCTAAGTTTGCTTCAATAGCTGGAAAACTATAACGAATAAGAAAGAACCAATTACATGGGGGTTAAGTCTTCAATATCTATAAGTCTGCAATAAATGAACATCGAGTGCAGCAAACTAGGTGAGGGTTAATCTTGTGAGTGTTTTGCTTAAAATAATGAATATGTTTTTGTTTAAGCTCTTAGCGTGGGTTTCCATATGCTTAATTCAAATGCATGGATACAGAGGTTGCTTGGAAACAGAGAGGACTGCTCGGTTGGAAATCAAGAGATTCTTTATAGCAGTCACAGATATTGAATTTGTAGGCAGAATTCCAACTTCATGGGTTGATGATGAAATGTCTGATTGTTGTGGTTGGGAGCGAGTTCAGTGCGTTAATGCCACCACACGACGGGTGAATCAACTATCACTCGATGGAATTACGCTGGGGACGAATTCTGGACTTCTAACTTTGTCAATGTTTCTGCCTTTCCAAGAATTGTAGAGTCTTGACTTGTCTTACAACTTTTTTGATGGTGTCTATGAGAATCAAGGTATGTTTATTTAATTTTCTTTTTCTTTTTTTTTTTAAGGCATTGGTGGGTAAAGTGTAAATTAATTTTTTTTACCACATATTTCCGCGGGATTCAAATGATCAGTCAAATAAAAATATTTAAAAACTATTAGGTTAAAATGTGATTGATTGATATTTATATCGTAAAACTAAAGTATTCAGATTCTAACTTTTTGTATTTATTTATCTATATATTTATTCATTCCATTCTATATATTTGTTTTGGATCTAAGTGAGAATAATATAGGCGTTTCCGTAGCAGAGCCAGGTAAAAATTCGCAGAATTAAAGATGTCTAATTGTTTGAAAAAATAAAATAAAATAAAAACCATAACTAAGATCATTTCTTCTCTTAGTGCAGGATTAGCTAAATTAAGAAACTTGAAGGCGTTGGATCTAAGTTACAATGATTTAAACGGTTCTCTTGAAAGCCTAGGTAATAATTCGCATGGTTGTTTTTTCGATGATTAGAATTGAATATCTATTTGAAAGATAAGAATTTTTTAGGATGTGTTTAATTTTTTTTAGGATGCGTTTGATATTATATTTCAAATTACATACTAAATAAGTTTTCTTTATTTCTTGTAGTGACTCATAAATGAAGAATGACTGTAGAAAAAAGGAAATTGTAGAAAAAAGGAGAACATGCCAGGCTATTTTACAAATAAACATAAAATGTCGGGAAACAGTTGTGAAATTTTAATGCAGAAACAGTATGAAACATAAACTTTCCTTTTTTCGGAAAACATCTCTTAAGAATGTACCACACAAATATTGCAGAAGTGTCAAATAAACATTTCTAGAGCCCTAGAAAGACCAACTGACGTGCATTCAAAGACAAGAAGCTCAAAAATGGGAAATCATAATATTTTTCAAAAGAAAGCAGAGTAGCTAAATTTGCGTTGATAGCTGCAAAACTATAACCAATAAGAAGAAACAATACCAAAAACATGATACTTCAGGAAAAAAAGAAACAGCAGAACGATTGATGAGAAAATTGGAAATTGTTATCAGTCATGCATATGAATGAAGAGCTGTGTAGAACTGCAGCAGAGCACTAGAAAAAGTGAGAAGTGCAAACCTGAATCTGCATTAAGAGGTTGTTAACCGTAGCACCTCCATCAACTCTAAGCACAAACTCCGACTTTGCATCCTTTATGATACCCTTCTCCACTGCATCCTTTTGCATTGAATCCAAGACATCCTTCACTAGAAAACACATGCTTTCAAGCACAGCTCGAGCAATGTGAGCCTTGCTTGTGAACCTAGTAATCCCAATGCAAACGCTGCGGGCGTCATCACGCCACCATGGAGCAAGCAATCCATTAAAAGCAGGTACAAAGTAAATCCCACCAGTTGAGTTGACCTGCAATGCCCATTCCTCTATCTCACTTGCACTGCTGATTATGCCAAGACTGTCTCTGAGCCACTGAACTGCAGCTCCAGCGATGGCAATTGAACCCTCCAGAGCGTAGTTTGTCGGTGCTTTAGGACCAAGCTTAAAGGCTAAGTGCTCAAAAGTCCATGCTTTGCCTTAACTACCTCTTCGCCTGTGTTCAGAAGTACAAAAGCAGAAGTACCGTAGGTGCTTTTAGCCTCACCTTTTTTACAAGCTTGTGCTAACATAGCCGCGTGTTGGTTACCAAGACATCCTGAAATTGGTATTCCAGTAATTGGCCACCCTTTGCCAATTTTTCCAATAATCTCAGAATTACTAACAATTTTGGGCTGAATTTCGGCCGGTATCCCTAGTGTTTCTAGTGTAGGCTTATCCCAATCAAGAGTTTTCAGATTCATGAGCATCGTTCGTGATGCATTAGAGACATCAGTGACGTGCAAACCACCATTCACTCCACCAGTTAAACTCCATATTAGCCAAGTGTCTATAGTTCTAAGAAGAAATAGTACAAGCGTACTGGTAACATGGCCAGGTAATAGTTGAATTTTCGTGATGCTGTCTGCCTATTTAAGAAATTCGGCATCTTGTAACATTATTTCTTCTCTCGGTGAAGGATTCCCTTAATTGAAACAATTGGAAGCATTGGATTTGAACTTTAATAATATAAAAGGTTCTTTGGAAGGCGAAGGTAAACTTTAGCAACAATTAGCAGTTATTTTTCCAATAAAAACATGATAATTTTAATTTTAAGATAAGTTAAGTGCATTGTCATGATTTGTAGACAATTTATTACTTATGAAAAGAATTTCTCTGTATACATAATAATTTCCAATAGAATTATATTTCAGAGAGAATTAATTTAAAATGAACAGGTAACAATAAAAAAACTAAAAAGCACATTTTCTTCTCATCATGAATTTTGACGTTTTTATTTCCGCAAGAATATATGAATTGAAGAATCTTATTGAATTGGATCTCATTGGTAATAATTTTGAAGATCAACTTCCTTCGTATCTGAGCAACTTGACAATCACTAGATAATCAGTTGAATTATTGCTAACCTTCTGTTAAGTGAGAGCTTACATTCTGTTATCGCCAACCTTACATGTCTTGAATTATTGGCTCTTTTTGACGACAACATGATCAAATCTCAAGTTCTTCCTACTTTCAACAAGAAACAAAAAAATATGTTACAAATCCTAGGATTACGCAATTGCAACTTAAATGTCACTCCTACTTTTCTTCTTCGCCAGTATGGTTTAAAGTACCTTGACCTCTCTCAAAATAATTTGGTTGCTGATTTCCCATCTTGGGTGTTACAAAACAACACCAAGTTAGAAGACTTGGGATGATTAATGCAGTTTGTAAATTATTAATATTATAATTATTATGATTATTACAACAACAATTTTATTACATTAATGATGTAAGAAATAATTTTTTTAAAGTTGTAAAAGTGAGAAATACTAAAGAGGTCTTTATTACGTCATTAATGTTCGATCAAGAGTTCCCCCCTCCGAGCTTGCAGTCTGTTGACGAGACCGTGTCAATACTGGAATTCTCTGGAGCGGCACCATTTTGCTGCTTCTCCACTGAACAGTACGATTTACTACAACAAGGCGAAATCCAGCCAAGTGTTCTTATGGGCCCAACGCGAAAAAGATAAAACCCGAGTTTGTGTTAACTTTGGGCCTGTCTAGATACCATGTTCAATTGCGTCGAGTTGTAATGAAAGCGGCGAGGCATTCATGCCCAAAACCCCAAGATTGTTACAGTATTTAAAATGCGTTGTTCTCGTCGTCTTTTCTTTTTTTGCCTTTTTTCTTTTTTTTTAAATAAACCACTATGATTCTAATTTATAAATTAATTTAACTTAATTCGTCGACCAAGGGGAACTTAATTACAGTTCAATCATCTACGGATTAATTCATAAATAACCAGCAGAACAACTTGTAGAAAAATATAAATAACAATGCTCTGTATCATGAATTCATCTCCGATGGACACAAGCAAAGAAGCTCATATCAGTTAGCATTATTTCATTAAAAAAAACTAGCATAATTGCTTATAGAAAATCATCATGGGGATGTGAATAAAATCAGTAGAAAGACATCAGATTCATAAAAGCTTAAACCCGATAATAAGGACATGATGATCGTTCTTTCAAAAAAAAAAAAGGACATGATGATCTGCCTCGTAAATCATGAGCTTTCTCAAAGGACACGAGAGCATGTATTGTGTAGACCGGGTCAGCGGGCCAACTCCTGTGGAATTCTGCAACAACCATCCTGATTCTTGAATGGCCACGAAAATTCCACAAGCGATGAACCCTCTCCTACACGCCACGGATTCTTCGTGACAAGGATCAAAACAAAGATGAGGAAAAGACTATTAATCGCCGAGAGTGATTGTTCCAATTTTTGTCACTCGCTACTAAAGATTCATTGCCAATTAATAAGATCAATTGACACAAACATGGATTGTCCCCCTTTTTTTCTGATAATATCAATGCTTGAATGTATTACCTATTTGATATTTACGTATTTGATATGTAAATCAGTGTAAACCCAATCATACTCTTTTAAGTCATTTATATAAATTTTCAATATCGGTTTTTGAATTTAATTCGAGTTTTGATTCAAATTAACGCAAGCATACAAAGGGATTCAATTCAAGCTTCAGATATCGTTTATGTGTTATTATTTCGTTGTAAACCGCAATTTTATGAGTAATTTACTAAAATATCTAAACATGTATGAAAATTAGTTGATTATTGATTTTCACAAATTTCAATATATCAAACATTCTATCGAATTATTAATTCTAAAGAACTTATTGAAGAATCAATAGTGGAAAAAATTATTTGATAATTTGAACTCAAAACTTACCCTTAAATTTGTTAAAGGGGAAAGAACAGTGAGACCCCTAACATTTGGAAAAAAGGGCATAAAACTCCTTAACGTTTCGAAAAAGACATATAATCTATTTTTTTATTAAATTTCATTTGTTTTAATAGTAAAATTATTTTTAATTTACAATTCCTATTATATCCCTATAACAAATAATTTAATATATTAACTTAAAACATATCATAGGTATAATGAAATTAATATTTTTTTATTTAAAACTTAAGTATTAAGATGTAATTACTTTTTGCCCAAATTATTCACTCTAAATTACGAACATACCCTTCCCAATGATAAATTTGATTTTAATTTTACCTATTATTCATCATTTTTTATCATCCTATCATTGGAAAGGGTATATTAATAATTTATAATGAATAATTTGGATCAAAGATAATTACAACTCAATTTTAAGTTTTAAATAAAAAGTTGTTGATTTCTTTATACATGTTATCAATGACATTTCTTAAGTCAATATATTGAATTATTTATTATAAGGATATAATAATAATAATAATAATTATTATTATTATTATTATTATTATTATTATTATTATTATTATTATTATAAATTAAAAATAAATTTACTATTAAAAAATAAAATTTAATAATAATAATGAGTTATATATCTTTTTTTTTAATGTTAAGGGATATTATGTCCTTTTTCTATTGTCCTTTTCCCATCTTTAAATTACCTCAATCAACTTTTATTTTATTAGTTGCCTATCCCCATCACCTGTTGGAAAAAGTAGAATTAACGACCGTTTGTATGCTGGCTTAATTCAAAAGTCAATCAACATTTATTTTCCATGGAGTACCAATGAAGCGTGTTTCCTCGTTGGTCCAGGTCTTACAAGTCTTTCTTAGTCATTATAGAGGCCAAAACTCATTATCTTAACGTGTACCGATCGCTGTAAAGATTGACTATCAATATTAAGATCGATTGTCTAGCAATATCGGGATTGATTGAATCAATCTTTGAAAATCAATCAATTTACAATTATAATAATTGTAACATTTTTTCAAAAAAAAAAAGTTTTTTTTATAAATTTAGCTTTTATGCCCATGACGTTTATGCCCTTGATTGGTGAATTAATAGAGTGAAAAAAATTTGATTTTGGTTAAAGTGTATAATACTTGAACAACCTTCAACTCTACAGTTAACTTTTAAATATGAGTTAGTACATGTGCTATTCTACTCACCATTACATTAGGAAGTATTAATTTGCCACACATAGGATTTTGATGAACTAATCATTCACAAGTTTCGGTGGTCACCGTGATTGGTGTTTTAACTCAATGATTGAATGCTAGAATATATATGTATTTATATATAAAATTGGTTCCTATTTAAATTGCACCTCTACATATGTCATACGTCATCTAAAATTTCATTTCAATGTAATCCACAATTTTATGAGTAAATCACTAAATATATATGGAAAAATACTTGATTAATAATTGATCATCTAATAGTAAAACCAACTAATAAAATAATTTTCGAAACTCATTAAATATATGAGAATATCAATGCATGCTTGAATAGATTTTTTGATAATTCAGTGCAACCCAATCATACAATTCAATAAAAACCCAATCATATTCTTACATTACATAAATTCTTAGTCAACTTTTATTTTATTGTACCGACAGTCTCCACTATTTGTTAGAGGAAAATGAACTGATGGCTACTTTAATTTGAAAGTCAGTCAACTTTAATTTGAAGTCATACATCTGTCCCAAGTTCATGTGAAATTTCTTTTTTTGTCGTTTCAAGTGATTGTAATACTGAAGCTCCAGACTGAGAACAGTGGAAACTTTCCTTATTAAGGATTCTCAATATCTTTGATTTTAGCTGCTTTGATACAAATGCATGAAGAAAAAGGGTCACAAGAGCTTCAAATAACATTTATTTGTTTTGTCATTTCAGACTACACCACACTTTTATGTATGAAAATTTAAGTTCATTACTGATAATTCAATGCAAATCCAAACATACGGTTAAATTATTTAAATTCTCTCAGTCAACTTTTATTTTATTAGTTATGACTATCCCCGTCAAACTATTAGAAAAATTTATAGTTTACAATCACTTTAATTATATAGTAGTGTTGATTTGGTTTTTCCCGTCAATCGAATGTAGCAAAACACGAAGTGCTAACAAGTCTTGGAAGAAAGACTTCAAGATGGCGATGTATTGGCCGCTTAAGATATTGAATTGAGTGGTTGAATAATCCTCAGCCAATCAAGTTGCAAGGCCATTGATAAACTTTTAGTATAAATTAATATTGAACTTTCCCTAATTGCAAGGCCAATTCTCGTGGATTTCTACAACAACCATCTTGATTCTTGAATGGTGGCGAAAATTCCGCAAGCTATGAACCCTCTCTTACGCACCACTCATCCTCTATCACAATGATCAAAACAAAGACGAGGACGAAGACTACTAATCACCGAGAGTGATTTTCCCAATCTTTGTCAATCACTACTAAGATTTATTACCAATCAATAATATCAATTGACACAAAGATTGATTGTCTTTTTTTTCTTTTTTTCTTTTTTTGAGAATATCAGTGCTTGAATATATTATTTGATATATATAAGTCAATGTAAACCAAATCATACTCTTAAGTTATTTATATAAATTCTCAATATCGGTCTTTGATTTTAATTCGAGCTTTGATTCAAATTAATGCAAGGATACAAAAGGACTCAAGAGCTTTAGATATCGTTTCTATGTTATTAACTTATTATTTCGGTGTACACCACAAATTTATGAGTAATTTATTAAAATGTCTAAACATGTATGAAAAAGAGTTTATTATTGATTTTCACAAATTTCACAAATTTTAATAACATAGAAACGATATGTACACCACAAATTTATGAGTAATTTATTAAAATGTCTAAACATGTATGAAAAAGAGTTGATTATTGATTTTTACAAATTTCAATATATCAAACATCCTATCGAGTTATTAATTCCAAAGCACATTATTTAAGAATCAATACTGGAATAAATAATTTGATAATTTCAAACCCAAACTTACGCTTAAATTTTTTAAATTATCTCAATCAACTTTTTTTTTTCCCTTTAGCTGATCATCTTTATCAACTGTTGGAAAAAATAGAATTGAGGACTACTTGTATGTTGGCCTAATTTGAAAGTCGGTCAACATTTATTTTCCAGGTAATGTTAATGAAGCATTTCCCTCATTGGTCCAACATTGCAACATGTGGAATTTCAGGCTTCCAATTCTTCATTAGTCATTACAGAGACCAAAACTGATTGTCATTTCAATATATGCCACGATTTTATGAGTAATTTACTAAAATCTTTAAACATGCATGAAAATTAGTTGATTATTCATTATCACAAATTTCAATATATCAAACATCCTATTGAACTATTAATTCCAAAGCATGTTATTTAAGAATCGATAATGAAATAAATTATTTGAATATTTCAAACCCAAACTCACGCTTGCCCTTTAACTCAATGATTGTTTGTTGTAATAAATATGTATTTATACATAAAATTTGCGCATTTAAACTACACCTCTCCGTATGTCATGTATCATATAAAATGTCATTTCAATGTGATCCACACTTTTATGAGTAAATTACCAAATATATATGGAAAATTACTTGATTAATTATTGATCATCTAATAATAAAAACCAATTTATCAAAAATCTAATAAATAATTTTAAAAACCCATTAAATATTTGAGAATATCAAATATCAATGCTTGAATAGATTGTTTGATAATTCAATCCAAAACCCAATCATATAATTCAATTAAAAAAAAAACCAATCATAGAGGAAAAAGAGTTGATGGCCACTTGTTTGTTGGCTTAATTTGAAAGTCAATCAACTTTAATTTTCCACGTAGTTGTAATAATATATGGAAAATTAGTTAGGGTCATTTAAATTGGACCCGTCCATCTGTCCCAAGTTCATACGAAATTTCTGTTTTTGTCATTTCAAGTGATTGTAATAGTAGTGAAAAGTGCAGACTGAGAGCAATGGAAACATTTATGTGTTTTGTCATTTCGGATTAGGCCCCAATTTTATGAGTAATTAAACTAAACTTGTATGAAAATTTACGTTGATTAATTATTGATTTTCTAATAAATTAATTTAAACTTATCAAACATCCAATCAAATTCTTCTCAAAACACATTATTTAATAGATTGACTGATAATGCAATGGAAATCCAAACAAATTAACGGTTAAATTATTTAAATTCTCTCAGTCAACTTTTATTTTATTAGTTATGATTATCTCCATCAAACTATTGCAAAAATTTATAGTTTACAATCACTTTATTTATATTTTCCACGGGGTATTAATGAAGTGTTTTTTCCCGTTGGTTGAAAGTTGCAAAACATGAAGTGCCTACGAGTCTTCAAAGATGGCGATGTATTGGAAAGTCTTAAAAAAGTCTTCAGCCAATCAAATTGCAAGACCTACGATAAACTTTTAGTATAAATTGCTCTGCAATGGAAAGTTGCTCATTGCACATTGAATTTTAACCAAATGAAAAGTTGCTCTGCAATGGAAAGTACTTCATGTATTAAGTTCTCATTAATGTCACTAATTTGGATTATTGTATTGATGAATGAAATTCATGGATACAAAGCATGCTTGGAAACAGAGAGGACTGCTCTGTTGGAAATCAAGAGCTTCTTCATATCAGTCCGTGATATTGGATATGATGACAAAATTCTTCCTTCATGGGTTGGTGAGGATGATGGAATGCCGTCTGATTGTTGTGATGATTGGGAGGGAGTTAAGTGCAACGACACCACACGACGGGTGATGCAACTCTCACTCAATGAGACGACAAAATTCAACTACCCTTATAACTCCTTTTATTTTGATAGTACTTCGACTTCGCTTCTGATCAATATGTCATTGTTTCATCCTTTTAAAGAATTGCAAAGTCTTGACTTATCTTTAAATGGGCTTGCAGGCATCTATGAGAATAAAGGTCCGTATATATGTATACATTTATTTCTCGTCCATAAATATTTTGTCAGTGACTAATTAATAATAACACTTTATATGCATTTGCAGCTTACGATAGCTTTGGGAGTTTGAAGCAGCTGAAGATGTTAAATCTTGGTTTTAATGACTTCAACGACAGCATATTACCATATTTGAATACACTAACTTCACTTACCACTCTGAATCTTCGTTACAATAAGATTGAAGGTTCCAGAACCAAGCAAGGTATACATATACGTTTCAGGCTAGCAGATATACATGTCAGGCAACTTAATTAATTTCTTAATTAAAATATATATTTATATTGTCTTGATCAAAATTAATGTTTTCTGAGCAGAATTAGCAAATTTGAGATACTTGCAAATGTTGGATCTAAGCGGGAACCGCAATATAACTAGTGGCTCTTTAATAAGGCTAGGTAGGCTACTGAGATAATTATCAAGTTAGCATACTAATCACAACCTTCTACAATAATTTTAAAAGTAATATTTTGCTATTGGTAAATTTGACAAACCTGAAAAAATTGGATCTTCATTATTGTGGAATAACTACAATTCAAGGTACACAGCAACAAGTCACGACCCAAATTCCTTGTGATATTATTATGGCCTTAATTTTTACATATGTACAATGTCAAATTAAAACCAATTTTTGACTGGAAAACTTGACAAACTTGACTACAATTGGTACACGGCAAAAATTTACTTTCTAATTTCTAAGTAAATTTTAAAAAAAATAAAATAAAATCATTTTAGAGTATATGATCAATTTAATTAGATCTGAATCATAAGCATTATTACTACAATTATTTAATCTAATTTCTTAATTCTTTATTTTTTTCCCCAAGATGATTACTAAGATTTTTCTTCATTCTTGGCGCAAGATTAGCTAAATTAAAAAAACTTGGAAGCGATGGATTTCAGTTCTAATTATTATATACACGGTTCTTTAGAAGATAAATTTTTTAATTAAACAATGTGCACAATTAAGTTTCATTCAATATTTACCATATTATTTTAATTAAACAATTTAGACGAGAGTGACATAACTGTTATTGACAAAATTTACCTTTTTTTAACAGGATTAGCAAATTTGACAAACCTGCAAGTGTTGTATTTAAGAGGTAATCAAAATCTGACAACGCTAGGTAGGCCACTGAATCTGAGATAAGAAGCAAATTAAATGTAGAATTAATGTTCATCAAACGTGCGGATCACATACAATGCCTTTAAATGTAATATTTTCATTTTTTATCGGCGCATGTAGGAATCGCAGATTTGCCAAACTTGAAAACATTGGATCTTCGTTCTTGTGGGATAACTACAATTCAAGGTATATAACAATTCACTTCCTCCAATGACAAAAATTGTTTTAGATGTTAATCAAGATGATAATATATTTCCATTTTTTTAATTGCTTTTTTCACATTTTCAAGTTTACTCAAAGTGCAAACTAATTTACAAATTATGATTCAAACACTCCAAATCTTGGTAATGCTAAAAGTGACGGTATATATTAAAATATCAATAGAAACAAAAAAATAACAATGTGCACAGTTAATTTTCATTCAATATTTATCATATTATTTTAATTAAACAATTTAAACGAGAGTGACATAACTATTATTGACAAAATTTACCTTTTTCTAACAGGATTAGCAAATTTGACAAACCTGCAAGTGTTGTATTTAAGAGGTAATCAAAATCTGACAACGCTAGGTAGGCCACTGAATCTGAGATAAGAAGCAAATTAAATGTAGAATTAATGTTCATCAAACGCGCGGATCACATACAATGCCTTTAAATGTAATATTTTCATTTTTTATCGGCGCATGTAGGAATCGCAGATTTGCCAAACTTGAAAACATTGGATCTTCGTTCTTGTGGGATAACTACAATTCAAGGTATATAACAATTCACTTCCTCCAATGACAAAAATTGTTTTAGATGTTAATCAAGATGATAATATATTTCCATTTTTTTAATTGCTTTTTTCACATTTTCAAGTTTACTCAAAGTGCAAACTAATTTACAAATTATGATTCAAACACTCCAAATCTTGGTAATGCTAAAAGTGACGGTATATATTAAAATATCAATAGAAACAAAAAAATAACAATGTGCACAGTTAATTTTCATTCAATATTTATCATATTATTTTAATTAAACAATTTAAACGAGAGTGACATAACTATTATTGACAAAATTTACCTTTTTCTAACAGGATTAGCAAATTTGACAAACCTGCAAGTGTTGGATTTAAGCGGTAATCAAAATCTGACAACGCTAGGTAGGCCACTGAATCTAAGATAAGAAGCAAATTAAATGTAGAATTAATGTTCATCAAATGCGCGGATCACATACAATGCCTTTAAATGTAATATTTTCATTTTTTATCCGCGCATGTAGGATTCGCAGATTTGCCAAACTTGAAAACATTGGATCTTGGTTATTGTGGGATAACTACAATTCAAGGTATATAACAATTCACTTCCTCCAATGACAAAAATTGTTTTAGATGTTAATCAAGATGATAATATATTTCCATTTTTTTAATTGCTTTTTTCACATTTTCAAGTTTACTCAAAGTGCAAACTAATTTACAAATTATGATTCAAACACTCCAAATCTTGGTAATGCTAAAAGTGACGGTATATATTAAAATATCAATAGAAACAAAAAAATAACATTGTGCACATTTAATTTTCATTCAATATTTATCATATTATTTTAATTAAACAATTTAAACGAGAGTGACATAACTATTATTGACAAAATTTACCTTTTTCTAACAGGATTAGCAAATTTGACAAACCTGCAAGTGTTGGATTTAAGCGGTAATCAAAATCTGACAACGCTAGGTAGGCCACTGAATCTAAGATAAGAAGCAAATTAAATGTAGAATTAATGTTCATCAAATGCGCGGATCACATACAATGCCTTTAAATGTAATATTTTCATTTTTTATCCGCGCATGTAGGATTCGCAGATTTGCCAAACTTGAAAACATTGGATCTTCGTTCTTGTGGGATAACTACAATTCAAGGTATATAACAATTCACTTCCTCCAATGACAAAAATTGTTTTAGATGTTAATCAAGATGATAATAAATTTCCATTTTTTTAATTGCTTTTTTCACATTTTCAAGTTTACTCAAAGTGCAAACTAATTTACAAATTATGATTCAAACACTCCAAATCTTGGTAATGCTAAAAGTGACGGTATATATTAAAATATCAATAGAAACAAAAAAATAACAATGTGCACAGTTAATTTTCATTCAATATTTATCATATTATTTTAATTAAACAATTTAAACGAGAGTGACATAACTATTATTGACAAAATTTACCTTTTTCTAACAGGATTAGCAAATTTGACAAACCTGCAAGTGTTGTATTTAAGAGGTAATCAAAATCTGACAACGCTAGGTAGGCCACTGAATCTGAGATAAGAAGCAAATTAAATGTAGAATTAATGTTCATCAAACGCGCGGATCACATACAATGCCTTTAAATGTAATATTTTCATTTTTTATCGGCGCATGTAGGAATCGCAGATTTGCCAAACTTGAAAACATTGGATCTTGGTTATTGTGGGATAACTACAATTCAAGGTATATAACAATTCACTTCCTCCAATGACAAAAATTGTTTTAGATGTTAATCAAGATGATAATATATTTCCATTTTTTTAATTGCTTTTTTCACATTTTCAAGTTTACTCAAAGTGCAAACTAATTTACAAATTATGATTCAAACACTCCAAATCTTGGTAATGCTAAAAGTGACGGTATATATTAAAATATCAATAGAAACAAAAAAATAACAATGTGCACAGTTAATTTTCATGCAATATTTATCATATTATTTTAATTAAACAATTTAAACGAGAGTGACATAACTATTATTGACAAAATTTACCTTTTTCTAACAGGATTAGCAAATTTGACAAACCTGCAAGTGTTGGATTTAAGCGGTAATCAAAATCTGACAACACTAGGTAGGCAACTGAATCTGAGATAAGAAGCAAATTAAATGTAGAATTAATGTTCATCAAACGTGCGGATCACATACAATGCCTTTAAATGTAATATTTTCATTTTTTATCGGCGCATGTAGGAATCGCAGATTTGCCAAACTTGAAAACATTGGATCTTGGTTATTGTGGGATAACTACAATTCAAGGTATATAACAATTCACTTCCTCCAATGACAAAAATTGTTTTAGATGTTAATCAAGATGATAATATATTTCCATTTTTTTTAATTGCTTTTTTCACATTTTCAAGTTTACTCAAAGTGCAAACTAATTTAAGAATTATGATTCAGATACTCCAGATCTAGGTAATGCTAAAAGTGACGGTAGATATTAAAATATTAGTAGAGATAAAAAATAACTCTTCCTGTCATATTAATTATTCATGAATATCATGGAGAAAATTTATGTCTCATATTACAGTGCTAAAAAATCTCATTAGTTTTGCTTGGAAGAAATCTTTTTTTTTTCTTTTGAATGGAAGAGACAAGTTTAATAATAAAAATAAATAAAAACTAAAGAATGGGGTTTACACTAATAAGTTTTAATAAGGGTATTTTGGTCATTGAAGGAGGTGTTAAAAGAATTTTATAATAATTTTAAATATTTTAATGGGGTTAATAAAGAAAATGGGTGTTAAGAGGTATTTAGAGGGGTGCCAATAATTCCACTCTTATTTGAAATGCTTTAGAAATAAACATCATAATATACGAGAATAAGACAAATTGATTTTTAGGAATAATTTTACAGGGTTTTGATTTTATTTATTTTTTGATAAATCATACGGGTTTTGACTAAATTCACTACAATTAGAAAACCAGAAAGTCATTCCTTCTATGAATTTTAAACTTTTTATTTTTTCTTTCAGGAGTATGTGAGTTGAAGAATCTTTTTGAGTTGAATCTTAAAGGAAATAATGTTGAGGATCATCTTCTTTCTAATTAGTAAACTTCCCTCATGCTATCGAAGTTTAAAACAATAACAAAAAGAGACTAATTGAAGGAGCAATATGACCTTTTAATTTAATACAAATTGATTATCCAACATGTATGCGCAAACTAAATTTCCATAACAGCTTAAACTATAGAAGAAACATAATATTAAAAATCAACAAGGAACCACCACCTAAAAGGTAAAAGTAATTTCATGACAGATGAAAGTGTTAAATGTACAAAACTACGAATGTCACCAATTTAGAACTTGAATATTTTTATAAATTTTGACCCTTTTATTTTTCACTTCTCAGGAATATGTGAGTTGAAGAATCTTTTTGAGCTGAATCTTAGAAGCAATAAGTTGGAAGGTCATCTTCCTCGGTGTCTCAACAACCTCACCCACCTCAAAGTTCTTGATATTTCTTCCAATCAGTTAAGTGGAATCTTACCTTCAATAATTGCAAACCTCACATCCCTTGAATATTTGGCTCTTTCTAACAACAAATTTAAAGGGCGCTTATTTTCATTCTGTTCATTAGCCAACCTCTCGAAACTTGAGGTCTTCCAACTATCGATGGAAACCGATTTGTTACAAGTCGAAATAGAAAACTGCCTCCCTACGTTTCAACTTAAAGTCCTCAGTTTAACCAAGTGCAACTTAGGTGTCATTCCTAAATTTCTTCTGCACCAATTTAACTTAAAATACCTTGATCTCTCTCACAATAAGTTGGTTGGCAATTTCCCAACTTGGTTGTTGGGAAACAACACAAAATTGGAAGTTTTGTACTTGATTAACAACTCATTCTCAAGGTTTCAACTGACCAGTGCCCAACATGGTTTGCATAGTTTAGATATTTCTAGAAACAGTTTCAGTGGTAAGCTCCCGCAGAATATGGGTATTGTCCTTCCGAAATTGGTCTATATGAATATATCGAAAAATAGTTTTGAAGGCAATATTCCCTCTTCTATTGGCAAGATGCAAGGGCTTCGTTTACTGGACGTGTCTGGTAACAATTTTGCAGGAGAATTATCCCAATCTCTAGTTATTAATTGCTTCTTGCTAGAATGGTTGGACTTGTCAAATAATAATTTCGTCGGGCAGATTTTTCCCAATTACATGAACTTGACTCAATTATGGGCGTTATATTTGTACAACAATAATTTCAGTGGGAAGATTAAAGATGGATTGTTAAGGTCCACTGAATTAATGGTCTTAGATATATCCAACAACCGCTTGTCTGGTCATATTCCTTCTTGGATGGGCAATTTCTCAAATCTTGATATTCTGTCAATGTCCAAAAATCTTTTGGAAGGTAATATTCCTGTCCAATTCAACAATCTTGCCAGTCTTCGAATTCTGAATATCTCCGAAAATAATTTGTCCGGACCCATGATATCTACCCTGAATCTTTCATCAGTGGAGCACGTTTATTTGCAAAATAATGCTCTTGGTGGGTCAATTCCAAATACATTTTTCAGACTCTCTTCATTGGAGACTTTAGATTTAAGGGATAATTATTTTTTTGGTAGAATTCCACATCAGATCAATGAGCATTCAAATCTGCGTACCCTTCTTTTGAGAGGGAATTATCTACAAGGACCTATTCCTCATCAATTGTGTCATTTGCGAAAATTAGGCATCATGGATATCTCACACAACAGGCTTAATGGTTCAATACCTGCATGTATTACTAATATGTTGTTTTCGAGGGTAGAAAATGGATATTTTTATGGGTTTGATATCGTATTGTCTATGAGTTTAGTCGATGGATACGTCCGTAATTACTATAATTCTACTGTTGAACAGTGGCTGGATGGAATCGGTGATAGAATGTTAGGTGCACTAGTAGAGGTGAATTTTATGACAAAGAACAGATATGAATCTTACAAGGGTGACATTCTTGAGTTAATGGCAGGACTAGATTTGTCGAACAACGAGTTAACAGGTGACATTCCATCAGAAATTGGTGACCTTCAAAATATTCATGGATTGAATTTATCTCATAATTTCTTGTCGGGCTCTATACCTGAGAGCTTTTCCAATCTGAAAATGATAGAGAGTCTAGACCTTTCCCACAACAAATTAAGTGGTCAAATTCCTCCTCAGTTGACCGAACTTCACAGTTTATCTACATTCGATGTGTCATACAACAATTTGTCCGGCCCAATCCCAGACAAAGAGCAATTTTCCACATTTGATGAAAGCAGCTATAGAGGAAATCTCCATCTTTGCGGTCCAGCAATTAACAAGAGCTGCACGAATCTCCCAGAGTTGCTAGAACCATCGTCCAAAGGAGCAGAAGATGAATTTGCGGTTGATATGGTGGCATTCTATTGGAGTTTTGTTGCGTCCTGCGTCACAGTGATGTTGGGGTTACTCGCGATCCTTTGGGTAAACCCATATTGGCGCAGACTATGGTTTTATTTCATTGAAGAATGTATTGACTTATGTTACTATTGGCTTTTCAAATATGTAATCTATTGGTGATCGTAGAGCACGATTATAATAGAAAGAATAAGGATGTGTCACTTGTTTTCTAGTACTACGTATTCTATTGGCTTTTCTGCAATCTGGTCTATGTTTTTTCAGAAACTAGATTCAAGGTTTCTACTTACCTTTCGTCTGATTTTCTCGTGATTCAAATGAACAACTTCCCATAGCTTTTAAGCCTTGCAAGTTCTTTACAATTTATCAGAATTCGAGAGATCCTTCTAATCAAATTGCAGAAGAATTAAATTACCTATCAAATAAATCAGCTTAGAGCATGAGGAGACTAACAAAAGCACCAATTTTTATCTATACAAAAGCAATTAGGAGAATAAAGCATTTATTAATTATAACGTTATTCACCTGAAATACAATTATAACTGATGTCTGTAATTCACAAGAATCTACACAAAGAAAAAAAAAAAAAACCATGAAAGATGTAAAGACTGATAAGGAAAAGGAGAAAAGGGAAAACAACGGAGGTTGATGAAAACCACAGAGACATCATTCAAAGAGAGAGATCCGCCAAGGTGAATGTTCTTTCAACAGCTCTGCACCAGGATTCTGCCTTCTTCTTCTTGAATTCCTCGTTTAAGAGGGGCTTGAAAGTTGTTGAAGTCTTAGTCCTTTTCCGGAAGCAAAAATCTCTTCTTCTTTGAAAACCCCAATTGCTAATCCAGCTGCAAAGGCAGCTCCGAGAGCCGTTGCCTCTATGTCAGCTGGTCTGATCACTGGGCTTCCCAACAAGTCCGCCTGTAAATCATGATAAGAACAGTTTTATATGGCCTTCCAGAGCAGAAAGATAATAAAATATCAACAATGGATTGCAGAAAATGGAAAAGAGTGTGATGTCTGAATACAGCTCAGGTTCTTCAAAATGACCATTATTTCGATAGAGCTAATTGCTAATTAAGTGATTGCTAATTGAGCCGCACAGAGTACAAGAAGGAAATTGTAGAAAAAAGGAGAACGTGAGAATAATGCACATAGAGAGAGATGCAGGGGCACGGCACGGCATTTACAAATCAACATAAAATGTCGGGAAACAGTTGTGAAATTTTAATGCAGAAACAGTATGAAACATAAACTTTCCTTTTTTTTCTTTTTCTTTCTTTTTTCCAACCCAAAGTAAGACCCTTTGAAAGCATTTGAATCTAAACATTGCTTTAGCTTCTGATCAGCAAGCAGCCAGCTAAAACTTTATTTGGAAAACATCTCTTAAGAATGTACCACACAAATCTTACAGAAGTGTCAAATAAACATTTCTAGAGCCCTAGAAAGACCAACTGACCTGCATTCAAAGACAAGAAGCTCAAAAATGGGAAATCATAATATTTTTCAAAAGAAAGCAGAGTAGCTAAATTTGCGTTGATAGCTGCAAAACTATAACCAATAAGAAGAAACAATACCAAAAAAAGGATACTTCAGGGAAAAAGAAACAGCAGAACGATTGATGAGAAAATTGGAAATTGTTATCAGTCATGCATATGAATGAAGAGCTGTGTAGAACTGCAACAGAGCACTAGAAAAAGTGAGAAGTGCAAATCTGAATCTGCATTAAGAGGTTGTTAACCGTAGCACCTCCATCAATAAGCACGAACTGCTGCCTCTTGTCTTTGAATCCAACACATCCTTCACTAGAAAACACATGCTTTCAAGCACAGCTCGAGCAATGTGAGCCTTGCTTGTGAACCTAGTAATCCCAATGCAAACGCTGCGGGCGTCATCACGCCACCATGGAGCAAACAATCCATTAAAAGCAGGCACAAAGTAAATCCCACCAGTTGAGTTGACCTGCAATGCCAACTCCTCTATCTCACTTGCACTGCTGATTATGCCAAGGCTGTCTCTGAGCCACTGAACTGCAGCTCCAGCGATGGCAATTGAACCCTCCAGAGCGTAGTTTGTCGGTGCTTTAGGACCAAGCTTAAAGGCTAAAGTGCTCAAAAGTCCATGCTTTGACTTAACTACCTCTTCGCCTGTGTTCAGAAGTATAAAAGCACCAGTACCGTAGGTGCTTTTAGCCTCACCTTTTTTACAAGCTTGTCCCAACATAGCCGCGTGTTGGTTACCAAGACATCCTGAAATTGGTATTCCAGTAATTGGCCACCCTTTGCCAATTTTTCCAATAATCTCAGAATTACTAACAATTTTGGGCAGAATTTCAGCCGGTATCCCTAGTGTTTCTAGTGTAGGCTTATCCCAATCAAGAGTTTTGGGATTCATAAGCATCGTTCGCGATGCATTAGAGACATCAGTGACACGCAAACCACCGTTCACTCCACCAGTTAAATTCCATATTAGCCAAGTGTCTATAGTTCTAAGAAGAAATAGTACAAGCGTACTGGTAACATGGCCAGGTAATAGTTGAATTTTCGTGATGCTGTCTACCTATTTAAGAAATTCGGCATCTTATAACATTATTTCTTCTCTCGGTGCAGGATTCCCTTAATTGAAACAATTGGAAGCATTGGATTTGAGTATTAATAATATAAAAGGTTCTTTGGAAGGCGAAGGTAAACTTTAGAAACAATTAGCAGTTATTTTTCCAATAAAAACATGATAATTTTAATTTTAAGATAAGTTAAGTGCATTGTCATGATTTGTAGACAATTTATTACTTATGAAAAGAATTTCTCTGTATACATAATAATTTCCAATAGAATTATATTTCAGAGAGAATTAATTTAAAATGAACAGGTAACAATAAAAAAACTAAAAAGCACATTTTCTTCTCATCATGAATTTTGACGTTTTTATTTCCGCAAGAATATATGAATTGAAGAATCTTATTGAATTGGATCTCATTGGTAATAATTTTGAAGATCAACTTCCTTCGTATCTGAGCAACTTGACAATCACTAGATAATCAGTTGAATTATTGCTAACCTTCTGTTAAGTGAGAGCTTACATTTTGTTATCGCCAACCTTACATGTCTTGAATTATTGGCTCTTTTTGACGACAACATGATCAAATCTCAAGTTCTTCCTACTTTCAACAAGAAACAAAAAAATATGTTACAAATCCTAGGATTACGCAATTGCAACTTAAATGTCACTCCTACTTTTCTTCTTCGCCAGTATGGTTTAAAGTACCTTGACCTCTCTCAAAATAATTTGGTTGCTGATTTCCCATCTTGGGTGTTACAAAACAACACCAAGTTAGAAGACTTGGGATGATTAATGCAGTTTGTAAATTATTAATATTATAATTATTCTGATTATTACAACAACAATTTTATAACATTAATGATGTAAGAAATTATTTTTTTAAGTTGTAAAACTGAGAAATACTAAAGAGATCTTTATTACGTCACTAATGTTTGATCAAGAGTTTCCCCCTCCGAGCTTGCAGTCTGTTGACGAGACCGTGTCAATACTGGAATTCTCTGTACCGGCACCATTTTGCCGCTTCTCCACTGAACAGTACGATTTACTACAGCAAGGCGAAATCCAGCCAAGTGTTCTGATGGGCCCAACGCGAGAAAGATAAAACCCAAGTTTGTGTTAACTTTGGGCCTGTATAGATACCATGTCCAATTGCGTCCTGTTGTAATGAAAGCGGCGAGGCATTCATGCCCAAAACCCCAAGATTATTACAGTATCTAAAATGTGTTGTCGTCGTCGTCTTTTCTTTTTTTTTTCCTTTTTTATTTTTAAAATAAACCACTATGATTCTAATTTATAAATTAATTTTAACTTAATTCGTCGACCAAGGGGAACTTAATTACAGTTCAATCATCCACAGATTAATTCATAAATAACCAGCAGGACAGCTTGTAGAAAAATATAAATAACAATGCTCTGTACGAATTCATCTCCGATGGACACAAGCAAAGAAGCTCATATCCGTTAGCATTATGTCATTAAAAAAACTAGCATAATTGCTTATAGAAAATCATCATGGGGATGTGAATAAAATCAGTAGAAAGACATCAGATTCATAAAATCTTAAACCCGATAATAAGGACATGATGATCGTTCTTTTAAAAAAAAAAAAGGACATGATGATCTGCCTCGTAAATCATGAGCTTTCTCAAAGGACACGAGAGCATGTATTGTGTAGACCGGGTCAGAGGGCCAACCCCTGTGGAATTCTGCAACAACCATCCCGATTCTTGAATGGCCACGAAAATTCCACAAGCGATGAACCCTCTCCTACACGCCACGGATTCTCTGTGACAAGGATCAAAACAAAGATGAGGACAAAGACTATTAATCACCGAGAGTGATTGTTCCAATTTTTGTCACTTGCTACTAAGATTCATTGCCAATTAATAAGATCAATTGACATAAACATGGATTGTCCCCTTTTTTTCTGATAATATCAATGCTTGAATGTATTACCTATTTGATATTTACGTATTTGATATGTAAATCAGTGTAAACCCAATCATACTCTTTTAAGTCATTTATATAAATTTTCAATATCGGTTTTTGAATTTAATTCGAGCTTTGATTCAAATTAACGCAAGCATACAAAGGGATTCAATTCAAACTTCAGATATCGTTTATGTGTTATTATTTCATTGTAAACCGCAATTTTATGAGTAATTTACTAAAATGTCTAAACATGTATGAAAATTAGTTGATTATTGATTTTCACAAATTTCAATATATCAAACATCCTATCAAATTATTAATTCTAAAGCACTTATTGAAGAATCAATAGTGGAAAAAATTATTTGATAATTTGAACTCAAAACTTACACTTAAATTTGTTAAAGGGGAAAGAATAGTGAGACCCCTAACGTTTGAAAAAAAGGACATAAAACTCCTTAACGTTTCGAAAAAGACATTTAAACTATTTTTTTATTAAATTTCGTTTGTTTTAATAGTAAAATTATTTTTAATTTACAATTACTATTATATCCCTATAATAAATAATTTAATATATTGACTTAAAACATATCATAGGTAAAATGAAATTAATATTTTTTATTTAAAACTTAAGTATTAAGATGTAATTACTTTTTTCCCAAATTATTCACTCTAAATTACGAACATACCCTTCCCAATGATAAATTTGATTTTAATTTTACCTATTATTCATCATTTTTTATCATCCTATCATTGGAAAGGGTATATTAATAATTTATAATGAATAATTTGAATAAAAGATAATTACAACTCAATTTTAAGATTCAAATAAAAAGTTGTTGATTTCATTATACACGTTATCAATGACATTTCTTAAGTCAATATATTGAATTATTTATTATAAAGATATAATAATAATAATAATAATAATAATAATAATAATAATAATAATAATAATAATAATAATAATAATAGTAAATTAAAAATAAATTTACTATTAAAACAAATAGAATTTAATAATAAAAATGAGTTATATATCTTTTTTTTAAATGTTGAGCGATATTACGTCCTTTTTCTATTGCCCTTTTCCCTTCTTTAAATTTTATTTTATTAGTTGACTATCCCCATCACCCGTTGGAAAAAGTAGAATTAACGACCGTTTGTATGCTGGCTTAATTCAAAAGTCAATCAACATTTATTTTCCATGGAGTACTAATGAAGTGTGTTTCCTCATTGGTCCAGATCTTACAAGTCTTTCTTAGTCATTATAGAGGCCAAAACTCATTATCTTAACGTGTACCAATCACTGTAAAGATTGACTATCAATATTAAGATCGATTGTCCAGCAACATCGGGGTTGATTGAATCAATCTTTGAAAATCAATCAATTTCCAATTATAATAATTGAAACATTTTTTTTTAAAAAAATAGGTTTTGTATAAATATAGCTTTTATGCCCATGACGTTTATGCCCTTGATTGGTGAATTAATAGAGTGAAAAAAAATTGATTTTGGTTAAAGTGTATAAAACTTGAACAACCTTCAACTCTACAGTTAATTTTTAAATATGAGTTAAATACATGTGCTATTCTACTCACCATTACATTAGGAAATATTAATTCGCCACACGTAGGATTTTGATGAACTAATCATTCACAAGTTTCGGTGGTCACCGTGATTGGCACTTTAACTCAATGATTGAATGCTGCAATAAATATGTATTGATATATAAAATTGGTTCCTATTTAAATTGCACCTCTACATATCTCATACATCATATAAAATGTCATTTCAATGTAATCCACAATTTTATGAGTAAATTACTAAATATATATGGAAAATTACTTGATTAATAATTGATCATCTAATAGTAAAACCAACTAATAAAATAATTTTCGAAACTCGTGAAATATTTGAGAATATCAATGCATGCTCAAATAGATTTTTTGATAATTCAGTGCAACCCAATCATACAATTCAAAAAAAAAACTCAATCATATTCTTAAATTACATAAATTCTTAGTCAACTTTTATTTTATTGTATTGACAGTCTCCACTATTTGTTAGAGGAAAATGAACTGATGGCTACTTTAATTTGAAAGTCAGTCCAACTTTAATTTTTCGCGCAGTTGTAATAATATATGGAGCTAGGATCATTTAAATTGAAGCCGTACATCTATCCCAAGTTCATGTGAAATTTCTTTTTTTTTGTCGTTTCAAGTGACTGTAATAGTGAAGCTGCAGACTGAGAACGGTGGAAACTTTCCTTATTAAGGATTCTCAATATCTTTGATTTTAGCTGCTTTGATACAAATGCATGAAGAAAAAGGGTCACAAGAGCTTCAAATAACATTTATTTGTTTTGTCATTTCAGACTACACCACACTTTTATGTATGAAAATTTAAGTTCATTACTTACTGATTTTCTAACAAATTTAAACTTATCAAACATACGATCAAATTCTTTTCAAAACACATTATTTAATAAATTAACTGATAATTCAATGCAAATTCAAACATGCAGTTAAATTATTTAAATTCTCTCAGTCAACTTTTATTTTATTAGTTATGACTATCCCCGTCAAATTATTAGAAAAATTTATAGTTTACAATCACTTTAATTATATAGTAGTGCTGATTTGGTTTTTCCCGTCGATCGAATGTAGCAAAACACGAAGTGCTAACAAGTCTTGGAAGAAAGACTTCAAGATGGCGATCTATTGGCCGCTTAAGATATTGAATTGAGTGGTTGAGTAATCCTCAGCCAATCAAATTGCAAGGCCATTGATAAACTTTTAGTATAAATTAATATTGAACTTTCCCTAATTGCAAGGCCAATTCTCGTGGAATTCTACAACAACCATCCTGATTCTTGAATGGCCGCGAAAATTCCACAAGCGATGAACCCTCTCTTGCGCACCACTCATCCTCTAAAATCTTATGAGTAATTTACTAAAATCTTTAAACATGTATGAAAATTATTTGATTACTGATTATCACAAATTTCAATATATCAAACATCCTATCGAACTACTAATTCCGAAGCATGTTATTTAAGAATCGATAATGAAATAAATTATTTGAATAAATTAATTATTGATCATCTAATAATAAAAACCAATTTATCAAAAATCTAATAAATAATTTTCAAAACCCATTAAATATTTGAGAATATCAAATATCAATGCTTGAATAGATTGTTTGATAATTCAATCCAAAACCCAATCATATAATTCAATAAATAAATAAAAAATCATAGAGAAAAAAGAGTTGATGGCCGCTTGTTTGTTGGCTTAATTTGAAAGTCAGTCAACTTTAATTTTCCACGTAGTTGTAATAATATATGGAAAATTAGTTAGGGTCATTTAAATTGGATCCGTATAGATGTCCCAAGTTCTTACGAAATTTCTGTTTTAGTCATTTCAAGTGATTGCAATAGTAATGAAGAGTGCAGACTGAGAGCAATGGAAACATTTATGTGTTTTGTCATTTCGGATTACACCCCAATCTTATGAGTAATGAAACTAAACACATACGAAGATTTACGTTGATTAATTATTGATTTTCTAATAAATTAATTTAAACTTATCAAACATCCAATCAAATTCTTCTCAAAACACATTATTTAATAGATTAACTGATAATGTAATGGAAATCCAAACAAACGGTTAAATTATTTAAATTCTCTCCGTTGTCAAAAGCAGCCATCCATCTAGATGGTCAACATTCAAAGCAAAGAAATTTTGCAGCAAGTTGGAAAGGAAAAGGAGCACACGGGCTTGGTATTTAAAAGAAGAAGTTGGCAACTACTTTGAAATATATACATATATATATTAATTTAATAGCCATTTTTTGGCTATAAAAGGAAGAGCTTCCTCATTCATTTTCATGAAATTCCATCGAGAGAAATCTTTCTTTCTTTGAGTGTTGAGAGTTTTCAAGAGTTTAATAAACTCTTGAGTGTCTAGTGATTTGAGAGTTTGGGTGTATTGGGGTTTTGGGTAATGAGCTAAAATACTACAATACTTGTAATTCCTTTTCACTAGTATAATAATTTCTTTCTGTCTTCGCCCGTGGATGTAGGCTGAAAGCCGAACCACGTAATTTCTGGTGTCCTCTTTTGTGCTTGTTCTTTATTTTATTTCCAATTTTATTTTAGCTGCGGTCCTGCTGCACCCACCAATTTCCTAACAGTGGTATCAGAGCTATTGGTTGTATTTTTTGGAGTCAGGAACTGTTCACGTATACGGCGTACGGCACTATTCACGTATACGGTGTAAGGCACTATTCACGTATACGGCGTACGACACTATTCACGTATATGGCGTATGACACTATTCACGTATACGGTACTATTCACGTGAAACGGTGGAAGCGATCCAAGAATTTTGCAGTGCAAAGCAGAGAATAGTGGTGTGAGTAAAGCAACTGTGTGGTTCTGTACATGTCTAGGAAAGTTCTATAAAAAAGGCGATAAGAGCTTAAGGAGTCTGGGTTTTAAGTGGGACCATTGTGACCCCTCCAGTCTTTCTTGGGAACTTTCCTGGTATGCATTCTCACACATACTCACAACTATTCAAGGTGGTACACTAGCTTGTGTGCAGTATTATCAACAAAATGGCGGCAAAGTATGAAATTGAGAAGTTTAACGGAAATAATTTTTCGTTGTGGAAAATGAAGATAAAAGCTGTATTGAGGAAAAATAATTGCTTGGCAGCAATTGGAGAAAGGCCCATGGAGATAACTGATGACAAGTGGAACGAGGTAGACGGCAACGCTATTTCTGATCTACACTTGGCACTTGCGGATGGAGTATTATCCAGTGTGGCAGAGAAAAATACGGCGAAGGAAATATGGGATACTCTCACAAAATTGTATGAGGCCAAGTCACTACACAACAAAATTTTCTTGAAGAGAAAACTCTATACTCTTCGAATGACGGAATCTACAATGGTGACCGACCACATCAACACATTGAAGACTCTATTTTCACAACTCACAACGTTGGGTCATAATATAGAGGAAAATGAACGTGCAGAGCTTCTACTTCAAAGTCTACCAGATTCGTATGATCAACTCATCATCAACCTGACGAACAACAATCCAGTGGAGGGTCTAGTTTTCGACGATGTTGCAGCCTCCGTATTAAATGAGGAGAGCAGGCGGAAAAATAAGGAAAACAGACAAGCAAGTTCGCAGCAAGCAGAAGCGCTATCGGTGACGAGAGGGAGATCAACAGAACGTGGTCCCAGTGGGAGTCAAAATCAGGGTAGATCAAAATCTATAAATAAGAAGAATGTTAAATGTTACAACTGTGGCAAGAAAGGGCACGTCAAGAAAGAGTGTTGGAGTAACCAGAAGAGAAGAGAGGGCAAAGAACCTGAGTCATCAAATGCTCAGGGGTGTGTAGCAAGTACCTCGGATGATGGTGAAATTCTCTACAGTGAGGCAACAACTGTTTCAGAAGGCAGAAAACGACTTTCTGATGTCTGGCTTATAGACTCGGGAGCTACCTGGCATATGACCTCTCGGAGAGAATGGTTCCACACATATGAACCTATCTCAGGAGGATCTGTATATATGGGTAATGATCATGCTTTGGAGATCGTTGGTATTGGTACTATCAAAATAAAAATGTTTGATGGTACAATTCGCACAATTGGAGAGGTACGACATGTCAACGGCCTGAAGAAAAATCTATTGTCTTTGGGACAAATGGATAGTCATGGGTACAAAACTCATGCGGAGAATGGAATTATGAAGATCGTTAAAGGCGCGCTTGTATTGATGAAGGCAGAAAAGATCGGTGCTAATCTATTCATGCTTAAAGGAGAAACACTACAGGAGGCAGATGCGTGTGTCGCGTCAAATGGAGAAGAATCAACGATGATGTGGCATCTCAAACTTGGCCACATGTCAGAACAAGGCTTGAAGATTCTCTCTGAGCGAAAATTACTTCCAGGGCTCAAATCGGTAAGTTTATCATTTTGCGAGCATTGTGTTACAAGTAAGCAGCATAGATTAAAATTTAGTAGATCTATTGCTAGAAGTAAAAGCATTCTAGACTTGATTCATTCTAATGTTTGGGAATCACCGGATATATCCATGGGAGGTGCAAAGTACATGGTGACTTTCATTGATGATTATTCCAGAAGATGTTGGGTGTATCCAATTAAGAAAAAGTCAGATGTATTTCCAGTGTTTAAAGAATACAAAGCGCGGGTGGAACTTGAATCTGGTAAAAAGATCAAGTGCTTGAGGACAAATAATGGTGGAGAATATACAGACGGCGAATTTCTTGCTTTCTGTAAGTAATAAGGTATTCAGAGGCAGTTCACGGTGGCATACACTCCTCAACAAAACGGAGTGGCAGAACGGATGAACAGAACTCTTACAGAAAGAATAAGAGCTATGTTGAGGACTGCTGGTCTACCCAATTCATTCTGGGCAGAAGCAGCCAAAACTGCCTGTTATATAGTAAATCGGTCGCCATCTACAGCTATTGGGTTGAAAACGGCGATGGAGATGTGGACTGGAAAGCCAGCTGATTATTCCTACCTACATGCATTTGGATGTCCTGTGTACGTAATGTACAATGCCCAAGAAAGAACAAAGCTGGATGCAAAATCTAGAAGATGTATCTTCTTGGGGTATGCTGATGGAGTAAAGGGGTATCGTCTGTGGGACCCCACTGCCCACAAGATCGTCATCAGTAGAGATGTTATTTTTGTAGAAGATCAACTGCAAAGAAAAGATGGAGATGATGGCACTGTAAAAGAAAAGTCAGAGACTGTGCCAGTATATGTTGAAAATAATCCAGAAGATTCAAATTCTTCTGAAGCAGCACCAGAGCATGAGGAACAAGAACCAGTCGAGTCTGAGGCTCTAGAAGTTCGTCGGTCAACTCGTGAGAGACGACCGCCAGTGTGGCACTCGGAGTATGTCACAGAGATCAACGTTGCATACTGTCTTCTAACAGAGGATGGAGAGCCTTCAACTTTCCATGAAGCTTTAAACAACTCAGATGTTGCTTTGTGGATGACAGCAATGCAGGAAGAAATTGAAGCTCTACACAAGAATAAGACATGGGAACTTGTACCACTACCACACGGAAGAAAATCCATTGGAAACAAATGGGTCTACAAGATCAAACGTGATGGCAATGACCAAGTGGAGCGGTATCGTGCGAGATTGGTGGTGAAAGGATATGCTCAGAAAGAATGTATTGATTTCAACGAGATATTTTCGCCGGTGGTTCGACTCACAACAGTCAGAGTAGTCTTGGCGATGTGTGCTACATTTGACTTACATCTTGAGCAGTTGGATGTGAAAACTTCATTTCTTCATGGAGAACTTGAAGAAGATATATATATGCTCCAACCAGAAGGTTTTGCAGAAACAGGAAAGGAGAACTTGGTTTGCAGGTTGAACAAATCTCTATACGGTCTCAAACAGGCGCCGAGGTGTTGGTATAAGAGATTTGATTCCTTCATCATGAGCCTTGGATACAACAGACTCAGTTCAGACCATTGTGCATATTACAAGAGGTTTGAAGATAATGATTTCATCATTTTGTTGTTGTATGTGGATGACATGTTGGTAGCAGGTCCCAACAAAGATCGAATCCAAGAATTGAAGGCACAGTTGGCTAGGGAGTTTGAAATGAAGGATTTAGAACCAGCAAACAAGATTCTAGGGATGCAAATACACCGAGACAAAAATGACAGGAAAATTTGGCTTTCACAGAAGAATTACTTGAAGAAAATTTTGCGGCGCTTCAACATGCAAGATTGTAAGTCAATTTCTACCCCACTTCCTGTTAATTTCAAATTATCCTCAAGTATGTGTCCTAGCAATGAAGTGGAGAGGAATGAGATGTCTCGAGTACCGTATGCATCAGCAGTGGGAAGTTTAATGTTCGCTATGATATGTACAAGACCGGACATTGCACAAGCAGTGGGAGCAGTTAGTCGATACATGGCGAATCCTAGTGGAGAGCATTGGATAGCTGTGAAGAGGGTTCTGAGATACATCAGAGGAACCTCAGATGTTGCATTATGTTATGGAGGATCAGAGTTTACTGTCAGGGGTTATGTGGATTCAGATTTTGCAGGAGATATTGATAAAAGGAAATCCACTACTGGTTATGTGTTTACACTTGCGGGAGCAGCTGTAAGCTGGGTTTCGAAACTGCAGACCGTTGTGGCTTTATCTACAACAGAAGCAGAATACATGGCAGCTACACAAGCTTGCAAGGAAGCTATTTGGATACAAAGATTATTGGAGGAGCTCGGGCACAAACAACAGAAAATTTCTGTGTATTGTGACAGTCAGAGTGCCTTGCACATTGCAAGGAATCCAGCTTTTCATTCCAGGACAAAGCACATAGGAGTTCAGTATCACTTCGTTCGAGAAGTAGTGGAAGATGGAAGTGTGGATTTACAGAAAATCCATACTAAGGAGAACCTAGCAGATGTTTTGACCAAGCCGATAAATACTGATAAGTTTGTCTGGAGTAGATCCTCTTGTGGCCTAACAGAAACGTAGGCAACATGATTATGGCGAAGTAGAAAGGATGGTGTGGAGATTGATTGATTCTCCATCAAAGCTCCAAGTGGGAGAAATGTCAAAAGCAGCCATCCATCTAGATGGTCAACATTCAAAGCAAAGAAATTTTGCAGCAAGTTGGAAAGGAAAAGGAGCACACGGGCTTGGCATTTAAAAGAAGAAGTTGGCAACTACTTTGAAATATATACATATATATATTAATTTAATAGCCATTTTTTGGCTATAAAAGGAAGAGCTTCCTCATTCATTTTCATGAAATTCCATCGAGAGAAATCTTTCTTTCTTTGAGTGTTGAGAGTTTTCAAGAGTTTAATAAACTCTTGAGTGTCTAGTGATTTGAGAGTTTGGGTGTATTGGGGTTTTGGGTAATGAGCTAAAATACTACAATACTTGTAATTCCTTTTCACTAGTATAATAATTTCTTTCTGTCTTCGCCCGTGGATGTAGGCTGAAAGCCGAACCACGTAATTTCTGGTGTCCTCTTTTGTGCTTGTTCTTTATTTTATTTCCAAGTTTATTTTAGTTGCGGTCCTGCTGCACCCACCAATTTCCTAACATCCATCAACTTTTATTTTATTAGTTATGATTATCTCCATCAAACTATTGCAAAAATTTATAGTTTACAATCACTTTATCTATATTTTCCATGGGGTATTAATGAAGTGCTTTTTCTCGTTGGTCGAATGTTGCAACACATGGAATGCTTACAAGTCTTCAAAGATGGCGATGTATTGGAAAGTCTTAAAAAAGTCTTCAGCCAATCAAATTGCAAGACCTGCTATAAACTTTTAGTATAAATTGCTCCGCAATGGAAAGTTGCTCATTGCACATTTAATTTTAACCAAATGAAAAGTTGCTCTGCAATGGAAAGTACTTCCTGTCTTAAGTTCTCATTAATGTCACTAATTTGGATTATTGTATTGATGAATGAAATGCTTGGATACAGAGCATGCTTGGAAACAGAGAGGACTGCTCTGTTGGAAATCAAGAGCTTCTTCATATCAGTCAGTGATATTGGATATGATGACAAAATTCTTCCTTCATGGGTTGGTGAGGATGATGGAATGCCGTCTGATTGTTGTGATGATTGGGAGGGAGTTAAGTGCAACGCCACCACACGACGGGTGATGCAACTCTCACTCAATGATAGAACTTCAGCTTCGCTTCTGAATATGTCATTGTTTCATCCTTTTGAAGAATTGAAAAGCCTTGACTTATCTTGGAATGAGTTTACAGGCATCTATGAGAATAGAGGTCCGTATATATGTATACATTTATTTCTCGTCCATAAATATTTTGTCAGTGACTAATTAATAATAACACTTCATATGCATTTGCAGCTTACGATAGCTTTGGGAGTTTGAAGCAGCTGAAGATGTTAAATCTTGGTGATAATTTCTTCAACGACAGCATATTACCATATTTGAATACACTAACTTCACTTACCACTTTGATTCTTAGTGACAATTCCATTGAAGGTTCCAGAACCAAGCAAGGTATACATATACGTTTCAGGCCAGCAGATATACATGTCAGGCAACTTAATTAATTTCTTAATTAAAATATATATTTATATTGTCTTGATCAAAATTAATGTTTTCTGAGCAGGATTAGCAAATTTGAGATACTTGCAGGTGTTGGATCTAAACGAAAAGTGCTGGTCTTTTTTTAGATTATTTGAAATGACTTAGAAGTCAACATCAAAATATATGAGAATAATACAAATTAATTTCTAAGTATAATTTAACAAGGATTTGATTTTTTTTAAATAGATTATAGGGGTTCTGACTAAATTATCTACTTTTAGAAAATTAAGAAGTCATTCTTTCTATGTTTTTTTTTTGGATAGATTATAGTGGCTCTTTAACAAATTTATGTTTTTTTAACAGGATTAGCAAATTTGACAAACCTGCAAGTGTTGGATTTAACTGAAAACCAAAATCTGACAACGCTAGGTAGGCCACTGAATCTGAGATAAGAAGCAAATTAAATGTAGAATTAATGTTCATCAAACGCGTGGGATCACATACAATGCCGTTAAATGTAATGTTTACATTTTTATCTGCGCATGTAGGATTCATAAATTTGCCAAACTTGAAAACATTGGATCTTCGTTATTGTGGGATAACTACAATTCAAGGTATATAACAATTCACTTCCTATTAATGTCGAATTTAGAAAAGTTTTCGACAGCCCTCACTTTTTAGTGTTTTTAAAGTATTATTGATAAATGTATATAACAACCCAAAGATTATAAACTTTTTTTAAAAATTTACTGACTTAATTCTTCTATTCCTCTATTTTTTTCCAAAATAAATATATAAATTCTTCTATGCCTCTATTTTCTTCCAAAATAAATAAAGCAGGATTAGCCAATTAGTCAAAATAGTATAAGCTTATCCGTAACATGGCCAAGTAATATTTGAATTTTGGTAAATAGTTTAACTATTTAAAAAATGCTGCATCCTTGACATCGTTTCTTCTTTCTTGGTGCAGGATTGGCTAAATTGAAAAGCTTGGAAGCATTGTATTTGAGTGGAAATAATATAAACGGTTCTTTAGCAAGCCAAGGTAAAATTTTTAAATAAACGTGATAATTTCGAATGCTTACATTAATGATATATACCCCCAATTTCTAGCGACTTGTTTGTCGGTCAAACTTGCTACTTGAAAGACAAAATTATGAAGACCGGTTTTTTCCCCCTTTAATTAATAATACCTTTAAAAAGTGACTTCTTTATTTGTATTGGTAATAGTTACGAGAGGTAATATAAATTTTCAAGATAAATGAATTAAGTGTATTTTAGACCATTTATTATTTATGAAATTAACTCAAAAATTAGAGAACCAATATAATGTCCAATGAACGCGTACTCAATAGGCAGTAGCCAATATTTATGACGAACAAGAAGTGCTGGACTCTTTTTTAGACTATTTGAAATGACTTAGAAGTCAACATCAAAATATATGAGAATAATACAAATTAATTTCTAGGTATAATTTAACAGGGATTTTATTTTATTTTTTATAGATTATAGGGGTTCTAACTAAATTATCTACTTTTAGAAAATTAAGAAGTCATTCTTTCTATGGCTTTTTTTTTTATAGATTATAGTGGCTCTTTAATAAATTTATGTTTTTTTTTTAACAGGATTAACAAATTTGACAAACCTGGAAGTGTTGGATTTAAGCGGTAACCAAAAGTTGACAACGCTAGGTAAGCCACTGAATCTGAGATAAGAAGCAAATTACGAATTAATGTTCATCAAAAGCGCTGATCATAGACAATGCTTTTAAATGTAATATTTTGATTTTTTATCTACGCATGTAGGATTCGCATATTTGCCAAACTTGAAAGCATTGGATCTTAGTTATTGTGGGATAACTACAATTCAAGGTATATAACAATTCACTTCCTTCAATGACAAAAATTGTTTTAGATATAAATCAAGTTTGGCAAATTTGACAAACTTGAAAAAATTGGATTTTCATGGTTGTGGAATAACTGCAGTTCAAGGTATACGGCAACCATTCACTATCCAAATTTCTTGTGATATTATTATGACCTTAATTTTTACATATGTATAATGTCAAATTAAAACCAATTTTTGACTGGAAAACTTGACAAACTTGACTACAATTGGTAAACGGAAAAAATTTACTTTCTAATTTCCTAGTAAAATTTAAAATTTAAAAAGAAAAAATAAAATCATTTTGAGTATGATCAATTTAATTAGATCTTAATCATAAGCTTTATTACTACAATTAAAATCATATTACATAAACTATGAAAATTTCTAAAGTAATATTACTTATCTTAACCCAATCCCTTCCACATTTATCTAGTTGAACTAGTAATTAAATTTATTAATTTAAAATAAATAAATGTTTTATTAAAATTTAAAAAATATTGTTATTCATCTTAAACCAAGCTCTTGCATAATTCTATTCATTTTATAGTTTTAGAAAAATAAATTCAATTAAATTAATTGTTACATGTTAAAAAATTCTTATCATGTGATTTATCTATTTTTAGCTCTTTTTTAAATAAGAAAAAATATTTTTATATACAAATTAGTGCAGTTTGATTTAGATTAGAGGCAGAACAAGCCAACTTTAGCTATAGCAGCCAAGACTTTTTCTTTAAAAGGGCCGAAGAGTATTAAAAAAAATCAATATAAACTTCTAATTTAAATAAGCATTCATTAGCATAACCAAAAAAAAAAATTGATAAGTTATTTATATTTCAATTAAATTTCACATTCTCTATCAAAACATATAGTTAAGTAAAGACTGGAAATTATTAAAAAAATTCTCAAACTTGGGCATTACTTCTTTCAAAGATAAAAATATTCTTGAAGATTTAAGGGCATGGCTCTTGGTTAAGGATTGAAAGTTCAACATTAGTTGAACTCTTACTTAAAGAAATTACACTTTTTAATACATATTTTCTCTTAAAAAATGCATTTCAAGTCTAAACAACAAGATAATTATTTTTATTTACATCATAATTATGGTAAAATTAAATTTTAATTATATTTGTCTTATAGTGAATTTTTTTTATCTAGTAGTGATAATGTACTAACTTCCGTGGACATTACTATTCAGAATAAGGGGCACTCGTGTGTTTTTTAAAATTTAAGGGCTATCTTTAATATTTAAAACGTGTATGATTAAAGAGTATTTTAGTATAACTTTAGGGCGTCGAATATAAATAAGGTTAAGGTTAAGAGCAATAGTGGAAGCGGGGGTTAGGTTTGATGGGGCCATAAAGCAGAAATCATAAATTTGATTGGACTATAATATAAAATCAATATAATTTAGAGGGCCAACGACAAAGACCATAATGGAGAAGCCAAAAACTTGAATAGCTATAATATAAAAGCTCCAAAAGTAGGATTAAACACAAAATATGCATAGAAAAATGTGCAATTTCAATTCAACCCCTTATTTTCCTGAATTTTTTTTTAACAAATGGGAGGCCAGAGTTCCACCCGAACTGAATATTGCATGTATGTTTTTTGCCAGCCCGAAAAGGGTAATGTCTTTACTCCTAGGTTCTAGTACTATGCATATCTCAGGGTATAAGTTTTGTTACGTCCCTCTAACTAAATGTTCTATGACAGAAGTGGCATCCTCTGCAGCACTTAATTCATTAATCACTTAAGAAGACTAGGTTCCTCGGATGGGAATGTTCTTCTTTCTAATTAGTAAACTTTCCTCATACTATCGAAGTTTAAAACAATAACAAAAAGATGCTAACTGAAGGAGAAATGTGACCTTTTAATACAAATTGATTATCCAACATGTATGTGCTAACTATACCTCAACAATTTTTATATTAAAATGTCAATTTTACCTTTCGACAATATGTTTTTTGCATAACAGCTTAAACTACAGAAGAAACATTGTATTAAAATTTTACAAGGAACCACCACCTGATAGGTAAAAGTAATTTCATGACAGATGAAAGTGTCAAATATACAAAACTACAAATATCACCAATTTAGAAATTGAATCTTTTTATAAATTTTGACCCCTTTATTTTTCACTTCTCAGGAATATGTGAGTTGAAAAATCTTTTTGAGCTGAACCTTAGAAGAAATAATTTTGAAGGTCATCTTCCTCGGTGTCTCAACAACCTCACACGCCTCAAAGTTCTTGATATTTCTTCCAATCAGTTAAGTGAAATCTTGCCTTCAGTAATTGCAAACCTCACATCCCTTGAATATTTGGCTCTTTATGACAACAAATTTAAAGGGCGCTTGTTTTCATTCTGTTCATTAGCCAACCTCTCAAAACTTAAGGTCTTCCAACTATCGACGGAAACCGATTTGTTACAAGTCGAAACAGAAAATTGCCTCCCTACATTTCAACTGAAAGTCCTCAATTTACACAACTGCAACTTAGGTGTCATTCCTAATTTTCTTCTACACCAATTTAACTTAAAATACCTTGATCTCTCTCACAATAAGTTGGCTGGCAATTTCCCAACTTGGTTGTTGGAAAACAACACAAAATTGGAAGTTTTGTACTTGGTTAACAACTCATTCTCAGGGTTTCAACTGAGCGGTGCCCAACATGGTTTGATTTGTTTAGAGATTTCCAGTAACAGATTCACTGGTAAGCTCCCGCAGAATTTGGGTATTGTCCTTCCGAAATTGGTCTATATGAATATATCAACAAATAGTTTTGAAGGCAATATTCCTTCTTCTATTGGCAAGATGCAAGGGCTATGTACTCTGGACGTGTCTAGTAACAATTTTTCAGGAGAATTACCTCAATCTCTAGTTACTAATCGCTTCTCGCTACAATGGTTGGACTTGTCAAATAATAATTTCGGCGGGCAGATTTTTTCCAATTACATGAACTTGACTCAATTGCAGCAGTTTTTTTTGGACAACAATCATTTCAGTGGGGAGATTAAAGATGGATTGTTAAGATCCACTGTATTAGAAGTCTTAGATATATCCAACAACTCCTTCTCTGGTCATATTCCTTCTTGGATGGGCAATTTCTCAAATCTTTATATTCTCTCAATGTCCAAAAATCCATTGGAAGGTAATATTCCAGTCCAATTCAACAATCTTGTAAGTCTTCAATTTCTAGATATTGCCGAAAATAATTTGTCCGGATCCATGATATCTACCCTGAATCTTTCATCAGTGAAGCACCTTTATTTGCAAAATAATGCTCTTAGTGGGTCAATTCCAAATACATTTTTCAGAGGCTCTGCATTGGAGACTTTAGATTTGAGGGATAATTACTTTTCTGGTAGAATTCCACATCAGATCAACGAGCATTCAAATCTGCAGGCTCTGCTTTTGAGAGGGAATTATCTACAAGGACCTATTCCTCATCAATTGTGTCAATTGCGACAATTAAGTATCATAGATCTCTCACACAACAGGCTTAATGGTTCAATACCTGCATGTATTGCTAATTTGTTGGTTTGGAAGGTAGGAAATGAATCTTTGTATGAATTAGGTGGGAGAGGTGTGGTTTTCAGAGCATACATCTGGGAACACTATAATTCTACTGTTCAACTGCTGCTGGATGGAGGTAATTCAAAAAATTTCAATCCACAAGTGGAGGTGAATTTTATGACAAAGAACAGATATGAATCTTACAAGGGTGTCGTTCTTGAGTACATGGCAGGACTAGATTTGTCGAGCAACGAGTTAACAGGTGACATTCCATCAGAAATTGGTGACCTTCAAAATATTCGTGGATTGAATTTATCTCATAATTTCTTGTCGGGCTCTATACCTGTGAGCTTTTCCAATCTGAAAATGATAGAGAGCCTAGACCTTTCCCACAACAGACTAAATGGTCAAATTCCTCCTCAGTTGACTGAACTTCACAGTTTATCTACATTCGATGTGTCATTCAACAATTTGTCCGGCCCAATCCCAGACAAAGAGCAATTTTCCACATTTGATGCAAGCAGCTATAGAGGAAATCTCCATCTTTGCGGTCCATCAATTAACAAGAGCTGCACCAATCTCCCAGAGTTGCTAGAACCATCACCCAAAGAAGAAGAAGATGAATCTGCGGTTGATATGGTGGCATTCTATTCGAGTTTTGTTGCGTCCTGCGTCACAGTGATGTTGGGGTTACTCGCGATCCTTTGGGTAAACCCATATTGGCGCAGACTATGGTTTTATTTCATTGAAGAATGTATTGATTTATGTTACTATTGGCTTTTCAAATATGTAATCTATTGGTGATCGTAGAGTACGATTACAATAGAAAGAATAAGGATGTGACGCTTGTTTTCTAGTACTACGTATTCTATTGGTGATCGTAGAGCACGATTATAATAGAAAGAATAAGGATGTGCCACTTATTTTCTAGTACTACGTATTCTATTGGCTTTTCTGCAATCTGGTATATGTTTTTTCAGAAACTAGATTCAAGGTTTCTACTTACCTTTCGTCTGATTTTCTCGTGATTCAAATGAACTTCTTCCCATAGCTTTTAAGCCTTGCAAGTTCTTTACAATTTATCAGAATTCGAGAGATCCTTCTAATCAAATTGCAGAAGAATTAAATTACCTAACAAAAGCAATTAGGAGAAGACAGCATTTATTAATTATAACGTTATTCACCTGAAATACAATTATAATTTATGTCTGTAATTCACAAGAATCTACACAAAAAAAATATATATATTAACCATGAAAGATGTAAAGACTGATAAGGAAAAGGAAAAAAGGGAAAACAACGGATGGTTGATGAAAACCACAGAGACATCATTCAAACAGAGAGATCGGCCAAGTTGAAAGTTCTTTCAACAGCTCTGCACCAGGATTCTGCCTTCTTCTTCCTGAATTCCTCGTTTAAGACAGGCTTGAAAGTGGTTGAAGTCTTAGTCCTTTCTCCAGAATCAAAAATCTCTTCTTCTTTGAAAACCCCAATTGCTAATCCAGCTGCAAAGGCAGCTCCAAGAGCCGTTGTCTCTATGTCAGCTGGTCTGATGACTGGGCTTCCCAACAAGTCCGCCTGTAAATCATGATAAGAACAGTTTTATATGGCCTTCCAGGGCATAAAGATAATTAAATATCAACACTGGATTCCAGAAAATGGAAAGAGTGTGATGTCTGAATAATGCACAGATTGTTCAAAATTACCATTATTTCCATGAGCGCTAATTGCTAATTAAGTGATTGCTATTTGAGACCCACACAGTACAACAAAGAAATTGTAGAAAAAAGGAGAACATGCCAGGCTATTTTACAAATCAACATAAAATGTCGGGAAACAGTTGTGAAATTTTAATGCAGAAACAGTATGAAACACAAAATTTCCTCTTTTTACTTTTTCTTTCTTTTTTCCACCCACAAAGTAAGACCCTTTGAAAGCATTTGAATCTAAACATTGCTTTAGCTTCTGATTAGCAAGCAGCCAGCTAAAAGTTTATTTGGAAAACATCTCTTAAGAATGCATCACACAAATCATGCAGAAGTGTCAAATAAACATTTCTAGAGCCCTAGAAAGACCAACTGACCTGCATTCAACTATGAGAAGCTCAAAAATGGGAAATCATAATATTTTTCTAAAGAAAGCAGAGTAGCTAAATTTGCGTCGATAGCTGCAAAACTATAACCAATAAGAAGAAACAATACCAAGAACAGGATACTTCAGGAAAAAAGAAACAGCATAAAAATTGATGAGAAAATTGGAAATTGTTATCAGTCATGCATATGAATGAAGAGCTGTGTAGAACTGCAACTGAGCACTAAAAATAGCGAGAAGTGCAAACCTGAATCTGCATTAAGAGGTCGTTAACCGTAGCACCTCCATCCACTCTAAGCAGGAACTCCGACTTTGCATCCTTTATGACACCCTTCTCCACTGCATCCTTTTGCATTGAATCCAAGACATCCTTCACTTGAAAACACATGCTCTCAAGCACAGCTCGAGCAATGTGAGCCTTGCTTGTGAACCTAGTAATCCCAATGCAAACGCCGCGAGCGTCATCACGCCACCATGGAGCAAACAATCCATTAAAAGCAGGTACAAAGTAAACCCCACCAGTTGAGTTGACCTGCAATGCTAATTCCTCGATCTCACTTGCACTGCTAATTATGCCCAGACTGTCTCTGAGCCACTGGACTGCAGCTCCAGCGATGGCAATTGAACCCTCTAAAGCATAGTTAGTTGGTGCTTTAGGACCAAGCTTAAAGGCTAAAGTGCTCAAAAGTCCATGCTTTGACTTAACTACCTCTTCACCTGTGTTCATAAGTATAAAAGCACCAGTACCATAGGTGCTTTTAGCCTCACCCTTTTTACAAGCTTGTCCTAACATAGCTGCATGCTGGTCGCCAAGACATCCTGAAATTGGTATTCCAGTAATTGGCCACCCTTTGCCAATTTTTCCAATAATCTCAGAATTACTTACAATTTTGGGCAAAATTTCAGCCGGTATCCCTAGTGTTTCTAGTGTAGGCTTATCCCAATCAAGAGTTTTGAGATTCATAAGCATCGTTCGCGATGCATTAGAGACATCAGTGACATGCAAACCACCGTTCACTCCACCAGTTAAATTCCATATTAGCCAAGTGTCTATAGTTCCAAACAGGGCATCCCCCTTCTTAATAGCCTCGTTAACAGCATCCACATTTTCCATCATCCATAGCAGTTTCACCGCACTGAAATAAGTGCTGATAGGCAAACCAACGGCATCCAGAAAATGGGTTTTCCCACCAGGTAATTCCTTCTCCAATTTCCTAAAAATGAGACCATTTTCAAACATCAAAGGTAGAAATTCCAAAAATCAAGAAATGGCCAGAATTGCATAATCCGAATCATGGTCATTAGATGACACCCTAAGCCTACTCATGTATCAAAACCAATAATCAAAAGGCCCCAGATCTTCAATGGTTGAAATAATGACAATAAACGAACAAAGAAAAATAACAGGAAAAGGACAGGCTGGTCACCTGCAAACAGAACTGGTACGAGCATCCATCCAAACAATAGCATTATAGAGGGGACAACCAGTAGATTTGCTCCAAAGAACAGTTGTCTCCCTCTGATTGGTCAAACCAATCGCCTTCAATCCACTGTCCACATTGTGGCCATCAGCCGTAGCCTTGTCCAAAGCCTTAGCCATACACACCCTCACACTCTCCAGGATCTCCATCGGCTCATGCTCGACCCATCTAAACAAATTTTAAAAAAAAAAAAAAAAAGTTCAGTTTAACAAACCCTTCATTGGATTTAATATCACTACAATAAAAAATAATTAGTCACACAATTCTTTACACATGCTTATAAAGCCAAATTTTTTTCGGAAACAGAGAGCTCGGACTAAAAATATCAAATTTTAATAAACCATCAATCAAATTTAGTACGATAATATTTACAAAAGAAAGCATAAAAATGAAAAAGAGAAAGGTGGGTACCCGGCTTCAGGGTAAAACTGAGTGAACTCGACCTGGTGAGATCCGATGGGACGAGCCTGATGATCATAGATGATGAACCTGGTGCTCGTTGTGCCCTGATCGATTGCTCCTATGAATACCTCCTTAGCTTTAGCCATTTTTGCTTCAAAAATGCTCACTCTGATGTGGGTTTCGAGTGTTTGTTCTGAAAGAAACTATAAAACAGAGAGAGAATGATCCCTGAGATATACGAGAAACCCGAGGGAAATTTTCTTGGAATAGCAGACAAGTGTTATCCAAATAACTGAAAAAATTTTACCATGATTTTGACAGCTATTTGTTTTTTTTTTTTTTGAAAAGCTATTTGTTTTTATGATTATTATTAGTAGATTTTTTCCAATTCAATCATTTGACAATGATCATAGTATCAATATTAATTCGTTCCTCTCAAAAAAAATTATTAATTCGTTAATAACTATTATTTTAGGGATTATTTTAATTTCATCGTCATCGAAATATTGTTATTCTCGTCCAAGTTATCTTTATTTCATCGTCAACAATAAGAGAAAGTCTTAGATAAGATTAAAGTAACATTATCTGTATTTATTTTTATCTAATATAATTTCATCAGATAATTACTTTTCAAATTTGGCTAATTAATTTGTTCTTAAAAGGAAATTAATTAGCTATATCTCATATGAGAGAAATTTTAGAATATATTTATTATATTTATTATATGCATGACATATGTAATTAAATTTAATATAACCACCACTTGCATGATAGTTTATAAAATAAATACACACATGTCATTACATTATTTGTTGTTATATGACTGACATGGTACAACAGATATATTCTAAAATTTCTCCTCATATCATTCAAGAAAAAAAAATCCATTTAAAAAAGAAATATTTACAAACTAATTACATAAGGATGAGATATAATGTGTAAAAAAAAAAGAGTCAATTTTAATTGAGATTTTTTAAAAAGAATTTTAGTTATGGGTTTGATAAAGAGAATGACAATAGTTTTATTTATTTTTATAAATTAAATATAAAAAAAATATGGTGATTAAAAAATATGGAATGCCGAGTGGTCTGAATGGTAATTAAAAATATAATATATAAACATATATTTGCAATACACTTTTTTTTATTTATGCAACATAAGTTGATTAATAAATTTGGGAGTTTTACATTAAAAAATATATATATATACATGTTAAATAAGAGGAAATATGAAAGAACAAATATAAAATTGTGGAGAGAATCTTAAAAATTAGAGAGAGATGATTTCAAGGCGGAAAGTTTTGAGGGTATTTGTTTTGTTTTATTACGTCATGGTTCCGGAGTACTTGGTTTGCTAAACGACTTGGTTGGTGGGTTATCGCCACGTGGGATGATCATAGATTGCTTGTGATCTTCACTTTAGTTGACTTTGACAAAGTTTTGCACGAGCTGCTCGTGCACTTCACGCGCCTTGGGAAACGAAAAAGTACTGTACTCTTAGGGAGTATGAAGTTAGCAATACTCGCTCCCTTTGAATTTGTTAGTTTCTGTTTTTCGTTTCGAAATAGGCAGAATAGATTACAATTACAAATGCTTGCCTATTTAAATAATGTAAATGCAAGTTTCCTTATATGCTTTTCCAAAATGGGAACATAATTTATAATTTACCACAATTGAACAATTTTTTTCTGAAATCAACAAATTAGTTAGTATTTAAAAGATAAATTTTTTCATCAATAAAATAACTCACAGTCACTTAAGTTCGAATAATAATAGAAAATGTTGATTGTATTTAATACGTTAGATTTATTATTTTCATCTAATTTTTTTTTAAAAAAATATGATAATAATCCGAGATGTTTACCGTAATTTGAATAATGTAATTACATTAAAGACTTAAGGGGATATTAGAGAATATTAATACATACCCACCATGTCTTTATTTTTTCTACGATAATTATAAAACAAACAAATCATTTCTTTAACAAATCCTCTACAATTTTCTTTCGACTTACCATAAATTTTGTGTGGCATCATACGAAACCTTATTAAACAAATGACGGTAACACAAAAGATCACACAATCAATACAGTTTCTATTTTAGTGAAGCAGAAAATTGCATTCAATTGAGGCTTTGCCCAGTTGCCCAAAAGTCAATTAAGGTCATGGAAATCAAGCAGGGGACCACTAGACGGTGGGGCAATTTTTGATGTGTGGTTATTGATCGGCTTGACGTATTAGGTGGGACCGTGTATTAATGAACCGCATTTGTGGAATTTTTCTCCTTGAACTCAATTTGTGGAATGTCTAAATAAATAAAATTATTTTTTTTTCCAATGGAAACGATTATAAATCACGAGTAATGATTTAGTAGCCTATTATATTCAATTTATACGTTGTTGTTTTGTTAATTCACAGGTTTAATATTGCTTATAAAGAGTCGTAAAATTTGTTATGTATCAATTACTCACCATATGATCGACACTATTATACACTAGATTAATTCTTCATAAATCATATTGTCAAATTGAAATAAAAAATCAAGACAGTTCAAAGTTGGAATCTCTATTACATAGTAATTCAACAACGCAAAATGGAATGAAAAATCTTCCATCCATCCATCCAACCAAAACACAAATTTGGACATTGACTGGTACGTGTCCTTATCCGAACTTTGACATTGGTAAGGATTATAATTACAGCTCTGAAGCCAATCAAAATTGGGCATTCAATTCAAGTTGGTTTATGCTGAATGAGGTTTGGCCAACCACTAACATTAATACATTATTAGTTAGTTACCATGTCTTAAATTATTAATAAAATTTAAAAGCTAAAATTTAATAGCTGGTTAACAACTTATATATCCTCCAATTGCCAAACTGATATCGTATTGTTTGTTCCTGGCTAATGTCAATTCATTAACAAACGTTCTTAAATTGTTAAGAGATGGATTGGGAATGTAGATGTGAAAAGCACTTTTTGAATCCTGCAAAAGGTTTTGAAAATGCTGTTAGATAAAAGCACTTGTTTTGTTTTCTTTTTTCTTTTCGTACTGGGCTTTGGGCCTCTAGTTATTGATCTCTTCTTAAGCCCAAGTTTTTCTACATTTTCTACGGTGCTTACTTAATTTATACTTCTCGACACATGTTGTCCTCTAATAATCTGCGTCTTCATATTTTATACTTTATAATTGAAGTTGGACAGTTGTAATTTAAAAGTGTAACACTAAAGTATTTGTAACTTGGAATGTAAATTAGTTTGATTTTACACTTTTGTAATGAAAAATTTGTTATATCTTTAATATTTTTTTAAAATTATTATTTAAAAATTATAGTTATTATGTATTATTAACTTTTGTTTTATAATGATAATTTTTTATACTAATTTTTTTACAGTAACTATACTTTAAAAATTACAACATTTTAATTTCAAACAGTGCATAAATCCTAAATTTAGAGTTCCATGTATCTATGCTGGGCATATCAATATGTAGATTCGTATTCAAACAAATTTACAAACTAATTGGCATTTTGTTAGGTTTAACGTTTGATCTTTTTCATTTTTTTTAATCAAGATTCAGTTTGTCTGTTTGCATTCCGTTTTTGTCGTATCTTATTTTACATTTCAGTTTTAATCAATCGATGTACACGTTTGATATCATCGTCTTCTTTTCATTCTTCCTTTTTTTTTTAATTAATCTTTTATATTTCATTACGGCACATTCTTTTTCACGTAATGGCCTTCATATTCGAATAATGTTGAGTTTTTTACTTATGTATCGGCCAGTAGTAGAGCATCTAAAGAATCTTTAAATTTACTCTAATTTACTTTACACTTGTGGCAATTAAGTGATAAAAATTAATCCCTCAAAATCACCAATAGATACATTAATTTTTTAATCAATCTTTCTCATTATTAATTGTATTGTTATTTATTTTTTAAGAACAATAAATAATAATATGCAGATCTTTTCATAAAATATAAATTTTAATAGAGAGAGAGAACCACCTGTCAATATAAAGAGTGAGAAACAATCTTATTAACGATCTAAATTACGTGTCTTTGAAGGTTTAATAGTGATTAACTTTTCAATTAGAAGTAATCTTATTTAATACTCTTTGGAGTGATCAGTTGACAATAGCTTAAAAATTTTGCCAATAAAAAGAGCATTAGAAGGTTTTTTTTTTTTTTTTTTTGGAAAAGAGGATTAGAGGTTTTTAAAGAGAATAAATAGGTAGGTTGGCTTAGCTGCTGAGGCTCAATACGTTCCCTTTAATGGGCTGAAGGCCCAAGACTAATTTCATTAGCCACCAACCGACTGAAGTGGGTTCCTCTCAACATTGAACCGGCCAGCCTAGCCATTTGAAATAGAGCCACGTCAGTTATCCTACCATGTGATTCACGAGCATCCATCCATAAGATGCTAGTTTCGTAAATTTACAATTCATAAAATTTATTATTTAATAAATGAATGGTAAATAATATTAAAATTCAAGTTCAGATTCAAATTCTGGGATTCGTAATATTATTGTTTGAAATAATAATGCAATCAAGTTAAATCTACGGCGGAAGAAACATAAATAATTGCACATAAAAAGTATGATCTGAGACAAATTATAATTACTAAAACATATAAATAGTTTGTTTAATGAATTGTTAGCATTTGATTGAGACACCACCCATTTTAGATATCGTATATGAATAAAATCAGCAACGAAATCAAGCTTGATTTGAATAGCCTAGATGAGCCTTCCCTGGTAGGCAAGCTTTTAAAATATTATAATATATTCTTGAATGAAATCATACATTAAATGAATATTATAAATGCCATCAACGTTTCTCTCTCCCAAATAAAAAAATATCTGCAAACAGAGGTATTTTATGGGCTCAGGCTATTTGTCCCAAGGAGGACAACCCAATTGGATCAAGAAAATAAGAAAGGGAATAACCCAACCATCTAAGGATGTTAAATTTTAAATTATTATAGTAAAAACTTTGATAAATTGGTAATTTTAACTAAAAGTTTTTTTTTTAAAGCAAATCTCCATTTAGGATCTATGTGATTGAATTAATTTAATAATTTTATAAAATGAATTATGGTAGTTCAATATATGACCCGCTTAGTACAAAAATCAATAATATGTTAATATATGTAATTAGAATATTTACATGCCATTTGTATGAAGATAACCAATATTTACATGTAACATCATAAAAGATTATTGACTATTTTCTAAGGTAGGTCGAATCCTTATATTATAATTTTAATAACTACAAAATTAATTAAACATGATATTTTAAAAACCATATCATCACACACACAATTTTTTACAGCCACCCCATATATAAATGTTAGTGCATGAGGGGAAAAAAACAGTTCCTAAGGTGGATATAACTTATGATTATTATAAGCTTACCTTGCAAATAATACATGATTTACCACAGTCTTACCTATAATATCATGGAAAAATTAAATAAATTCTAATCTTTAAATAGTTTGAATCAATGTGTCGAAACCAATAACGCCCGGCACGTTGATTGAATTGACAAAAATCCCAATTGGGTATGTTTTATTAATTGTGTAATTGAAGGCGCGGCAGACGAAGATTGCTTCAAATCAACGGACAACATAATTGGGTGAGCTTGAATTATTAAAAGGAAAACAAGTTATCCCGTCGCGTCGTAAAACGTTCTTATTAATCTAATAATCATGCCGCTGTCATAATACTTTAATTGAAATATTCAATCAAGTGCAATTACAATCGTTAATCTATATCGATCGGTACATGTCATTTAATAAAATATTTAATGTCTTACAAATCTAGGAACTTTCTCGATGAACATAAGATAAAAAAATGAAAATGGGAAAGGAAAGCAACAACCCACATAATAAATTATAACGTTGCTTTGTTGCTTTGCATCAATTCAAAGAAGCAAGCTTCTTTATTTTACCTTTTTTTTAAAGAACTAATTGTCACATCGTCTAACTCGTATGATTTTGAGTATCACAAAAGCATTCAACCCATACATCAATTTGATTTTGATAACTTGTTGACACTTCAAAGCTTCATGGCCGTTGGCTTTAGCAATGATTTTCACTCGCATCTCTTCATGATTCCCACATATTTCACCTTCTCTTTTTGCCCTTTTCTTTTTGCTACGTCTATAGATTAGCTCGTTTACATTATCATGTAACCAAAATGCTTTATGAATTTGAACCCCAGTCCAATACACAATTGAACATTACAAAATTCACACACATGATTAATTTACAATTATTAATGGTTCACGAATAATCATCAATACTACCAATGTTGTCGCTCTCTCTAATCTTAATATCTTATCATCACTAAACGCACACTCCACCGCTACCATATTATCTTCCTATCACAATCATATAATTAGCGACCATACATTCCTCATACAAGATCCACACATCACATCATCATCACCAACCCTTTTTTTTTTAAAAAAAAAAGGGAATATAGAGGATTTTACTAAAAACAGATTTTCAAAGAAAAAAAGATATAACCCAAGTAGAACATATTGCTTTATTTGGGATTGCTTTTAAAAGATAAACAACATATTTAATAGTTCTTGACAAAAAATTATTTGATAATATTTTTATATGTTTATTTGGTAATTTTTTTTCTATTTTGATATTCGATAAGAGTTTTTTTTTTGCCCTTTTTAAGTATCTTATAAAATAACTCACTAGATAATTAATTAATAACAATTATATAGTTTTTATTAAATAATCACATCATATTTTCATATAAATCCTACTTTGTAAATGATACAATCCTAAGATATTATTATCACCATAATTATTACATTAACGTTTTTACAAGTATTGAAATATTTTCGTATTATACTTTTATCTTAAAAATAAATATCATATAATTTTAAACAACTTTATTTATTTATTTATCTATAAGCATAAATATTTAATTTTTGATTCACAACAATTACAAACTAACTCTTAGATCTGAAGTTTCCTAATATAAATATTAAAAATAAGCGTCTACAAATTTTATTATCGTTATTATTATTATTATTATTTTTCAGAGAGAAAAAAGCATATCCAATTGGATGTGCTAAATCCATTCCCAAATAGGACAACCCAGACGTGGACGTAATACTTTTGTTACTTTCCACAGGTACTTGAGTTCCATGTTGTAACATGCAACGGCTGTTAAAATTTCAAACGTGGTACCCGATTGAAGGGGTAGTTATGAAATTTGCCCCTCTTTACGTTACGTTGTGCTGCCCGCAACGACTGGGAACGTTATAGGGGTGTGTGTGTGTGTGGTGGTCAGTAGTGCGATCCAATCGAAATCATTAAAACAACTGTAAGTGGGTCCCACCGGGTTAGGATGGGGACCGCGAAACAAAAAGCCAAGCTTCCTTGAGAGGCGAGTCTTAACCTCTAAGGCTGCTCTAACGCAACACTCACTCGCACATAAACCCCCACCTCAGGCCCTCACTCACAAAGCTTGCTGGCCACCCGCCGTAACTTTCTTGAAGATAAAGCGAAACGAAAGTACAAAACTCCACTATTTTGGCTACATTACAAAAACTCCTTTTTTTTTTAATTTTAAATTTTTGGTGTAAAGACTCTTGCTATTTCCACTCCACTTCATTTGAAATTTCATTCCTTCATTAGTTCATTATAGCAGACGTAATTATATACCAGAGGAATCATAAACGAACGAAAGAAAGAAAAATTACAAATGGAAATAAACAATGGCACCGAAATGGACTAATGTGAATATTACTAATTTTATTGAGTTATAAGAAAATTGTGTTAAGGACAAAAACTTAGTTTAACTTATTATGGTATAGTTAAAAGTAAATTTTTAAAAATTATTGGCCGTCAAAGAAGTTTTTTAAGTACTACACAATCGAAGCTAGTCCTCACTTACTTTCGCCTTTGATTACAATAAAAAATTTGATATTAAAATGCACTAAAGATACCTCAACAAGTAAAGGCCATAAACGTATAAAAAGAAAAAAAAATGAAGATAAAAATTTGCATCGAAAGATTTTCTAATAGAATACCAAAAAAAAAATTGTTTTAGGCAAGAAAAATAAGAGCAACTAATTAAAATGGTTTATCTCTCCATGTTGTTAGAGACTAATTTTGTGGGTGTAGAAGAAAAATAAGACTAAATGAAACTAGAATTAATAAAAAAAAATTCATTCAGGTGCGTGTAGTTGCATACTGTGCCGATTTATCATCACTAAACTTGTGTCGTGGGACCTATAATTCTACCGATAAGTACGTGCTGTGTTTGTAATTGTGCACCAGATCAGGACTCCAAGTAAAAATATTACAACAAATGTCGTAAATTATTGGAGTGCAAGAGGACAGAGATGGAGTGGACATATAGAGATAAGACAGTGAAATAAAAAGAAAATTAAAAAAATAATAATAACAAACGAATATTATCCGATTGGAAGCCATGCACGCCATTCAATACACGCGACGTCACAAATCTCTCAAATCCGTTCGATAAACGTCTCAACGATATCCTTTGCAAATTACAATTAAGTCGCCGATAAATAATCCCGTGTTCTGGGCCGCACTGAAAATGGTCATGGTCACGCCTGTTCATCAAACCGCTGCCGCATATATTTTATGATTTTTATTAAATACTATATCAACACAATCCAAATAATATCTGCACATAAGAGAGGAGCATTTACTATCTTGTCAATACATATGTGATGGAACCTATTTAGAGTATTAAGAAATATGAACCATTTTATTTTTCAGTTTTTAATTGAATTTCTTATAAAATTCTTAATCTTAATCCAAAAAATTAATCTCTTCTAAAATTGTGAATAATCGTTATAAAATATGTTATTACTTAAACTTGAATTACCTTAATCACGAAATGCTTTCACAGCCAGCCAAACTACCTACAAAGGGCAAAAACAAAATCTCAAGATGGCAAAATATAATTATCATATTATTATTGTTTCTATTTTATTTTTATGTTAATAAAGATGGCAATGAAATTCCTATGCATTTAACTATTTAAGAGTGCGAAGCACTGGATAATTCCTCGCGATGTGAAAAGGCGACAAAGATGTAAAAATTGAAGAGCCGATTCTGACAGCGACAGTGATGCGTCTGAAATACGCGCCGAGTAATCAATTAATGCCGTTTTCCCGTACATCCCGCCCAACGCTACGCCCCTGCTCCGCAATCATCCACCGCAGGCTGACTTGATGATGACAAATCGCAAAAATATCAAACTACTCTCGATCATTTAAATTTACGCAACTTGATGATTGCTCAAATTAAATTTACTCCTTTTGGGATTTGGAAGGATGAGGTCATGTTTCAAAATACATTTGGTTAATTTTTGCATAATTTTTTATATATTAAAAACTAGAATTTTTATGAAGCTACACTGCATGCTAGGAGTTAAAAAAACGGAAATACTTATAAATATAATCTTACCATAATCATACACATCCAATTAACTTATTACTATCTTATTTTTTGATCAAGTTTGATCTATGATTTATTATTTATAGACGTCGATAATTTTTTTTAATTTATCAACACTTAAAAATGACATAACTCTAAAGTTAAGAACTCACTATTTAAGTTACTAAAGATACATCATAACTCAAAATAAGGTATTTTATATTATGGGGTTTGTCGTATAGTTAGAAAGTAAATAAAAATTAATAAAATTTGATCAATTGATCTTACTACCATATATTCAAACTATAAGATATAATATCTTAGGATACCATTGTCGCAAATATAAGAAAAAAATTATATCTACTTAATGATATTACAAACTAGATAATATATTAGTTGAAGAAGGACTAATGAAGACATAATTCATTTGCATTTTATTGTAAAATTAGGAAGTTAATGTTGCATTTAAATTTTGTTGATGAAATAAATTAAATAATTAGAGGGAAATCTTGTGGCGACAAAAATCTTTTATACATGAGAATTAAATAGGAATTAAATTTTTCGGTGCAAATGAGAGCATCTAACATGATTAAGATAAGTAATAAAAAAATATGATTTAGATAAAATAAAATAATAATTACTTTGTATAATTAAGTACGTATAAATTAGCGTTGCACAAAATGATTATGATTGATGGTATAAAATTATAATAAATTGACATAATTGTCAGAAAATAATAATTAATACTTTTGAGGCAATCTTTTCATGTACTCGCTGTTGCTTTATTATTATTATTATTGTGATTAAAATTAATAATCTAAATTTCAACATGTAATATAAACCAGACCGCGATGTCGTGATGAGATCCATTACTCAATCCAACGGCTTATATTTGACACGCTAAAACATATCAACACATACAACAACAGCCTCGGCGGCACAAGATCCCAGCCTCTCTCCCATTCCAAAATATTCCAGCAAATCTCCAATCTATAAAACCATCCTAAAACAAACCCTCACAGACATCTTCACTTCATTTCTCTTGCTTCACTGCGTTTATCTCATTTTTCCTTCCCTCTTTTTTTCTTCGTTTTTATAATTTTCTTTCGCGATGGGATCGACGCTGCTGTCGGAGCTCGCGACGGAAATCCTGGTCCCGGTTTGTGCCGTGGTCGGAATCATCTTCTCGCTCGTCCAGTGGTTCATCGTCTCCCGCGTGAGGATGACGCACGAGAGGCCGCCGAGTAGCAACAGCGACAAGAAGAATGGATTCAACGATTACTTGATCGAAGAAGAGGAAGGGATTAACGACCAGAGTGTCGTCGCCAAATGCGCCGATATTCAGAGTGCTATCTCTGAAGGTGAGCTGCCGCCTCTTTGCTCTTCCGCGGTTTTTTCTCAGATCTCACGGTTTTGGTTCTAGATCTGGTGGCCTTTTTGTAATTTCATTTGTCTGACGTGTACTGCTGCTTGCCTGTTTTTGAAGTTATGAGCATGGAGAAGCCGCTTGGTCGCTAGGAAAATGCTAGAAAGTTGACGTTTTTTGGAATTTGAGCTTAAGCTTTTTTTAATGTGGTCGTGGACGTGAAAAATTTTTTAAAAAGGAAATTAATTCTTTTTTTAAAAATTTTTTTATTATGTTAGAACTGAAGCTGTAGTTTCTGTTTGGTTCGCTAGAAAGTGTTGGAAAGGGATAGGAAAGTTTTGAATTTTAAAATATTTTTGCTCATTAAAACGTTTTTAATCGTTCGTGCCTCTACAATAATAATAGTATTTATATATATTTTTTAATTTGAATTCTTACTTTGATCTGCTTAAATTAAGCTGTTCTCTCTGTTTGGTTGATGAGAAAGTGAGGCGAAGTGAGGAGGCAGTGAATATTCTTATTTTCTTACTTACAGATTTGATTGGAATGGTTTTCAGCTGTACTAGATTTGTTTGCTCATACAGCTTTACTATATTTTGTTTGTATATTAATTAAAATTTCCTTTATCATTCTTCACGGTAAAGAAATCCAAAAAAAGCTGCAATTTTTACGGTTTTGAGTTTTAACCCATGCTGCTTCTGGATCCGATTTTGAATTTTGTATTGTTTTGTTTATATAAGTAAATTTTAATATATATTTGGATCTGTTTCATACTATCCTTTTTCAAAAGATATTTTATATTCACATACGTGGCTTAAATGCATTTGTCTTTTTCTTTATCATGTTATTTATCTTTTTTGGGTGTTATTGTCAGCAGATGTGCACTGCACTGTTGTTAATGTCGGAAATGGGTGATGTATCTTGGATTGCTGTGGTCCTGGTCCATATTTATATTATTGGATCTTGAATATTTAAATAGTTGTTAAATTTAAGTAATTTTTTAAAATTTTGATAAGAATCATAGTCATTTTAAGATCTCATTACCTTTGTTTATTTTGGGAATTGTTTTATTAGCATAGGTGATATTATCTTCTTGGTTCCATTACTTTTTGTTCAAGTTTAAGGTTTCCGGATGTTTTTATAAGACTAATTGACTACTACTATAATTATTTTAATAATAATTCTTCTGTTCCCTTTCCCAAGGAAGAAAGGAACCTTAGTAATAGTTAATAAAATGAAATCTGGAATGTTAATAAGTTTCCCGTGTATTTTAGAGAAAAATGAAACAAGGAATAATTATGACTGAAAGGTAAATTTGGAGGGAAAATCTGCTGCCCTTTTTGTTTGCCGATTATGCATGATATTATTTTGCAAGTATTAGAGAAGAGGATTCATGATGATTTCATACTGGTATTATGTGAAATCTAAATCATTGTATATTAGTTTCTAGTGAATTGAGGGCATTTCTCTGCTGAAATTACTGACCGGCATATGATATGCTTGTTTACATACCGGCTATTCTTCCATTTGATTTTTCCTTTTTGAGTTCATCTACCTCTTTTAAGAAGTAATTATGTACTTGTTTTGTCTGACCTTAACCTTTCATGTATTTTTCTCAATTAACTGCACTGTATACGTCAATGCTCATCATGTTTACATATTAGTCATTGTTTGAATGCAACAGGTGCCACATCCTTTCTTTTTACTGAATATCAGTATGTTGGGGTTTTCATGATTGCTTTTGCAATTTTGATCTTCGTTTTCCTGGGGTCTGTGGAGGGCTTCAGCACAAAGGGCCAAGCCTGCACTTATGACCAGCAGAAGATGTGCAAGCCAGCACTTGCCACTGCAGCCTTCAGTACTGTGTCATTCTTGCTTGGTGCTATAACCTCTGTTCTTTCTGGGTTCCTTGGGATGAAGATTGCCACTTATGCCAATGCAAGAACTACCTTAGAAGCAAGAAAGAGTGTCGGGAAGGCTTTTATTGTTGCATTTAGATCTGGTGCAGTGATGGGTTTCCTCCTTGCAGCTAATGGTCTTTTAGTGCTGTTCATTGCAATCAATCTTTTCAAGCTGTACTATGGTGATGACTGGGAGGGACTTTTTGAGGCCATTACTGGTTATGGTCTTGGAGGATCATCCATGGCTCTCTTTGGAAGAGTTGGTGGTGGAATTTATACCAAGGCTGCTGATGTTGGTGCTGATCTTGTCGGAAAGGTTGAGAGAAACATTCCAGAAGATGACCCAAGAAACCCAGCTGTAAGCCATTTATCACTTTTGATAGAAGGTTTTTTTATTTATATTTAATGCTTTTGCTGATTTTGGTTAAATTTTTACCTTACCAGGTCATTGCTGACAATGTTGGGGATAATGTTGGAGACATAGCTGGCATGGGTTCTGATCTTTTTGGCTCCTATGCTGAATCATCCTGTGCTGCTCTTGTCGTTGCATCCATCTCATCTTTTGGAATCAACCACGAGTTCACTAGCATGCTGTATCCTCTGCTCATCAGTTCTATAGGCATCCTTGTTTGTCTGATCACAACGCTCTTTGCTACAGATTTCTTTGAAGTCAAGGCTGTTAAGGAAATTGAACCATCATTGAAGAAACAGCTTATCATCTCTACTGTTCTTATGACTGTTGGAATTGCAATTGTTAGCTGGATAGGCTTGCCATCTTCCTTCACAATTTACAATTTTGGAGCTCAGAAGGTTGTGAAGAACTGGTATGTTTCAAACATGTTCTTTGGGAATTGGAATATTCATTAAATGATGAAAGTGGTCCGTACACGACTGATTTGTCTGTATCTTCTGTACGTTACATCACATCTGTTGCTTTGGAAATGTCCTTGTGATTTAGATTTGTTGTTCTGAGTTTATGAGTCAGTTGCTGGCTTGCAGGAAGTAGTGCATGCTTGTGCCAGATATCGTTAATGGCACTACTAACATGTCAATAATGGCAGTTTTAACATGGTCTTGATTTTGCAGGCAACTATTTTTATGTGTGGCTGTTGGTCTTTGGGCTGGACTTATCATTGGGTTTGTGACTGAGTATTACACTAGCAATGCATACAGGTACATGTTTAATAGAAGTATTAGGTTGAGTAGGTCTCTTATTGTTTCTCTTGAGTTTCCTGTTTTGACCCTTTGTTTGCTTTATTTGCAGCCCTGTGCAAGATGTTGCCGATTCCTGCAGAACAGGAGCTGCCACGAATGTTATCTTTGGCCTTGCCTTGGGATACAAATCTGTCATCATACCAATTTTTGCCATTGCAGTCAGCATTTTTGTTAGTTTTAGTTTTGCTGCTATGTATGGTATTGCTGTGGCTGCCCTTGGAATGCTTAGCACTATTGCCACTGGCTTGGCCATTGATGCTTATGGCCCCATCAGTGACAATGCTGGAGGCATTGCTGAGATGGCTGGCATGAGCCACCGCATTCGTGAGAGGACGGATGCCCTTGATGCTGCTGGGAACACGACCGCTGCCATTGGAAAGGTACTTGATTTTCTGCTGGAATGTGTTTGACTTTGTATTCTTGGAATTTGTTAGCATCTTTACATGATATCTCTAGTTTTTGCAAGGTCCATTGAATTTTACTTCTTGTTTGACATTAGGGATTTGCCATTGGATCTGCTGCGTTGGTGTCTTTGGCTCTGTTTGGTGCTTTTGTGAGCCGTGCTGGAATTACAACTGTTGATGTTTTGACCCCCAAGGTCTTCATTGGTCTGATTGTTGGTGCCATGCTTCCTTACTGGTTCTCAGCCATGACAATGAAGAGTGTGGGAAGTGCAGCTTTGAAGATGGTTGAGGAAGTCCGCAGACAGTTCAACACCATTCCAGGTCTCATGGAGGGCACTGCCAAGCCTGATTACGCTACCTGTGTTAAGATCTCAACCGATGCATCCATCAAGGAGATGATTCCTCCTGGTGCTCTTGTCATGCTCACACCCCTCATTGTTGGAATCTTCTTTGGTGTGGAAACCCTTTCTGGTGTGCTCGCTGGCTCCCTTGTTTCGGGTGTTCAGGTAATACTGGAACTTTGATTTATCATGTTCTTCTTGCAGAAGTTTACGATTAATTGCAAACCCAATTTTAGTATAGGCTTTTAGATTTGAGGTTGACTTGGGTGAAATCATGGATGTTGAATAAGTGAATATGTGGTGTGCTCTGGTATTTGCTTTAACAGATAGCAATATCTGCCTCCAACACTGGCGGTGCATGGGATAATGCCAAGAAATATATTGAGGTTAGCAGTTTATCAAAAATCAAGCTGGTTATCCTTTTAACCTGAGTTTCTTTCTGATGAATCAACAATTTCTTAATCCTTGAGTGGTAATGTAAATTTTGTGTGGTATTTGTATAGGCTGGTGCCTCAGAGCATGCAAGGACCCTTGGCCCAAAGGGTTCTGAGCCACACAAGGCAGCTGTGATTGGTGATACCATTGGAGATCCACTGAAGGATACGTCAGGCCCATCTCTAAACATCCTCATCAAACTCATGGCCGTTGAATCACTGGTGTTTGCTCCTTTCTTTGCCACCCACGGTGGCCTGCTTTTCAAGATCTTCTGAAGAAAGAGATAATGTGAAATACATTGCGGAAGAGGGTCATTGACTTTTGCTTTCGATTGTAACAGTATCCTCACCCATCCTTGACCTCTATCGACCATCTTTTTCCCCATGGTATGGGGTTTTAATTTAGTTTCCTTAGTTTCCAGTGAATACTGTTTTTGATGCGGGGATGAGATGACGATGATGATAAATTGAGGTGGTTAGAATGATGACGGAGATGCTCTTTTTCATGTTGGAGGGGGAGACACGGTGGTGAAATGTTTTGGTCTTTTATTTTTATTATTATTTTTTTGTCCTGTGTAGTCTTAGAACAGCTTCCTATCAAACATTTTGTTACTTTTTGATAACAATGAAAGTGCACTTGGACCGACTGGTTGTGGTTTGCTGTTTTTGGTTTAAGGTGGTATATTGATTGCACTTTTATAGTCTGATTCTAGCCTAAGCTCTCGCTAGATGGACTCTTGACCTTGATCCTTGATGCACTTCAAAGTGGACCCCTGTCCCTCTCGGGTACAGTCTAGAGGTCTATTGAGTATGGTTAACAGTGAGATGATATCTATTCTTACTCCATATTCTTTTAAAACAGGGATAAAGAAAGGTTCGAATGATGTTGCGGGCACCAGCGCGCTATTATTTGGCCCCAAGAGCAATTTGTTAGAAATTCTCATTTGTGCGCAAGAGGAGATGGATCGGTGGGTGCTGATTTATGGGATTTTTCCTTGCGAATTTTTGGAACCGGCGTTTGTACAGTATTCATATTCTTGGTCTTGACATCAGAATCTCCTCTAGAAGGGGATGGGAAACAATGCATAAGACGATGAAATGTAGCTGTTGTAAAGTAGTTGTACCCTTCCGGGTGTACAAAATCTTAAGATGTATGAACATAAGAGACAGAAAGCGTGTTAAGCTTAATGGAGAGTCACACAACTCGGTTCCTCCAATCAAAACTTGACACGCTTGAAGGCTATTGTGTGCAAGAGGGGGTGGGTATCGGATAGGATCGGATTCAGATGGATCTGATCCAATCAGAACTTGGATTTAGCTTCAAATCCGGTTGGATTTGGTTCGGATTGAATTGGATTCGAATCAATTCGAATAATCCGATTGGATCTGCACGCACTATTGCTTAAAAAAATAAAAATGTTAAAATGGAAATAAATTAAATGAAAACCGAAACTTAATTCGTAAATCAAGTAAACAACCACTGATCCACTGAAAGTCTGAGGCCAAACATGCCATGAATACACTACACCGACAGGGCAAATAACCCAGCCGGCACGACGTCCTCCAAACCCATGCCGCACGCCATTGAGGTCAGGTTCCAGATGAATAGCCGACAGCGATTTGTTCATGGTAATCTACTAATCCCAAGGCATGACAACGTCCAACGATTTATGTTTGAATTAACTAATTTGATGCTATCTTTACTTTCTCTTTTACCGATACATCAAAGCAATAATGTCAACGGACCAATATGGTGCTGAGACACTCAATTCTCAGCTTGTGTTTTCACTAATTATAAATTTCATAAATTATTTTGTGAGACTTGTCAAAAAGGTCCCAAATCCGAATTCAATTTGAGTTAATCCGAAATCCAAACTCATCTAGACCGGTCCGAATATGAACATATTTAAAATATTCATCTGACCCGTAAAGATTTGGATTGGAATCGAATTATTTAAAATTCGATCCAAATCGGAAATTGCCCACCACTAGACTGCGCGCTGGCGCACCGCAACACACTTCGTACAAACACATTACACGTGCACGCATGACACGATACAAAGCAAAAGTTGTCGAATCAACGTTTGTTTCTCTGTCTTTGTTTCCTCCTCCAGGTTTCGTCAATTGCGTTAAAACCAGTTAACCACAATAGTGTATTGGGGCGTCTCTGTTGCTCTTCCTCCTCTTCTTAGTTCTCTAATCTCTTCCCGACAATGTTCTCGACAGCGTTCTCGACAAATCTCCCCAATACAATCCCATCACTGCCGCCGCCACCACTACACTCATTCCCTCCAATTGTCCCCTCATTTTCCCTCCCACTTTCCTCCCCCAAATCCCGCCACCACCAGGGTCCACTCCGCCACGTCATCCGCGCAATCGACGCCGCCCAGCCCTTCGACTATGAATCCCAACTCCACACCCAGTACGTGAAGAGCACGTCCCTCAAAATCGCCGTCATTGGCTTCGGTAACTTTGGCCAATTCCTCGCCAAGGCCTTCGCCCGCCACCACCATACCCTTCTCGTCCACTCCCGCTCCGATCACTCCCCCACTGTCCGTCAACAACTCAACGCCCCCTTCTTCGCCGACCTCAACGACCTTTGCGAGCTCCACCCCGACGTCGTTTTGCTCTCCACCTCCATCCTCTCCACCGAATCCGTCCTCAAATCAATCCCCTTCCAGCGGCTCAAACGCAGCACCCTCTTCGTGGACGTCCTTTCCGTTAAAGAATTCCCCAGAAACCTCTTCCTCAAGTACTTGCCTCAGGACTTTGATATTTTGTGCACGCACCCAATGTTTGGCCCCGAGAGTGCAAAAAGTTCGTGGGAAAATCTCCCTTTTATGTATGATAAGGTTAGAATTGGAAATGACGAGGAAAGAATCAAAAGGGTTGATAAATTTCTTGATGTATTCGCGAAAGAAGGGTGTAGGATGGTAGAAATGAGTTGTTTTGATCATGATAAGTATGCGGCGGGGTCTCAGTTTGTGACTCATACAATGGGGAGAGTGTTGGAGAGATTTGGAGTGGAGTCGTCGCCAATTAATACCAAAGGCTATGAGACATTGTTGGATTTGGTGGATAACACGAAAGGGGATAGCTTTGATTTGTATTATGGGCTGTTTATGTATAATAAGAATAGTTTGGAGCAGTTGCAGAGGTTGGAAATGGCTTTTGAGAGTATTAAGCAGCAGTTGTTTGGGCAGATGTTTCGGGTTTATAGGAAGGAGTTGTTCGGGAGTGCAGAGGAGGAGGACGAGGAGGAGAGAGTCAGGCTTTTGTCTGCACCGAAAGAGACTCAGAATGGTGCTCCTGTGGAGCAGGCTTCTGTGGATAGTGAAAGATTGGAAGGATCTTAAACTTAAAGCAGAGATGTTCTGTTTTTGCGGTATGCATTATTGCGAATTTCTGGTTGCATATGGTATTTGTTTTTTTTTAAAGTTATTATGGGTTGCCAGATCAGAATAGAATGAATATGACCGTTTTTCTGAATTCCGAAATATCTTAGGTACACTTCCATTTTATTTTTTATTTTTTTGGTTTTTCTGGCGTAATGAATGAATAATTTACTTTATATTCGGCGGCATAATGAGTGAAAGATTGGAAGCATCTTAAAGCAGAGATGTTGTGTTTTTGCGGTATGCAATTTTGAGAATTTCTCATTGTATATTTTATTTTTCTTTTGTTTAGTTTTGCAGTTAGCTTTGTTAGTTATTTTAGCTTCTCAGATCAGAATGGAATGGATATGACCATTTTGCAAATTATGAATTATTTTTGTACACTTCCATGCATGCATGTATGTATGTATGTATGAATGCATGTGTGTGTATATATATATATATGTATGTATGTTTGTATATGTGTATGTGTATGTTTATGTATATTTGGGTGTATCTAATGAATTAATAATTTGCTTTATACTCAATGGCTTTAAGTTTGTTACTGTTGGCCCTTCGAATTTTCTTAGTAAGAAAGGATGCAAGGTGGCTACAGGGTGAAAGGATGCAATGAGGCTACATGGTGGTTTTTAATCTCTTAAATCATTGTGTTAATAATTCATTTTCTCAGTTGTGAAAATAAGAGAGCTAATCTGGCCTGGTCTGCATAGTTACTAAAGCATTGTAGAGTTTACTGCAGTGGATTAGCTACTTCTGGGAAATTCGTCAGAAAGTAGGTCTTCTCTTTCAGGAAATAGTGCGCTATTGTAGCTAATAATTTTTTTAGTGGGAAAACATAAAGAATTATTCTTAAAATGCATGTAGACCAGAGGGATCCCTACAGTTTAAGATGCTGAAACTGTTGGGACACTGATGCAGCAGAAGTTTAATGTGCTAATATTCTGTTGATTTTAGAGAATACTGGAATAAATGAACGAACTAAATTCATGCTGATTCGAAATAATACCGCAAACCTAGGGCTAGGAGGTCAAGACTCGTTGATTCTGCATAATACCGAGAATTAACTAAACTCAAAAACTCACATAGAGCTTTGAAAACTGAAAATATTATTGAACTCAAATTTGCCTTCAAAGGCTACAAGAGAGGGCTAGTAATTATCCTAAACTATGAAGAAAAAGGAAAACAAATTCCTAAACTAGTAATAAAAGAATATTTTTAGTCAATACAGGAATTAATTTAAATAGGATAAGAATTCCTAATCGCATCATACATCGTGATGATGCATCTTCCTATGCCACTAAAAGAAGAATGAAGATGAAGATTTCAACATAAGGTCTAACCATGCTCACATGGGTGGAGAAGGGATTGGGCTGCTTATAGGCTAAATCTTTTGAAAAAAAAAATGAAGAGTCACCCATAAGGTAGTGTTTATTTAAAAGCTCTAGCATTAAGTTTCACAACCAGACAAACGAAGAAGGAAAAGAAAGATGGAAGGATAAAGAAGTGACACAACATGAGAGTATTCTATCAGTATGAATAAAGCATTACAGAGCAGTATACAGGACAATATCACACTTTTGCGGAGTGAACTGCTCGCTGTCCTTTCTGGTAGTATTCCCAGTGAATATTGGCGTAATCTTTCATGTTCTTGAATAATCTTGGGCATTCCTCATTGATTAAGCCATCTTCTGGTCCAATCTCCTTGTTCAATTCAGGTATATAAAATACTATTACCGAAAACCTCTCCTTTTCTGCACTAGTAACCACTCTATGCACTGGGCTCTTGAAGATTCCATTAGTCATTATCTGCAAGTATCATGGATGATTAATTATTTAATGTGGCACTATATTATCTCCACATCTGTAAGCTTCATGCAAATTGAATGTCCTCTTTTTTATCATCTGAACAAAGAATAAAATGTAAATTGTAGTAAACCTATGTTGCTACTCATATTATTTGAACAGCTCTATAGACATCTTTGGAAAGAAAATTTTCTGAGGAAGAGTTGTCCATGCCACTACCAGTAGTTCAGTTGTAGCTAATTGAGCTGTCTAAACTAAGTTTTGGCCGTGTTGTTAAATTACAAAGCAAAATAACTTAATTACCTCCATTTGGTCACCCATGAGGACTAGGACAGCTTCAGATATTTTGGGTACTGTAAACCATTGCTCATCTTTGAGGACTTGGAGACCTTCTTCGTCCTGCAATACAATGGTGTATCCGGTTCCATCTGAATGGGGTTTTAAGCCCAGGACAAGATCAGGTCTCTGACAATGTGCATAATAGTTAAACCTCACTTGATACCGTGATCGATTCCCAAACTGATACAGGAAGCAATTTTCCTCTAACTTCAATGACTTTGCCATGGCTTTGGAAGTGATCTCTGTCACCGTCTTTATTTTAAAAGAGTATTCCTCAATAAGTCCTCTGTGTAGTTGTAATTTGTAATGAGTCACACGTAATAAATATTGTAAAGCATCTAATTAACATCACATCTGCATTCTATGGACCAGACAAAAAGAGGGTAAGTGCCACCGAAATAAGTAGATGGTCTCTATTAGAAGGAAGATAAATAATTAACGGTAATTAACAGACAGCTGCAGGGGACCTGATGTTAAGTTACAGATTCATTTTATGTATCTGTCAGCTTTACTCGATCAACATTGTTTACATAATCCATAAATGATTAAAAAGATAGCTGTGATCCTTAGGCAAAGGATTATATTCTTCTGCTGTGCTAAATTTTCATAATAATTAGTAAATCTATTTTGACAGAGTTTGCTTCTGTAATATGATGGTTTTCATTATGAAGATTTTAAGCATAAGGTGTCGGAACATTTTGACAATTTGTGATGAAGATTAGGGTATTTTTCGGATTGAGGTTCCATGGCTTTTAATCTATAGCTGTTGTGGGATGGAATTACTAGCTATCAAATATAAGTGTGCAGATGGATGGTAAAGTATTAGCTACCAAGTAAAACTGTGTATTTACCAAACTCTTTAACTGCTATGCTTTCAAAATTAGCTAAGGCACAGGAGTCCCAAAATTAGCAAAATTAGGACTGAAACATGTTTGATTAGAAGGTGTCCTGAATTTGGATGCTATTAATTTTTAATTTCTTCTACTTATCTTGCTTTATCATTTAACAACTGGGACCTTGGGGGCATGAAATCACCTGAAAGATTCTGGTCTTTCAGGCCAGAACTGGGGCTTTCTTTGATCTTTTGGGTATACATCAAGAAACAGCCGATCAGACCAGTCAAGAAATTGACCTTCTTCAGGTGTGGGGTCAGCCCCATAACCTTCCATCTCTTCAACTCCTTTGGCTTGCTTCTTTTTCTCATCCATTGGCTGTTCAAAGTATTCTCTTGTAACCCGCCTGATCTTATCTAGAAATGTCGTTGGAATCCCATGACCTATTGCCTGAAATCAAGAGAATACTTTTCAGTTATGTTGCAAGAGTAAAGATTGTATCATGTGGCAGCACATGTGAATCACAAACAAATTGATTCTCAATTTTCTGTCAGTAAGACTGCTTTATTTTCAATCGTCTATTTATTTGCTGAATTCCTACACTTAATACCTTCAGCATAAAAATAACCAAATGTATACAAAATGCTAGAGATTGATGGTATGGATTGTATAATTTTCATTAGTCCCTAGTCCTCATGATTCTTTGGGAATGGAACGATTATGTGTATCCAATCTTTGATTGGGCAGGGTTATTCATGCTTTTATGCTACATAATCATGGAATTAGATCATTAAGCACTAGAATCTAAGTTTTCTTTCTGTTTGTCAATTAATTAGTTTAGTATGTAGACCTGAAAGCATCCCCATGAGCTGAGTGCTGATCTTAATTTCTGCAGTTCTTCTTCTTGCTCGGCGTATGGTGTTGAAGATGAGAGCAGACTGAGGTCAATGATCGGAACCGGAGATAATTGAGTAGAAACCTCTTGAATTGAATCACCATCTCTACAAATATATGGTGCTGGCGGTTCTTCACCGTTGAGGACCATTTCCTGGACACGCTTTGATAGAAAAACCTCTGCTCCAGCCATGTTGTTTCAGGCAGTAAGAATTACTGAGGACTTGCTAATGCTATTTGCGATTTGCGAGGTGGTGGGTGACTAGTCTAATAACGACGATTGATGGTAGCATGTCTGTACTCATTCACATCCGGACAACACAAGTCAATATCTTGGATGTGCATCGTGCATCTTTAGAAGTTTGTGTTGTGACATATTCGGTGGGTGTCTTATCAATTTTGTCACGTGTCAATCACTCATTGTCATGACATATGTCTCTTCTCTTGGCAGATGCTCATTCTTAATGACAAATATAATTACATGGATCTCGTGTAAAATGTAATTTCACACCGGGTTGCTGAATAAGAGGATAATCAGTTTCTTTCAAGTTCTTTAAACTTATATTTCATTTCGTTCCCTAGGATCCTCTTTATTCATATTACTGTCATAAATATTAGGATATCTTGCACATTATCAGCGTGACAACGCTCTAATAAAAGAAGTATCCTATTCGTCATTAGTTTTAAGTATTTTTTTTTTTTTGCTTTTTGTGAATATCTATGCATATCGATATCCATACAAACAAAATCCATATCCATATCAGACCTCTAAAATTGGACATGGGTGCGCACGGATATGTCGGATAAGTATGGATGTCAATTATTCATGTCATAACTTATTATTGCCATCCCTTAATAGTACCTACCCATAGAGATGCAGTCAAATGCTCAACTTGAATGGTGTAGACGGCTGAACTTTTATATACCAGAATTGTGACGTTTAGTATGATTGTTTTTGAAACATAATGCAGTGAAGCAGATGCTATTTAGCTTGTATAACCATGAGATGTAGGTTAGAAATTGTTGGTTCGGCTAAAACTTTCACAATCTAAGGCTAACTGAGATGCACAAAAGCTATAATTGCAGTGTTGTATGCTTGATAACCAGACAAGATTTGACTTTTGCAAGATCATAAATACTATCAGCTTTGCTGCAAACCTTTTGTTGGTCTTGAATTAATAGTGCTATTCTTCCATCTCCTTTGATTGCTTACTGGCTTTCCTCAGCCTGCATCAAGGAAATTTAATTACTTGGCCCATTGCTTTGTGGCTGGAGATGATGTTTAGCTGGTTTTGGTTGTTGAATAAGCTGGAGAAACTTTTTTGTCTCCAATGATATTTCACTGAGATGCCAGATATTTTTGGTTCTGCCAGTGAAAAGGAGGAGATTGAGAGGAAGACGAATGATGTTGAAATAGGCCGCGGTCAACTTCTACACCATCTTTGGTCCCTTTGCTTGATATGTAAACGACAAGCATTGCTTTGAAATTTGGAGATTCTTGAATGAAGATGTCTTTGATCCACATATACTTAATTTCTGATGTATGGTGCAGTGATTAATAGCTTAAACTCTACTCTATAGGAGTTTAGGCGTCATTCATTGCATCTTGATAAGGACTTGCATAATTGCATTCATGTCCTTTTCAACTTCCAGAGGTGAAAGTTGAAACAGAATGGCTTTATCCATTTTCGATGAAATTAAAGTGTTAGGATGACACGCATTGCATTGTCAGATTTCTCTATCAGCTTGCTATCTTGTTGAACCTTTTCACAAAGTTTGTTTTGTCAGCAATGACTGCATCATCGGGCGATTTGTCAAGAGACAGTTCCGAGAAACAATATAAATATCTATCAATAATGCAAATTTTGTTCTCTTATTTGAATCAAATACATAATACGATAGCTGATTTGGAGTTATCGTACCAATTGTTGTGTTATTTTCATTGATTTAATGACATTCAGTCAGCATCATGGCATCAAATAATTACCTCACAAATTGCAAAGACCTTGTAGTCTCCGCAGAAATTTATCAAGTTTCATAAGTTATTCTTGTAAATTATTTGTTTCTTTCACTTATTGAGGATGATTTTGCATTCTGGTTCAGCGGGTTAGCTGAATGAATGAGGATATTTTCTTACTAGAGTTCATCAACTGAGGATTCTACGAGATTTTTCTAGCCGATGCATCTTGTAAATTTTACAACTCGGGGATTCGAACATCCTTGTCTGTTTCTTATTTGTGTCCTTTATGGAAGCGATAGAATTCAAAGATAAATTTAACAGATGGTTGGATGTACACAATTCAAAGAGGACTAAACGTGTGTTTCTTTACTTTAATATCGTAAAATTACAAGATTAAAAGAAATATAAATTTTAATATTTTAAGATAAAAATAACTACTATTAGAGCGTGTGTTTTTATTATTTTTTAACTTATTTCTTACTGCTCTACACATGTCTAGTATAAGGATACAAAATTTGTATCTGATCTGCCGTGAAATTTAATTTAAAGCGTTACATATTAACGTGTTATAAAAGTCTTGCAAATAAAAACAAAAGACTTCATTTGTTTTAGCCCTATAAGTAAATGCAAAGTTACTTACTTTGCTTTTACTAGACATCACATCTCAGGCAGGATTTTTTACAAAGCATTTAATATCTTCTCTTGAAATATGGATATTATTTCTATGAACATATATTTTTTAACCACGTGCGATAGACCTTCAAATCGTTCTAGCAGTTCGTGTATCGTAATTTAACATTTCTAGTTAAAAGCTTAACTGTGAAACCCATAAGCCTTAATGACAGCCAAGAAGTCTTTAATTGAGTTTACTTGGAGGCGGGAGCCCAACCCAATGACATTTTAACGATGGGCTTCACACTCTCAATCATCGCAATCCTCATACCTATTAGCATAAAAATCAATGGTTATTTTATTTTATTTAAATATGTCATGTTTGTCTTTAAATATCAAATCTATATCTTATTATATACATATATTTCATAAAAGTGTAAAAAATTAAAAATAACCTAAAAAAGTTATCTATCTATATTATCTTTTTCTCTCATCACTTCTACATAATAACATAATTAAAATCGAGTATACTCGACTTTTTACCTGACTTAATTAAAAAGAAAATTTTCATTTTAATTTAAATAGAGTATTTTGGACTAGTTATTGAATTTCAATAAAAAGTCAATAATTTTTACTGAATAAATGTTGGGTAAGATTAAATTAAAGTATAGTATTCTCGATTCTTTACTCGACTTACTTGAAAAAGTCGAGAATTTTTCAGATAAAATTTTATTTCAATTGAAGTCGAGTATTCTCAACTATTTACCCCGACTAACATGAAAAAGTCAAAAATTTATACTGAATTATTAATTATGTATGATTTAGTTGAAATTAAGTATTTTTGACTATTTTACTCGACTTTAAGAATATAATTTTAGTTTTATAAGGGTTTAATTGTGGTTATTTTGTATTTTTCTCTCATTTTTTAAAGTATGCGTGTCTAAATTTGAAGTGTTGTAATTTAAGGCATTAGTTGAGTATTTTGGAGGAAATGAGGAATATCCCACGCAATTCTCCCAAAATCAACGGCCGATTAAACGACGAAACATAAAAAAGAATGTTACTGCGCGACAGAGAATAATCAGTGATGAGGATGAACATCAGATTCCTCGTCATCTAGTAAAAAACAAAATACTATTATGTGTGTTTTCGATGGCTCGATGATGACGAAGGAGTTTCCGTCATCTATATTTCCCGATACTTCATCTTCATCTAAACTCATCTCCTAGCGGTCGGTTCTTTTTTTCCTACACTTTTGTTTGTTTCCCGAGAAAAACCCAGGTCAGCAAATACATGGATTTTTTTTTTTTTTGGGTAAAGTAGTTATGGTTCCAGGACTAGTGAAAATTCAGTTTTAAAATGTGGGTTTATTTAATTTTTAAGTTTGATAGCACCTTGCAGAGAATAATCGAATATTCTCTGTTTTGGTTGGGAGAAAATAAAGTTGAATTTTATGATTATAATAAATTGCTTCAAAATGAACCGCTTCCGCTTGATTGAGTTCACTTGAGTGCAAGTTTTAGTTGGCTTTGGATGTAAGTTTTAGTTTGTTGGATGTTAAAGAACGAAAGTTTGACGTTAAAGTTGTGAGTTTTCTTAATTTTCTGGGGGTGCCTTTTCCTTTTGAAGTTTGAAATTTCTGCAATAGGAATTTGCCATGAATTTTGAGTTTTTGACTGGTGGGTATGGGAATTTGGCACAATAATAAATTGGTAGTTATTGATTTGTACTTGTAGTTTTGGAGCGAGACTCATGGGGAATGCTCGTCTATGCTAACTCATATGATATTGAAGAGGTTCAACAGCACTGCCACAATCTATGTATGTTTTGCTTATCGTTTTGTTTTGTTTTTTTTCTTAGAGGTTTTATTTTATCGTTGTTAGTTCTATATTTAGCCTATTTACTGCGTGACACTCAGTTTCTCACAAGAAATAGTGTCGTTGTACCAAAGTTTTGCCAGCTAGATAGAAATGCCAAGGGATTCATCTCTGCAGATGAGTTCTTGTCGGTGCCTGAATTTGCAATGAATCCACTTTCTCAGGTAGTGTTTCAGAATCAATGATTGTTAATATGTTGGGGTTTTCAGGAATTGAATTTTACTTTAGTTCCAGCAATGTGTGAAAAGGGCTTGATAATCTGATAGCTTAATTTTGTCTCACTGGGGGCTTGCAGAGGTTGCTAAAGATGGTGGATGGGTTGAACTTCAAGGATTTTGTGGCCTTCTTGTCTGTTTTCAGTGCTAAGGCAAGCATGCAGCAGAAAGTTCAGCGTAAGTGTCAATAAACCTTGTCTTGTTTTGGGATTGAACATTTTTAGAATAGTACCTTGTTTTGAAAAGTTTACTCTATAAATTCCTGTGGAAGTGATTGGGGGTTAAATTTAATGCATTTTGGAGGTCATTCTGTAACATGCACAGATATTTTGTTGAATTTCAAATCGTAAGTGATAAATTTGGTGATAATGACGAAGACTGGTTATCATCTACTGTTATTGTTTCTCTCAGTTATTTTCAAAGTGTACGACTCAGACTGTAATGGAAAGGTTTCTTTCAATGGACATATTGGAAGTGCTGCGGGATTTGTCTGGTTCTTTTATGTCCGATGAGCAAAGAGAGGTATCACTGAGGATCTATAGCCTCTTCTGTTTAATTGTGTGCTCTTCTACTTTGAAAGTATAGAAAATAGATAAGTTTTCGTGCATGAGTGTAACATGACCAATTCTTCGCTCCTTCTTCTTGCAGCAAGTCTTGACCCAAGTATTCAAGGATGCAGGTTACACAAGGGATTCTTATTTAACGTTGGGGGACTTCATTAAGGTTCTTTAAACTCTGTTTATATTTATAGTAAAAAGTTTTCTGTGATAATAAACCATGAAGAAACGTGAGGACATGGATATAAATTGAATTCAACCTTAAAGCTTGCTTTCTTGCTCTTGTAGAAATCTCTCTCTTTGGGAAGGATTGAGAAGATATATTAAGAACCTCTGTATTCTTTTCAAAACTTTCCATCAACTCTTTAAGGTGTCTTATAGTGTAAACCCAACAAATTCAATGAAATAGGACTGTCACTTTGTCCAACCTTTAATCTGAGAACTCAACTTTGCACCACATGCATTCTGAAAAAGTAATCAAATTGTTCAGATTGATGTGGCCACATATCTTACCTAGTCAATCATGTTCACCACCTCCTCCTTTTCTCACTTTACTACCTGATTTGATTGGGTTCTTGTTGTAGTGTTAATTCTGTGTCTGGCAAACATGTACATTTAGGTCAATTTTCATTGCTTGTGGAAAGGAAACTGGAAAGAAAACAGAAGTCAGAGCTATAAATGACTGAGAATTCAGTGTTAGTGTTTTGTGTTGCAAAGTTTTGTAGTGGCCAGGTGATTTAATTGACTAGATAATTGGAGATGATGTAAATTTAAGTGAAGACTTTGACAAATTTGATAAGTTAAATGGGAGCATGTACTCTTATATATTTACATATTAGCTTGTTGTCCTCTGAAAATAGATATGGAATAGATGCCCTTTGAGGATCATTGGTTCTGTTTTAATTTAGGTATTTTGAAGAATTCTGTGCTTGGGGTTCTTCATTAAGAGTTCAGCTGATTGTATTTGTACCCTTTAATAAGCTGGATATCCCTGTTTGAAGAATATATGATATCCGGATTATTTATGCCTTATCTCTATTTGCTTCAATAGTTTCTTTGAGTTGCATAATTTTGTAATTTATGTTTATAACAATTCTCAGAGCTTTCCCCCTCTTTCAGGTTTTTGGAAATTCTGGTCTAAAAATGGAGGTTGAAGTTCCAGTTGACTAAGCGACTACTCAATTCTTTCTCAACCTTAATACTGGAAACTGCTGTGTTTCTCGTCATTTATTCAGCATAACCATACTGTTGAAGATAAGCATGCCAAAGATGCAATCATACCTTTACAGCACAGTTCTAATCCAGTCTGAAGCATGGTACTTAATTATTGTGCATTTTTGTTCCTTAACAACCTGATTAACAAATAAGGAATAAGGAACTTATGTATTATACAATAAGCTTTCAGGTTTACTGTAAATGTTCCATGTGTTCAATTTCGCCACCATTTTGGTAAAACAATTCACTCAATTGTTTTTTTATTGTACGATTACTGTGGATTAATTTCCGAATCAATGGCTTCGGTGTTCCCTGTATATTCTTGATCCCTCCATTTGAATATTTGATAGAAAAAATAAATGAGATTTTGGCTCTGATACTATGTGAGTTAGGACCTGTCTATGGTACAGATTCTGTAACAAACATCTCCCGTCATCCCACCATTCCATTTTCTATTGTTTAGTTTCTCACGCCACATCCAACGGCTGATGCTGCAGTCTGTAGCTTACAGATTCTGTAAGCTAGTCAAGTCCTGTGAGTTAATCTCTTTGAGACGACCGTGGGTGAATAAACTCCTTCTTCGGAAAGGAAAATAATTTTGTCATGATGCGGTGATTCTCTCTCCCAACTTGGTGGGAAGGAGTCATCAAGGACTGCTTAAATGGTGCCAAATTTTGCCCCCCATAAGTACATCTGATAACGTGCCATATCTCTTTAGAGCAACTCGATAACTTCCGGTTACACAAAGCCGAAATCGCTTACACCAAAATAATAATGAAGACCATTTTAGAACAAAAGACATTTTCTGCTAGTTCTTGGTAATTTCTCCCTCAAATCCCTCTCCTTCCCTTATCCCTCTCTCCTTTCTCTTTCTCAAAAGTTAAAAAAGAAAAAAAGAAGAAAAAGGAAAAAGAAATCTTGAGGAAGCTTCTCTTTTTCTTTGAACACTTCAACACACACTTGCATCAGATTTAACTCACTGTCTCCATCTCTTAGAAGAAAAGCAAAGAGAGAAAAAAAAAACTTCTTAAATATGGTGGTTGCAACACTGTCGTTTAAGCAACCATTTTCACATGTACTATCATTTTCCTCAACCTTTTCATTTATTTTTCTATTTATCTTTAAGACTTTGCATGCGTTGTCAAAAGTTTGAAAAGATGTTTGTGTTTGATGAAATTTGTGGAGCAAATTTACAAGAACATGCCTTTCATCTTCTATTTTCTTTTTGGCATAGTCTTTGTTATTCTTGGTTAGTTCTCAAGGTTGCTTCAATGTGTTTCAGTTATGTTTGCTTAACTTTTAAATGGTTTGGTGTTTCCTTACATTGCCTTTTTATGATTCAACACATTTGATGATGGATATTTTATTTTGTTGTAATATCGAAGAAGTTCTGCTGAGAAAGGATATGGAAAATACCCCACAAGTAGTGGAAGTTTACTCTTCAAGAGAGAAGCTATCAAGCTTCATGAATTTCAAGAAAGCAGGCAGTAGCAACCATGAAGATGAATGGCATTTTTCCAAGAAGCTTTTGAAAGATTTAGAGGCTTCAGGATCGAACGAGGCTGCAAAAAAACTGCTTGTGAATTGTTCAACAAGAAAGATGATTTGCAGTTACTCTCGCAAGGGCAAGGAAATTTTGCAGGCTAATATCAGAGTTGAAGAACTGAATGAGAGATTGAATAGTCTTGAAGAAGAAAATGAAGCTATGAAACAAGCATTCATTGAGACTTTGGAAGAAAGGGAAGTTGGTGCAGGACATATATCGTGATTTTCAGAAGTTACACCAACGCCACCGCCTTGGAAACCAAGTAACAGGATTGAAAATCTGGGATGAATCTATCATTGTCAATCCTTCTTATGAGGTAATCCATTTCCCTCTGACAAAATATGTTCTGGTTTTTATTCAGTTCATTTTCATGTATTACTGGAACCAACCAAAATTCACAAAAAATAACTTACCAATTTAGCACAAATACTCAATTGATACATTTACTTACTTGCACCTTCTTATGTAACCTGTGATTTATAGTCAAACTAAAACGCATAAATTAGTACACCTAATATGATTTATAGTATTCATGGCACAGAACCCATAACATAATATCCAAATTGCAGGCTGTGATGGGGAGTGGTCTGTCACAAGTTCTATTTGAAGAGTCAAATCCATGTATTGTCACCAGAGACCACAGCGCAAATTTGCATTTCACCAGCAGGTTTTATTGAGCTGATGGTTCTTCTTGAAGCAGCTGGGAAGTTATTAAACTGTGTTGGCTTTCTTCTTACCAGTAGTTTTAATTGTTTTCCAACACATTTTTCCCCTTTTGCCTAAATTATCATTGTCCTGATCTAGAAAAAATTAATTATTAGTACCAACAGTTTTTCACAAATCTTGTACCGAATATAGCATGGAACTGTTAAACTATCATTTAAACTGCCACAGGGAGGGGATCCTAATTCAACCTCTCTCCCAATGCATTAACAGACAGGAAATGGAAATTTCATTCTTTATAAAAAAAACAGAAAAATAAAGTATAGATGAATTCATTACCAGAATAGCTATCAATTTAAGAAGATACATCCATGATAAGTGTACATCAAATTTCTCCTCTATAACCTCCAGAACCAAAATAATCCCTTCTAGAGCTGGCAATCGCCATGCTCTTCTGATGCTCTAACTTGGGACAATCACGGATACGATGACCAAGCCCACCACAGTATGCACATCCCTTTACCCCACTTGCGTTTGTAATTGCATCCACATCCTCCATCGGATCATTTAGCTCAGCCAGCACAGGAGGAATCCTCTGTTTTGCTTCTTGCAGCAGGTGCTTCAAATCAAGGAGTGTTGTCTCACTTTGGTTCTTGTTTATAAATGTTGTTGCAATTCCAGTCTTCCCACATCTTCCCGTTCGTCCAATTCTGTGGACATAGTTCTCTATTTCTGCAGGCATGTCATAATTAATGACATGCTGAATATCGGGAAAATCTAGACCCTTTGAGGCGACATCAGTAGCAACCAAGACATCTTTCTTTCCAGCTTTAAAGGATGAAATGGCATATTCTCTCTCTTCCTGATCTTTCCCTCCATGTACGGCCACTGCCTCAACTCCTTTCAAGAGTAGATATTCGTGAATGTCGTCAACATCAGCCTTGTTCTCACAAAATATCAAAACGGGAGGTGGGTGTCTTTTGTAGGCATTCAAGTAGATATACTATCTTTGCCTCTTGTTTCACATACTCCACTTCCTGAATCACATCTAGATTTGCTGCTCCAGCTCTTCCCACATTGACAGTAACAGGCTTTACCAAAGCACTTCTAGCAAAGTTCTGGATTTTTGTTGGCATGGTAGCAGAGAACAAAAGAGTCTGTCGTTGAGCTTTGAAGTGATCAAATACTTCCCGTATATCGTCTTCAAATCCCAAATCCACCAATCTATCTGCCTCATCCAAAGTTAAATATCTGTAGACAAAAAAGCTCAATCATGAATATCATTATCCTTATAAAACAATGCATGCCTTATTAAATCTGGAAGACAAAGCAGGTAAAATGTCTACAGTACTACGCTAATAAAACATTACCAGCCACACCCAAAATTACAGCCAAGGGATGAGAATCATGAGATAGACAGGACTGCAGAAGGGGAAACTAATTATCTTACAAAATAATATCATTTACTACCTATTTTCCACAGAGAAGATATTCAAAGAGGAACAAAAATTTCTAGCAAACAGAATCTGCGGATGTGTAGTTTATGTGTCTGTCGGATTGTCCTTTGAACATCGAAAACTGACAGAAACTAGAGGTTGATTCTAGTTTTGACAATGTTATTAGAACACTGGAAATACTTATGCTTACCTGCAATTATCCAGATTTTTTTCTTTGCCAGCATGTCCTTCAACCTCCCAGGAGTTGCAACAACGATGTGTACACCCCTCTTTACAACCTCCAACTGAGACCGCATATCCACTCCACCAATACAAAGCAACGTCCTTAAGTCTGGGTACCCTGCATCCCTCATTGGCGTCAAAAACTGCTCTACAACCTCATACGTCTGCCTCGCAAGCTCTCTGGATGGACATACAATTAAACAAAATGGACCCTCTCCAGGAACAATAGGCATCATCATCTCTTCATGCATCGCTATCATGATCATTGGCAATACAAACACCAATGTCTTCCCTGATCCTGTAAACGCAATTCCAATCATGTCCCTTCCAGATAGAACAACAGGAAGACCCTGCACCTGAATTGGGGTTGGTTGCACAATCCCTTTGGCTTTCAACTTCTTCAAAATTGGCTCAGGAAACCTCATGTCCTTGAAGTTCTTAATCGGTGGAGGAATATCTTCACCATCAACAATAATATGCCACTGTTTTCGAATTAAATCGCACGCTTTCTTTGACATTCTTCTAATAGGCAATGGCGGTTTCCATCCAGTCAACAAAGGATCCGTATAAGTAATCCCCTTAGCTAACTCCCGAACTGACATCAGCGTCTTCCTATCTGACAAGTTCTCAATCATCTCCTTCTCTTGTTGCACAATCTGTTCCGTGGGACTAATTTCAGGCTGATCACGCTTAAGCTGGGATGCTTTAACAAGAAGACTAGGTTTGACTTCAGCAAGTTTAGACTTCTCAAGCTCGTCCTCAAGCGTAGAGGCCTGCCCCTTGCGCTGGAGTATTTTTTGAGCTTCCATTGCTCGTCGCTTTGCGATTGGAACATACTCAACGTAATCATCTTCTTCCTCCATCATTTAATCTCCTGTAATCCCAAAAATAAATCGTCAAGCAATCATCAACTTTCAATAGCAAGAATAAAAAAAAAAAGCTTAAGTTTATGGGTTTTTTTTTGTGTTTTTCTTTCAAATGAATAAAATATAAGGGGTCAGATTCATACTGACCCAGAATCCATACAGGGATCTAAATTTATTAATACTTCAGTTGAGAAACAAAAATTGAAACTTTAATATGTTTACATATTGCATGAACTAAATTAAAGCGTAGTTCCGTGAATTTGAATAATAAAAGTTCAAAAAAAAAAAACCGAATTACCAAGAAAAAGCTTGATTCACGAACAAATGAAGTAAACCCTAATTTTGCGGGAGCCCTAAAACAGAAGCGAAAGAAAATTTATTAATTTCCAATTCGTAAAACAATTTTTGTAAGTGTCAATGGATGGACCAGAGTGACTAACCGAGAGAATAGAAGAGGTTTCGGCGATTAAATTAGCGGCGGATGGAAGGGCAGTCAGCTGAGGTTATGGAAACGGCGTCGTCTGTTGCTATGGTCAGAGACTCCAAGCTGAAGGCGGTTTCGCTACTCAGAGGACATGATAAACGGGCTGTGGGCTTAGTTCACAGTACAGGCCCATCATTAATTTATTGGAATTTGATGAATTTTAAGTAATAAAATTTAATTTGTTTATTTGACATTTCAGAAGCCTATTCGAATAAAGAGAGGTTATTATTCCCATAAATAAGGAGAAAAATATTCTTGCAATACTTATTAGAGATTAAAATTGTTAAAAAGTGTGATAACAATAAAATCAAGAAGTGATTTTATTGATAACTGTTTCAAAAACTTTAACAAGACTTTAAATCTAATTTAATACTTGCCGAGACTCACCTTGATATTATATTAAAGTTCAATTGTAATTGTAAATTTATACCTTAAAAAAAAATAGAAACTTACTCCCCCAACACACATGACACTGGTTAACAATTACTAATAACAAATATGATGTACATACAACATAAGTAGGACGCGATCAATTTTTTTTTTATATAATTCAATATTTTAAAGTACATTTGAATTATTATACATTCTTGCCAAACATTTTTTTCCCCGAAAAATTGAAGCTTCAAAGGACTCAAGCCTTATCCATTGCTACTTAAAAAATTTAAAAAAAAAACCCGAAAAATATGTCAACCAGAACAGAGGTGCTGACAAATCCCAAATTAAAGTCAAAACAACTACATACAAGTCTTCAGTTCAGATGACCAAAGGCAAGCCGTTTTCAACTTTCTCAGGAAGTTGAGAACTTTAGTCCCAATGGAAGTTGAAGTAAAGCTGCGCTTAAAAGACTCAACAGCCCACCAAAAGCTCTCAAACATTCTATCCCCTTATCACAAACAAACCCTTTTCCAAGAAAACATATTCTTTGATGACAAAGACTCAAAGCTCTCATCAAACGCAGCAGTCCTTCGCCTGCGCTTCTACAACTTAAACTCTCATTGCATCTCTCCTCAAGGCAAAACCAACAATCTCTGATGGCATTAGCCGCGTGCAAGAGCTGGAAGAGCCTGTCCCTTTGGCTACTGCCACTGAGTCTGTGGCAAAGCCGCAGCTTTTGGGTCAAATTGATTCAAAGATTATGAAAATGGTGAAGCAAGAATAGGGGCTGGTGATGAATTTGTTGTTTAGGTGGGTTTAAGAATGTGAGGGCTGTGTATGAGTGGAAAGGGTTGAAGTTGGAGTTGGATGAGACGATTTACGGGTTCGGTACAAGTTATGAGATTGAATGTGAGAGTTTGGAGCCTGAGAGGGATAGGAAATTGATTGAGGGGTTGTTGGAGGAGAATGGTATTGAGTATGACTTCTCTGACTTTTCCAAGTTTGCGGTCTTTCGATCTGGGAAGTTGCCTGGTTGGGTAAAGAATTTGTAAGTAATGATTGTATAGGCAATTCGACATTAGTAGTAATTGGTGTAAGTTGATGGAAAATTATGCAAATTTTTGTTGTTTTTTCGAATTAGTGAACTTTTATTGCAAATTTTGTGAACATAGCTCATGTTTAAATTAAATTACTATTGAGTGTCTATGGCTGTTGTGAATAATTGTTAGGTATTTGTTGGAAATTAGTCAAATGCATTATGAACGCCAATTTAGTTTCCATATATCTGTTGACAATTGTCTGTAGTCTGGGGTTTCGAGGTTCATTTTGTTCTGATCCCAGAAGTTTATAATGTGGTGAATACTGATACTATAGTTTGTAATCTTGTTGTTGAATGGGCAGTATTGTTGTTTGCTTATCACTGAAATGTTGAATAGGTGGTTAGACTTGGTATGGAGTATTAAAAGCTGGTCTTAGATGATTGTATTGGTTCATCCTGTTGACATTAAATTTAGCAGTGGAGTTTAGGAGAAACTTTGGAGTTTATACTTTTTATAAATTTCAATTGTGTGAAAGGATTGGTTGACATTTTGAAGTTTGGGATGCTTGAGTCCAGGAAGTTGCTCCAGTGAGGGAACAATGACGAGAGTTTTGCAGTTCTCTTCTTTAATGAATGCTTGAATCTTCTTTTGAGTAGCTCTGATGAATGTCGAATAATTGTGTGGGTGACTAGGCATAGTATAACTATATGGCAGATTCAGAACAGATTATAATGGATGAGTAAAACAGCCTAATTTTTCCCTCTGTTAACATGGCACTTCCCTTAATTAGATTACTGTTTCAATGGAAACTGTTAATCCAATTACATTAGACACAAAAAAAAAAAAATATTGAAGCAATTGTGCTTAGAATGCATTCTTGCTTTACTGACCACTGCAGTCATGTTTAAATAAGTTTAGCATATATTAC